>ML682108.1:917401-932068 GCA_007922195.1 Podocnemis expansa | reverse complement strand
TTGAAAATTTTGCACACAAGCCGTCAAACCTTAGAGGGAACATTGCTTATCACCACCACCACCACGCACTGGCTACCCATCAACAATCTCATCAAGCACTACCACCACCAAATCCAACAACTGGCTACCTCACCACAGCCACCACTGCTAACTACAGACCATCCACCCAGCCAGTCCTCACAACAACAAAAATCACCATCAACATCATATTTGCTGGTCCCCTCCACAACAAAACTACCATCAACTACTGGCCACCCACTCACATCCCACAATCATCACCATCACCACCAGTTAATGGCCACACATAGTCCTCAAAATAAGCATCACTACCACTGCCAACTATTAGTCATATTACCACACAAACAGTAACAATCCCTACAGCCGGCTACTGGCCCTCCCGCCCCAACAAAAGCCACCGTCACCGAAACCAGTAAGTGGCCACCACCAAACACTGCCACAATTACCTACCACCCCACATCAACCACAACCACCACCATCAGCAGCTACCAGACACTACCCCAACCACCACAACGGTCTCCCCAAGCTACTGGGCCCTCTCTGAAAATCACAGCCATCACCAACAACTACTTGCCACACACCAAGAACCATAGCCATGACAACCACTCTAAACTCCTGGCCACCATCCAGGAACCCCCATCCACACCACCACCATCATAACTGACATCTACGGCCCCCCCACCTACCCTCAGCTACTACCACCACAACTGCTGGCCCAAAGTACAATAATCAGCACAGCCAATTATTAGCCACCAACTTCCCCATCCCTCAATTAAACCAGCACCAACACCACAACCAACTTGTAGTCAAACCCCAGCAATGACAACCCCCACCACCATGGCTTCCAAATGCCAGACACCCATTTCTAACCTCCAAGAATCACCATGACCAGTTCTTGGACATCCACATCTCACCATCCACCCATCCCCTGCACAACCACCATCATCACCACTTCCAGCTGGTGGCCACACCCACATTGAAACAAGAATAAAAATAACCACCACTAGCTATTGACCACTCTACTGTCCAATGATAATCACCAAAACCAGCACTAGCCACTGGCCACCACTCCCAAACAAAACAACAAACAGCACTGCCAGCTGTTTTTGCACCTTGAAAGACTGCAGCCATCATGCCCCAACACTCTTTCAGACAATGACTACCACCAGCAGCAGCTAATGGCCATCCAGTCCCACAAAAACCACCCATACGATCACTGCCAGTTATTTCCCCTCACTCCCCAACCTCCCAGTGATAACTACCACCACAAACTATTGGCCAGCCTCCACTTTCCACCCCAGCTACAGCCACACCACCAGTTACTGGCCAACACCAGAGCCATCATCCATCACCACCATCAGCAGCTACTGGCCATCTTCCAACAGCAACTTGAGCAACAACTACTACCAGATACTAATCAATCCCCCTCCCAGCTTTGCCACCAATTACAGGCCAGTCATCTCAGCCTCCCCAACAACCACCACCACTTACACTACTACTAGCTAATGGCCAGACACCCGCAAACAACCACCACCACCACCACCACCATCACTAGCAACAAGCCACCTCTCTACAAAGCAGCTATCCCTCCCCCACTAGCTACTGGCTGTAACCCAACAAACACCACCACCATCAGTTAGTAATTAAACACCAACCACCAGCAGCTCCTGGCCACCCCCCATTATTCACAATAACCACCATGACTGTTATTTAGAATTTAGAGTAGTGGTAATTTAATTGTTTTATTTTAGGTGGATGTGCAAACAAATTAATGAGCATAAAGCATTTCTGGCAGATTAACATGTGTGTTTTTGTTTAAAATTATTATTTATTTGATTTAAGTATATATAGTGTTAGATTCTAATACTTTTTGTCTATTTAGAAATTTCTTTGTGTCAGGCAAAGCCCCGGGCGCCTGAGCTCTCTGCCCCACCTCAGCCAAGGGACATTAACACATCACCTGCTTTGGGGAAATGTCCTGTACCTTCCGTGCATGTGCACAGAGTGGGCCTCTCAGCAGCCACTTGCAAAGAAGCTGTGGCATGTGCTCACAGAAGAGCCCACCTAGGGCTGGAGGTGAGGACCATGGGCTTGGTCTCAGATGGGTGGGCCACGCAGAGGAGAATCTGGCTCAGCCCAGTGCCTCCCATTAGCACTCTTAGGCTGCAAGTTTCACCCCTTAGGGTGGTGGCTGCCTCAGTCACCTGCGACATGGCAGCAGTGGCCTGGCAGGGGAAGTGGGCAGTGCCTTGTCCTTCCCCCACCATCTCTGTCATTCTTACTGTGGACCCTGGGAAAGGAGACAGGAGATGGGCCAGGTCTCACTGTGGCCGGGCCATGCTTTGCTGTGCTCAGCTGATGCTGCTGGCAGCTGCCCTGAAGGCAATAGAGGTCCTGCATGGTGGCAGAGCCTGGCTCCTGGAGCTGTACACAGCATGGGTGAGCACCGCCCACCTACACAGAGCTGCTCAGCAACAGCACAGTGCGGAGCAGCACTGAAAGCAGCCACTAGGGGGACAGCTCCCCCAAGAAGAGCGTGCAGAGCCTGGTGGGCATCTCCCATGGTGTGACCTCCTGCCACATGGAGGAGTGCGCTGCAGGCATTGGCAGCAGGAGATGGATATGGCTCTGTGCTGCGGCCTGTGGAGCTGGGGCTGGATCAAAATCCATGCTGCTGGCTGGCAGTGGCACAGAACCAGATGGGGCCAAGGGCAACAATCGGCCCTGGGTCAGGGGAGGGCAACTTTGGGTCTGCTTACCCCAGGCACCAAAAAGTCTAATTCCAGCCCTGCTTTCCAGCCAGCAAGCTGGGCCATGAAACTCATATCAGACCCACCCAGAAGAATGGTGCTTTAAACAATCAATAAGGTAGCTGCCTATTGAGAAACGGTGGGTTACTCACCAATAACTGTCCTTCTTTGAGATGGGCTGCTCGGATCCATTCAGTAATAGGTGTCTCGGTGCCGGAGCACCAGATTGGTCAGAAAACTTTTGTCCCAGCCTGTCAGGAGAGGGCAGGCAGCCACCCCCCCCACACACACCACCCAGTGGCTATATATACAGCTGCCTCCCAAGCCCTCCTCAGTTCCTCGGAGTCACCAACTCCAGGTGTGGGGATGGAGGGGAGAGACCTGAATGGATCCAAGCAGCCCATCTCAAAGAAGGACGGTTACTGGTGAGTAACCCACCGTTCTTCTTCAAGCGCTGCTCGGATGCATTCACTAATAGGTGACTACTAGCCATGCTGATGGATGGCGGGTGGAGTTGGCTTTTCCGCCTTCAGCACAGCAAACACCCCAGATGGCAAGAGACCCAGCGCACAAGATTCTAAGAGGAACCAAGAGACCAACTAGGCTCTTGGCCTGGCAAAGGGGAACCAATGTTGTAGGCTAACCCAAGTAAGGGATAGGTCCAAACCCGCCGAGGCAAATGTGCATGGGCAGGAGGGACTAAGGTCACCTTAATGAAGTTGGGTTAATGCAACATGATAACAAGGAAGGATATGTTTGGTTGCTCTACCTAAGTGGTATAGCTCAAGGTATGAAGACCAGAGGATAAGTGTCTGGCCATAGGACCTTCCAGCGTGAGCTTACAAAGGAAAATGCTGGAGGCCACGGTGGCACGGGGCTAGCCATGGTGGCTGCGGCCCACTCAGATAATGATAGAAGGGATGGATATTATCCTTTAAACTGATTGCATCAAGGACCGAGCCAGAAGCCAAGGGATCATGGTCTAGCCTTGACGGCTGCGGTCTATGCAGATAGTCATAGGAGGGAAGAACCTTATCCCTTGAACCGGCCATGACCAGCCCTAAAGGTGCCTGGTCGGAGGAAATAGGAGTTAAGTTACATAGTAGCAACGGGGAGTAAGGATTATCGAGTTTGACTGAGAAGGGTCTGGCAGAAGACACTTCAAGGCAGTACAATGAAGGCCGAAGGCTGAAAGTGGTGCGAAGGGTGGCACACGGCATGCCAGCCAAGGGTTCTCAAGTTAAGTATGTAAGTACACACTTCCAGCTGTGTAACTACTGGAATCTGGGGTTTTCACTGGAAGGGTACTTCGGAATCCTAGCACCTACCAGGCGACATGATGGCCTGAGGCGGTGCTGTTGGCTTGGTACTTATAAGTACTTTGGTAGCGTGAGGACTCACAGAAAGAGCCCGCCTATTGGGCCTTATAATCCCTTAGGATTCCAGCATCGAGAAGATTGCCTGAAGAACAGGGGATGTAGGAAGAAGGGGAAAAGGGAAGGCGGGGAACAAATGCAAAGCCACCGTTTGGTCACTCAATTGAGATGGCCATAGGGCTCATGGAGATCCAGTACCAGGAAGGATCTCGTGTGCCTAGGGCACCACCAAGGAAGGATATTGTTGCAACTGCGGTGCACCTACAAGGACACGTTGAGGCAGGACTAACCCCAAAGATACGGGTTATCGGGGGAAGGAGAGGTCTCCTCCTGACCACCTAGGAGGTGAAGCTACTCTCAGAGCATCAACCGCGGTACTAGAGAGGTACCCTGGGTTTAGAGAAACCAAAGAAGGTGTATTACCTCCAGCCGGGGAAATATCCAGGTGGCATTCCTCATGGGGGATACAAGCCTTTGAATTTCCAAGTACATATTTGATCCCCCCAGAACGTGGGGGTGAGGAGGCACTGGTCAGGCAATGGTCCTGGTAAAGCCCTTACCACCATCACATGGAGATGGCCCCGTGGTTTTGAACCTCAGATCCCCAACAGGTGTAACGAGTTGCCATACAGCCAAGGAGCAGTGTCCCGGCTGAGATACGTGCAATTGAAAGGCAAGGTGGGCTAGGGTAGACAAGTGAGAGCATCCCAGAAGGGGAGCCTTCATGCCTGGAGCACAGAATTGTGCCTGGGCTTGTGAGGGGACTGGTGCCGCGAAAGCGGAATGCTAGCATGGGAGGCCCAAGATAAGTTCTTCCACTGCTGTTCCCTTGCCCTGGGGAGGAGGCATTGTCTCCCTCCCACTATGCTGCTTCATGGGTGAAGGGGGAGGAGGGAAAAGTATGAGGAGGGTTTCACCTCCACTTTCTGGTAGGGTGGGCCTAAGATAAGGACTCCCCGGATAGGATGTCCTGATAATAACGAAGAGTGTACGCAAGGCAAGGGAGGCTGTTACAACACCTCAGCTTCTTTCAAGTAGAAAAGAGATAGGGTGGCAGGAGCTGGACCACTCTGCCTTGGCCTTCCCTGGAGCACAAGGGTCTGCCATGATAAAGGTGAATCGTGTCCCTACTTGACAGGTAGGGTGGTGGAGGTTTTCGTTCACCACAAGGGTGTCTGAAGACCCAGTAGAGCTAGCCTAACCAGCGTGCCAACCGGTATGTTAGCAAGGGGAAGGTGCGTCTCTCCCCGACCCAGGAACAAGAATGGATCCTACTTGATGTAGGACAGTCGAACAGACAGGAGTGGTTCCACGTGTCTGGATGAACAACTGTGTCTGTGCGTTTCGGAGCCTCTGCAGCAGTGGCTGGCACTACTATGAGACGTGCTTCTCGTCCCTGGCAAGGCCCATCTTGCCACTTACAAGCGCAGGGGTCATTATCAAGGGGTACGTGAAGGGGGGAGGGCTTTGTTCCATTTCTACAAAAAGTGCCTGAAGTAGCAGCTGCCGAGGATGTCTAGGGTTATGTTCACACACAGGGGGTTATTTCGATACAAGTTGTTTCAAAACAACTTGTATCGAAATAAGGCATTTTTTCGAAATAAGTTAATTCGAATTAAGAAAATGTTAATTTGAATTAAGGAAAAAAGCTCAAAGCAAAATAGCAAGTTTGGATAACAGTTATTTCGAAACAAGTCACTATCATTTCGAAATAACATGTTCTGACAGGATTGTTTCAAAACAATCATTTAGAAACAATTGTTTTGAAACAACATTGTTTCGCCACCAAATGGGGTTTAAGTTGTTTCGAAACAACATTGTTTTGCCACCAAATGGGGTTTAAGTTGTTTCGAAACAACGGAACCTATTGTTTTGAAACAATGGTATGTCATGTGAACATGGCATTTGTTTTGAAACAACCTCTGTTGTTTCGAAATAAGACTGCTGTGTGAACACACCCCTAGGAGTGGGCCTAGTATAGGTGTCCCAATGGTTTTAAAGGGCTTGGGTGATGTGGCCCGCGTTCCCCCAAGACCGGTGGGAGGGTAGGGCCAGAACTAGTTCGCCCCTGTTCGCAATGTTGAGGAGGGACCCAAGAATTCCAATTCCCTAGTTTCCCTCGAAGCGGGGGAAGTCACTAGGGGGGCACGCCTGGGCTGAGTGCCATCTGTACCACATCCCTAGGAGGGATTGGGTGGTCAGTGAGGGAGGGGAAGTCTGATTTGGGGACCCTGTATTTGAGACTTGCTGTCTCTGAGATCGGGGCAATAGAGCTCTGATTCTGCCATCGGGAGGATGTCAGGTCCCAAACACCTGGGTGGAGAGGGACCATGAGCGGCTCTGCCGAGGAGAAGACCAGCCTGAAAAGGGTGTCTGGGGGGGGTGTTGGAGGGCTGTATCTCCATCCCTAAGTGGGCTGTGGCACAGCACAACAGATCGAAGTGCACCAAAATGTTGCCTGTGTATGAGCCCAGTGCCGGGGACAGAGTGGTACTGGGAGTCCAACTTGGAAGGAAGCGGGGGTCTCCCAGGAGGACCATTCTTGAGGGCAGAAATGGAAGGGTGACGGCATCGAGGCATAGCACTGGGGCCCCTTAGAGCCCTTTAATGGACCTTCTCCCAGGCTCGAGCAGGGGGAAGTACCTCCCGATTCTTGCGGCAGTACCGGTGATGGCAAGGTAATATGTTGCCGCAGGGATGGCTCCATGGTATCGGGGCCCAACGGAGTAGAAGGGGCAAGGGAGATCGGCGCTGCCTGCGATGGACCCAGGCCTTGGATGTGAAGGCTGGTTTGCCCCTCCTAACCGGTGTTGGGGAGGGTGGTGTGGGAAGTAGGAAGAGTGTGCAAGCGGCCTCCACTGCCTCCGGCATTGTCGGTATCAGGAGTAACCTCTAACGGGCCCATGGTGAGCCCTTAATCGGGGAGACAGGACTGCCCTGTTGGGACATGCCCTACACCATTGGTACTGGGCTATGATGAGCCTGCGGTGCTAGAGATGACTGTGGTCGGTGCCGGGCTGTGCTGGGACTGCGGCACTGGGGGTGACCTCGAGTGGTGCCGAGGGGCCGAGGCGCTGCGTTGATGCTGAGGTATCAGGGTAGGTACCGAGCTTGTTCTTTGATGGCCACCGACAGCATGGTGCCGGGCTGACTCCAGTGCTGAGCCAGGTCTTGGCGCCAGGTGGGAACCCAAAGCCTTGGGTGAAGACTGCTAAGCCTGTTCTAAGGCTAGGGCATGGCACCTTTGTTCCCTGTCCTTGATAGTCCGAGGTTTAAAGGACATACAAAGGGAACATGTGGAGACCAAGTGGTCTTCACCTAGGCACTGGAAGCACTTCTTGTAGGGATTGTCCCAGGGGAAGGCCTTGCCGCACTTACAGCGGGGTTTAAACCCTGGCATGTTGGTAGATGATCTCTGATGTTCCGGCCCAAGAGTGGAGGTTTCCCTGTGGTGGATCTATGTCTACGAAGAGGTGCTCCCAGTCGGGTGAAAAGCTCATAGGAAGATGGACAGGATGCTTGCGTTCACAAGGAGCGGACGTGTGAGATCCAACGTGTAAGGTGGAAGAAATGAAACTGGGGAGGGGTCGGGAGGCAGCCGTATATATAGCCACGGGGGGGGGGCGCCTACCCTCTCCTGACAGTCTAGGACAAAAGTTTTTCCGACCAATCCGGTGCTCCGGCACAGAGTTACCTATTACTGAATGCATCCGAGCAGTGCTCGAAGAAGAACAGAATATTTTAATTTAAAATGAGGTTTTTTTTCCCTCAGAGCTGTCAGCTTAGGGGTATTTTTTCACAAGGGAAAGCACTTGGGATTATTACAATCAAGTAGCAGCTTGTCTTTCCCACCCAGTGACAATGAAACCACCTGGATAGTCTACAATTCCTCCCACTAATAAATCAACTCCCTCACCAACCATACGCTGTGTATATGTGACCCTTCTGCCAGGCAGAGCCGGCAGCTGCAAAGGGCCAGTTTCTACATCCAGGGTTTCCTGACAATGTTACAACACCTGGTTAGAGCACCCACCCACCCAGCTTCCCAGTAAATCACTGTATACCCTGGATGCCCTGCATCAACTCTCGCAAGCACAGAGTGAGTGTAGAAAAGAATTTTTTTAATAAAAGGAAGGAAATATTTAAATATCAGTGGTTTGAGAAAACAATGTAACACAGATCTCCCAAACTTAACGAGCAGAACCCACCCCACCCCAGACTGCCCTTGACATCTCTCTTCTTGCTTTTCTCTATACTGACCATTGTAGTTGCAGCGTCCCCCTCTTGGGAGAGGGCCTCAGCCAGTCCCCTACAGTTGTTGTCTGCTACCTCTGAACCTCACTGACTCATGTTTGTCATGTCTTACTGCCAATAGGTACCAACTCCAGGCAACTCCTGCTGCTGGCTAGTACCACCGTCCCAAAGTGTTGCTCCCGCTGGCTGCTCCTGCCAGCTGCTAATGCTCATGGCCACTCCTACTGGTCACTCCTGCTCACCGGCAGCCACAGGCACTAACCACGGCTGGGTCCCTCTTGGCTGTCAGCTTTCCCAGTTTCTCAAACGATTTCAGCTCGCTGACAAAATTAACAGTGCCCATTGTGTGTCCAGCCCCAAACTTGCTGGACAAACCTTAGTTGTATTGAACAAAAATATCAATATAAAAAAACAAAAAATTCCAGTATTGTCCTTGGTACCCAAAGATCTCATGATAGATGGAGTAGAACATGCTTCCCCCTTGCTGGAGCTAGTACTCTTAAAGCCCATACTCTTTAAGGCACTGGTTCCCAACCTGTGGTCCAGGGACCTCTAGGGGTCTGCAGACATGTTGCAGGGGGTCCACAGAGCCTCTCCCTACTGGGGCCAGAATCTAGCTACAGCCCTGATGCTCCCTGCCAGGGCTGCCTCTCCCCTTCCATGGCTGGATCCTGGCAGAGGGATGGGGCCGCAGTGGCTCCCCAGCAGGGGCAAGGGTAGGGGGCCATAGCTGCCGTGGTTTGGCTCACCAGTGGGATGGCCATGGAGGCAGAAGCGCTCCTTGCCGGCTCTCCCAGTGGCACAGCCAGAGTGGCACAGGTCAGAGTCTGCCCATGCGGGCCAGATTCCATAATCAGCCAGGGGGGTTATTTTTGTTTAAAAAGGGATCCCCAGCCTAAAAAAGGTTGGGAACCACTGCTTTAAGGTAAAACGTGTATTAAAAAAAATATGAAACAAACTAATTTATAAATAAATCCTATTATTATTATAAAAAAGTAAATAATACCCATAGCACTATAAACAGAAATAATTTCCCTCGCCCAGAAAGAAAAAAAAAATATTTAAAAATAGGAAGAAAACCCTTGACTGCAACTCACTAGCTGGTGGCCAAACACAAGCAGTAGCATAAAACAGCATAAAAATAATTGTCTGGCCTGGCCTGTGCAGCCAATAACACCAATTGAAAAAGAACTCCGGGATGCCTACTGACAGGGCTGACGCTAGGCAGTAAGCAGGCCCTGCGTTGCAGGGGGCACCGGCATTTGAAGGCTGCCAAAAGGGGACAGTACCGAGGCGCTCCCCTGATGACATCACTCGTCTGCGCTGGCATCGCTCTGCTGCGGGGGGGAGAGAGGTGCCACAATCCCCAGCGCCAGCCCTGCCTACTGATAATCTGTGACATGGGATCATTTCAGATGAGCAAATGCAAGGTCTGGCACAAGTAGCTGCTAGCAGTTACAGGAAGGTTGCTTGTAGCTCAAATAACTAATATTTAAAAAAGAAAAAAAATAAGTCTAATTTTAAACCTCCCAAACACCAAATAAAAAATACAACTAATTTTTTTTTTAAAAAGGCCATGTTCTAAATCCAGTCTGAGCAGAGCCTTTAAAAATCATCATCCCTAAAGACAGTACGTGTTTTTAGTTAAGTAAAGCCAACTGTGGCTATAATCCTTAACTTTTTTTTTTTTAAAAAAAGGAAACACACAAAGGGAAAAACTGGCAGAAGTGTGTGTGTGTGAGTGGGGGTGGTGGTGGATAAACAGATGAAGCTTCAGGGGCTGGAAGGGACAAGAGAAGCAGAAGTAGTGGTGGAAAAAATGGGAGTGAGAGAAGACCTGTAGAGAAGGAGGGAGTGAGAGAAGAAAGGGAAAGGGGGGAGAAAGGGAGTGAAAAATCAAAACAGAGAGGAGGAGGGGTGATGGACAAAGTGGAAAAGAATGTAGGAAGGAAGGAAAACCCAAGCCAAGAAAAGTACAGACAGCAACAAATCCAAATCTGGGCACTAAGCTTTACGGGGAGCCATATTATAAGGGGAAAAAAACAGTTCTTTTTTTCTTTCATTTTGTGGAGCAGGTTCCAAAGGGCCCAGGGCCAGGTCTCTTGGTCTCACCTTTCGCTCACTGATTACTCAGTTTAATAAGCCATTTTACAACACCCCACCCTGCTCTGCAAATCAACCCTCTCTGGGGCTGATGTTGTTCATGGCCAATGGCTTCCAGATGTTAAAAAGGGCAGGACACACTCTTTGCCTTAACAAACCTGCCTTGTTAGCAAAAACAGGAGAAAGAAACCTTTCCCTTCTCCCCTCTTTCCTGCTCTTACTAGCTATCAACCCATCAGACTAACAAAGCTACTCCTCTGGAACCCACCAGTTGAATGAGTTCCTACCAACTCCCAGAGGGCCAGTTACAAAACTCAGGGGTGAGGGGGCACAGTAATGGTGGTGACCCGCACTGGCCAGGCAGAAGTGCTTCACAGGAGGGAGCACCTGGACATATGGGAGTCCTGATTGGAGGGATGATGCCTGTGCCTGACCCAACTTGACTAGCCATCCAGGACCCAGCAGAAGCTAGTCACAGTGAGGGCAAAAAGTCCTGCCACTGCCACCTGCTTGTTGGGGAAATCATGTGCGAGGGAATGCTGCCAGATGACTGACTCCTGCCCTGGTTCCTTCAGCAGCTGAGAAAGAGGGTATAAGTCCCCTGTCACTGCTGGGGAAACCATGGGAGGTGGGGGTGTAGTAACCCTTGGGGAGGAAGGGGTTAACACTCTGGTCAGTGAGGCTGTGTTCACACAGCCCTCTTATTTCAAAACAACAGAGGTTGTTTCGAAATAAGATTTAGGCTATTCACACAACCTACGGTTGTTTCGGAACAATGGGAACCGTTGTTTCGAAACAAGTTAAACCCCATGCGGGGACTAAACAACATTGTTTCAAAACAACTTGTTTCAAAACAATGCCGTGCGAACATGCTGTTTCGAAACAACTGTGACTTGCTTGGAAGTAACTGTTGCCTGAACCTGCTATTTCGCTTTGAGCTTTTTTCCTTAATTCGAATTAACAAACTGTTAATTCGAATTAAGTTATTTCAAAATAAGGTGTTATTTCGATACAAGTTGTTTCGAAACAACCGTATCGAAATAACCCCCTGTGTGAGAACACAGCCTGAGTTCCAGGACAGTCAATAGAAACAAAGTGAAGGTTTTTGAATTGGAAAAGCAGCATTGCCTGTTCCTGTTTGGATGCAGCAGAGCTCCTGGGAGGATTAGGAGGAGGCCAGAGGGGCTTGAGGAAGAATCCAGCAACATCCTTACCAAAGATAAGTTAAGTTTGTTACTGACCTGGCGTGAGTAGAAGAGGGAATGTTTACTTAGACGCGGTCAAGGTATTTCTTTGTTTTTGGATTTCTCTGTGCTGAGCACATGTACCCCCTCCCACTACCCTGTAACTACCTAAGTTAATTCCTGGAGAAGCAACTCTCTGTGTTTTTATCTGTTCTTTTTCATTAAAGATTTTACCTTTTAAGTAAGCTCTGGTTCTGCGTCCTGAAAAGCAAGAGGTTTGGGTGCATGTGCCTCAGACTGCACAGCCAGCTACTAAGGGGGATTCTGTTCCATTTCCAGCTGATATCCCAGCTAGGGTTCAGTCACTCTCCTGAGAGAGGAATTAAAGTGATTGAAGGTACGGCACAGGAAGGAATTCCCAAGTGCACCTTCCTGGGTTTCAAGAGGTTTTTGCATTTGGGTGGTGGCAGCGATACCACTCCAAGGCCAGGAATTGGAGGCCTTGGAGAGTTGTAAGACCAGGCGTTAAGGCCAATGGCCTTTATTGCCTCTTGCAGGCCCCCCCCCCCCTTCTGCACTCAGAGTGCCAGAGTGAGGAAACAGCCTTGACAGGGGGGATGCTGACTTCTGCTGGCCCCTTCATAGTCAAAGTAGGAGTGTGGAGGGACATAACAGTGGGTTACCAATGTAACTGTCCTTCTTTGAGATGGGCTGCTCACATACATTCAGTCACAGGTGTGTGCATGCCACAGCGCATGGTAGCTTGGAAAGTCTTTAGCCTTAGCCTGTCAGGTCAGGGCACACAGCCAATGCCCCCTCTGTGCCGTGACTGCGGCTATACAGGTGACCATGACTAAGACCCTCCCAGTCCCTTCTTTTCACCAACTCTGCTTAGCAGGGACAGTGGGAGGGATCTGAAGGTATATGAGCAGCCCATCTCAAAGAAGGATGGTTACATCAGTAACCCACCATTCTTCGAGCGCTGCTCACATCATTCAGTTACAGGTGACTGCTAGCCATACCCAAGGACAGTGGAAGGAGTTACAGCCTACCCATGTTGAGTACGGCGCTGCCCAACACAGCATCCTCTCTAACCTGTTGGAGGATAGCATAGTGCATCGTGAAGGTACGCACTGACGACCACGTGGCTGTGCTGCAGATCTCCTGGATTGGGACCTGGGCAAGGAAGGTGTTCGTGCCTGATGTACTAATAAGGGGCCGCTTGCCTGGGCACCCCATTTGCCACCAAGTGCACACTAAAAAACTCCTTATGGACAGCGTAAGAGGCTCTGGCCTGGAATCTGGGAGGCTACAGACTAGCATAACTCAAAGGCACTAACTTCGTGGGAATCGAAACCCACCTAAGAATTTATGACCCACCTGGAAATTTGGGTCCCACCTAGGAATTTATGATCCACCTAGGAATCTGGACCCACCTGGGAATTTAAAACTTAATTGGAAAATTACTATCTCAATCGTGGGAACCATTAATATGACAAACTCCCCCCAGTGTGGGAACCAGAAAAACACTGAGCTAAAAATCCTATAAAAAGGAGATGCCAACTGGCAAAAGTTATGGAGGTTCACGTGTTACCTGCCAGAACTGATCACTCTGACAGTTGGGTCTCCTGAGGAAAGCTAGCTTGTGTCGTGTCCCTTACCATGCCCCTTGTGTTCATGCTGCTGGTTAGTGGAGCCTGGGTTGTGGTACATATATAGAAATCCCCTAAGAGTACATTGCAGTTTGTTTCACCTTGCAAATTTTGTCTTGTTGGGAATATCTAGCAGTTTTACTTTGTTGCAAATACCACGCAGTTTTGCCTTGCAGTCTTGCTGTGTTACTTATATAGATTTGCAGTTTTGCTTTGCTGTTTTGCTGTGTTACTTATATACATTTGCAGTTTTGGTTTGCTGTTTTACTGTGTTACTTATATAGATTTGCTACCTCAGTTGGTCTTGTAAGATTGCTGTTTCAGTTGTTGATTGCTACCTCAATTGTCAATGTGATTATGAATTGAAAAATTTTCCCCGTTGTCGCTCTAAATAAATGAACCCATTTCTCAGTTAGAACTACTGAGTCCGGTGTCTCCTTCTCCCATTGCGGTTGGGAACCAACAGAAGGCTGTTGATGAAACCTGGGCCCTGGTTGAATGAGCCCTGACATTCCCCGGGAGGGGCGTATTTGACCTTCTGTAGCAGTCTTTGATGCAGTTTGCTATCCATTTGAAAATGCACTGTGACAACACTGGAAGTCCCCTTTTATGTTCAGTGACCGCCATGAACATTTGGGAGTGTAGTGATATGCTTGTAGAAGGTTGTGAATTTAGAGACACTCCCTAGCATCGGCCAGTGTTGTGTAAATTGAGAGATGTCCCACAGAGAAGATCTAACATGGTTGCTCCCAGGTACACACCTGGATACCTGTCTGTATGATTAAAGTTCTACTCATTCAGTAGTATTGTTTTTAATGAACCCTCAAGATCATTACATGGTGTTAGAAGATGGTGAATGAGTTTGGAAACTAAAAAGACTTGGAGGAAAATTCCTGCACTTGCAACTGAAAACAGAAAAACGTCAGGGATCTCTGGAAACAAAGAAAGCCTTCAGTAAGTAAGTGTAAGCTCTAAACATGGATGTTTTACAGGCTTCTTCACCAATGTTCCCTCTAAGCTGTGCTGGCGCGCTGCAGCACAGCCTGTTGCAGCCAGCAGCGCAGGGAAGGCAGCCAGCAGAGCACTGCTGGCAGCCAGACTCCTTCAAGGGAGCTCCTGTAGAGCAGGGAGTTTTGAAAACTCGCGCCCAGAAAAGCTCTAATGGAGCATGCCCAGAAAATCTGGGCATGCTCCGTAGAGCTTCTCTGGCCCAGGAGTTAGGGCTGGGCCCTGGCCCTCCAGTCCAGCCTGGAGGTAAGTTTATGGGGGTTGGGAGGGGGGGCGAGCAGGAGCAGGGGGGCGTGCTGACGGGAGTGGGGGGGGGTAGCAG
>ML682108.1:777493-902401 GCA_007922195.1 Podocnemis expansa | reverse complement strand
GCGCCTCACCCCGTGGGTGCCTGCAGCCCTCTGCAGGCACCTGTGGGGTGCAACGCCCCTCTGTGCTGCACCCTGAGGGTGCCTGCAGTCCCCTCCCCAAGCGAAATAGCATGTTCACACTGTGGACATGCTATTTCGCTCCCTTATTTCGAGGACACTGTTTTTGTCTTTCAAAATAAGGTATTTCAAAATAAAGAGTTATTTCAAAACAGCTTGTTTTGAAATGTCTTGTTTCGAAACAAGCCCTCCCTGTGTGAACATAGCCAAAGAGAGAATGCAGAGCATCAGGCTCGCTTTACGAAGTGCCTGCAGAGGCCTAAATTGTCTGAAAGCAATGAAGCAGGATAACTGAAAGTCAGGGCTGTCCCTAAGTTAGGCGAGTGGGACAGCTGCCCAAGGCCCCATGCTTTGGGGGGCCTCGCAGGGCCCACAGCACTGCCTCCCCATGCGAGGGACCAGGCGAGCAGGCCAAAAGCAGTGGCCTGGTACAGCGCTGCTGGTCCGCCTCCAGTCACATGCGCTGCTTTCGGCTCTGTGCTGAAGCAGCAGGGAGAGGGCAGGAGGCAGTGTGGGGACCGTAATGCTACCTCCCTGGCCATGCTGCCTCCCCCGCTGCTCCAGCAGAGAGCCGAAAGCAGCACGCATGACGAGGGGAGGGGTGCACTGGCAGTGCTGAACTGGGCTGCCCTTTTGGCTTGCTTGCCCAGTCCTCAGCGTGGGATGACTGGAGCAGGGGCCTGCCCCTCCCCTGGGCTGGCCAGCCCCGCTTCTCCAGTGCTGGAGGGGGTGAGTGAGGGCCCCACAGAGGGTGATTTGCCCAGGGCCCCACACCCCCTCAAGGACAGCCCTGCTGACCGTCCATGCTAGAAACTGGCAGCGGTCAGTTAGACTCCCTGGCAGTCTGCTCAAATGTCATTATACTCCATCAAGTACAGGATCTGCTCCTCCCCGGTGTTTCCAACAAGGAGCTATGCATTAATCCTCCCCCACCCTACTCGTGGTCCTGCCACTTCCCCACGCTGCAATGAGTTTGGGTCTTTCCTGACTCCATTGCACTTCTACCCCGGCTCCTTCTCCACCCAGCTGTGCCCCTGCCCTGCCCCCCACCACTCCTTCCCCTGCCCCTCCTCTGCCCATTAAGGAGATATGTCTCTGTCCTGCTCCCACCCTGCCCCACCCCACCCCTTCCCCTCATCCATCCAGCAATGAGCTGTGCCCCTGCCCCTGAAGCCACACTTGCCCCTTCAGCAACTCCACAGGCTTGTCATTTTTCACCACCTTCCCCTCCCCAGGGCAGGTCACCATGGGTGCTGCAAGGATGAGCAGAGATGAAGGCAGGACTGAAGGAGAGCCTGTTTCATTGCTTACAGGTAGGAGCAGATTGCCCCATTGTTTCCGAGAGGGGAAAAGGAGCAGGGAGCAGACTGATCCATTGTTTTTTTGGGGGGAGGAGAAGGGACAGGGAGTAGACTGGCCCACTGCACTCAGGAGTGCTTGTTATACTTGTAAAAAAATAGACCAGCAGGATGCACTGCTGACGTTGGGCAGGGACTGTGCCCTAAATCTATCAGCCAGTGTCCTGAGCCAGCCCTGCTCGCTCTCGCCTTGCTGGAGCCCCACTGGCGTCACTCTCCCCAAGGCTGGGCCAGCAGCAGTCTGTCTGTCCTCAGTAGCAGGTGGAACAGTATCAGGCTGGCATGGGAGTAGACAGGGTGTGGTGTTAGGGTTAAGTTGACCTTGTGGGCTGAAACAGCACGCACAGACTCAGTCTGGGCCAGGGGCTGGTACCAGACAGCTCAGGGATGGGGGAGGCTGGCACTGTAGCAGGTGCAGGCTGGTGCTTTGGCAGTGCTCTGGGCTGGTGGGGCTGGATTCATTTTGTCAGGTGCTGGGGCCCCTCTTAGCCAGGGGCTTCACCGCAGCTCCTAACACTGCTGCCTTACTCTTCCCTGCAGGGCCTGTCAGGACTGCAGCCCAGTTCCCAGGCCACAAGGAGCCCTAGTGTCCCAGAGCACTGCCAGCCCACGCTGCACTGAGAGTGCCAATCCACTCCTGGACTAGCCCAGTCCCAGCCCTTGGCCCAGAGCCAGACACACCACACCATTGTGGTGTACAGCTCCAGATGCTGGCCTGCCTCCAAGCACCCACCCTGCCCCTGCACTGGGATAGAGTGGCTGCTGGAGTGACCAGCTGCACATGCTGCCCAATGCTACCCTCCCGCTACTGCGCCAGTAATATTTTTGTTTTTAAACAGTAACATCCCTAGCAGGATCTTATTCAGGGGGCAAGGCAATATGCCATATTTATTGTAAGCATAAGAGTATCTAAAAAGCAGTCACATTTGTACACACATTCATACCCAAGAAGATCTGCATGCTTGTATGATATAATTACTAGTCCTTGTATATGTTGCTCGAGCCAGCCTGGTGGCCAAGTAGGCTGGGCACACAGAGAGAGCCAGGCCTCTGTTGGTCATGAATCTGATGCTCCAGGATGTCAGCTGCAAAATGAGACTCAAAGTTTCCATGTTCTCATCTTTACTTGCTGGCTCTCATATAGGTCTATGGGGCCTTGCTGAGTCATGCTGCCTCAGGACTCCTGTGTGACCATTGATACCCAGTCACTTGCAGACATGCCTACCATCTTGTTTTGACTGTCCTTTGTTCTTTTCTTTCTAGGGTGGATCCTTCTTGCTTTTGCAGAAGTTTGTCTGCATTCCTCAGCCATTCAGGGTGGTTCTTGCAGCAGGACAGGCTGAGTCCATCACACGCACCCTTCATTCACACATCTCAGTCTCACTCTAAATGGAAGGACACAGTCTCCATCTAAACCAAGTTTCAGTGAGAATGCAAAATGGAGTCCATGATTCAAGATGGAGTCCACCTATGCCACACTAACCGGTCTGTCTCGCTCTATCTCATTACACAGCAGAATAAGGAGTCAGCCTAGATCTGATTCCTTTGCACAGCTCCTAGGGATGGCTCACATGGGGAGAGATGAGGGGCAGCCTCATTGCACCTTTGAGGGAGCAGACAGCCAGGGGAGGGGGATGGAACTAGAAGACGTGGGGCTTTCTCCTGGGGGAGAAGGCTGCTCTGCCTGTCTCCTGCCAAGGCTCTGATAGGCTGATCCCTAGGAGGAGGCGGGGAAGGGAGGACAGCAGCCAATCAGAGTGGGTGTCCCAGGCAGGGCTGTAAGCTCTGTCATGTCAGAAGGAGTGCAGCTTGCCATGGCAGTGATGCCATGACCGATGGGGTGAAGCCTGCTGTAGTGATGATGTCACTGTGAGAGCTGACTGCCTTGGGACTGTACTAACCTGGGCCCACGACTGGTCTGGCAGCATCCAAGCACAGCCAAACATGGCATACTCTGCCTTCACACTCCCCTCCCATCCCAAGGCAGTGACTCAGAAGGGGCCACCTTGCCTGTGCCCATTTTCCTGTGGGATTTCCTCTGCTGGAGCATCCTCTGGGGGCCCGGTCCTGTGGGCTCACCAGGCCTGTGTGCCCAGTGTGAGGGAGCTGGAGCAGAGAGGCGACTTGCCCGCAAGGTCAAGTCTTGTGCCCATGGCAGGACAAGGAGATGGCCCAGATGACATGATGGGGCAGAGGTAGGGGTTTAGTCCCACGCCCAAGGTTGGTAGGGCTCAGTATGACTCATGCCACTCAGCTGATCACTGCTTTGCTGAGCTGAGTGGCTGTAACCACCCTGTGTATCCAGACCTCCACCCCCATCCTGGCTCTGCCCTCTGTGCCCTTCCCACTGCACCTGGGCATGGAGTGTTGAAGGCTGGGTGTGTACACAGGGCTGGGCCTGGAGCCAAGACAGCGATTAGCTGAGAAGCCAGTTACGCAGCTGCTTCATTGTCCTCTGCCCTTCCCACTGCCTCTCTGCCCGTCACGCACTGGCCTCCTGCCAGGCCAGGCCAATGAAGGTTGGTGTGTATGTGTATATGTGTGTTCGAGTGCGTATTTAAGGGAGCTGTGGGTGGTTAAGGTGCCGCACTATAGCCTGGCTGGAGAAAGCAGCCACAGGTAGCAGTGTCTGTGTCATCATCTTGGTGCTGAAGGCAGGTTTGTTGAGTAGCTGTGCACTGCTTTCTAGGAGTGACATAGGGATGTTCCTCAGTAACCTTCTTTTAGCCGTGGGGTGAATACGGGTGTAGGTGCCAGAGATTTTATACATTTAAACAAATGAGGCAGGAGAGTGTGTCTTGTTACTGGCTTTAAAAGCTACTATGTCTAGCACTGGGCAGGGCAGATAAGAGGAATGCCGTCCAAAGAACTGTGCAGGGCAGGGACTAGAAAAGTTGGTGCCTAGGGCAAGCAGCCCCAGATGCACCCCCACCCTGGGTCCGATGTGGGCACCTTCCCTGCTGGCTGGTCAGGTCCTCTTGCCAGGTGCTTCCCCCCCAACCAGCAGGATCCGCCAGCAGGGCATCTTCCCTGCCGGCCAGCAGGGTCCACCGGTGGGGCTCTTTTCCCAGTGACTGGTTGGGTCCTCTGGCCTGGCGCTTTCCCCACCGGCTGGATGGGTCCCCCAGCGGGTTGCCTTCCCTGCCAGACAGTCAGGGCCTCTGGCATGGTGCTTTTCCCACTGTCCTGCCGGCTGGCTTCCCCAGTGGAGCACTGCGAATGTGCCCCCTGAAATTCTGCACCCAAGGCTTTTCCCCAGTTGCTCCACCATAGTTATGGCCCTGGAGCTGTGCAAGTAACTGCCCTTTTGTTCTCTGGGCTTTGGGGGAGTTTTTGAATCGAATCGTAATTCAGACTTCACAGACATTTTGGTGAATCAGAAAGCTGGAACCTGTTTGGTTCTGGTTAAATTAAATGACGTTGGTAAGTCTGGGGCAATTTTTATGTTTTGTAATTTAAGGAAAGGTAATTAGAAATGGATGGGTGCCAAAATGAACCTGAGGACATAGCCCTGGTTCCATGGTGTCCATAGCCTAGTGGTGTCCATAGCCTAGTAGATCTCCTAGTGGGACATCTGCAGTCTGGTCGCTGCTCTAGATTGTGGGTTTTCCCTAGAGCTCCTCTCTGAAGTAGGATGAAGGGGGACAACAGCCCACCATACTTTTATGAACGGTGCCTCACTCCCATTATCAGGAATGCTTAAAAATTCCCACTCTTCCATTCTGTGTATGTGAAAATGAACCATAGGGCCATTTCCAAACAATATTTTGCATCCAAAACAAAGCATCACAAGTGACTGACATTCAGGAACGTTTTGGTCAACTTGGGGCTGCATGTTGCCATGGACAAACAGTTCTATCTGAAACCTTTTGCCCAGCTCAAGTCCTGACAGCTGACTGCTGTCAGCTGCTGGAATCATTGGTGGTTGCACCCATCAGTGGGCCTGAAAGGAAGATCAGTGGCACTTGCACAACATCTGTCACAGTCCATTTCTTCCCTTAGTGCACGTTTGGTCCCTTTCTCCTCCCCTGTCTCAAGGGTGTCTTCTCTCTCAAACTGGGTTTGTGCAGGGCCTGGCACTGGGCATGGGACACCGTTTCTAGGTGGTCCCTGATGTCACAGCTATTATCTATGTGATTTTTATTATCACTTAGGCACTGTGATTGTATGATTTTATGCTCATTAGGCAATGTAGGGTCCTTCATCAATGTTCATAATATATACTACATGATAACTACAGAGTCATGTTTCCTACAGCATCATGCATGTGCAGAGATGTGTAACATGTTTTCCATGGCTCAGGAGGGGCTGGGAGACAGACCAAACCTTCTCCCCGCAGCATGTAAACAATCAAAGCAGCAAACAAGCAAGTATATGGAGGAGGGAGGTATCAAAGCATATGCAGATTAAGGTCCTGGCTCAGAGAAGGACAAGGAGATCACCTCAGAACAGAAGGGAAGGGGTTAAGGGGGTTTGAAAACAGAGAGACACTCTTGGCAGGGCTGGAGGCTTTTTTGCCTGGAAAACTCCATCTTGAAACAACTCCAAGCAAGATCTGGGCCCTGCCTGGTCTCAAGCGGAGACTGGCTGTACAAATGTCTCACAGCTGAACATGTTGAGCAAAAACTTGGACTATGTGGTCAGTTTAGGTAGAGATAATAAGTTAGTATAGGTGTTTTACCTTTTATTTACCTGTGGTCACTCTTGACTCATTTATGTTGTGATTCTACCTTGATTGGCCATTTTCTCACTTAAAATTGTAATCTGATCAATAAACTAGTAGTTGGTTTATCTAAAGCTGTGTGGACTTTAGAGGGCATGAGTGAAGACAGGTGGGCATGATCCATTTCTTTGTTAAATGGATGAACTTGAATGTATGGTGATTGGGAGTGGTTCCCAATCCCTGCAGGACAGTGGCTCCTGGCGTGGTAACTGGGGAAGGTGGTGCTCACTTGGAGACCATCTCTCAAGTAGCCAGAGGGCATACACCACCCCCTGTGTGGTAGTGATTACATGGGAGATGCTGGTCTGGACAGACTCAGGAGCGAGTGGTCACCTGACAAAGCAGAGTGAATCGGGGTTTAGGAGTGGGAATCGTGGGGTCGCAGAGGCACACCAGACCAGATCTGGAAAGCAACCTGTCACATATGGGCACTGCCCCAAGTTCACTGACACCAATATCTTACCTACATCACATCTACAGCAGTGAGATGGCTGCCAGGGCTGACTTCACAGTGGGGCTGAGAGTAGCACTGGTGCTTGGGCAGTGTGAATGTGCCTGGGCTAAGGAACATGCAAGGGGCTGCCTGTGGAGGCTGTATTTATTCCTTTGTAGACTGGTCCCATGAATGAATAGTAGCTGAGCTGTCCCCATGCCTGTATTGGGCTGAGAGCACTAGACTCTCTCAGGGTTGCTGTTGTGTCCAGTGGGGAAGGGGAAAGTGCAGCCATATGGCAGCCCCAGGATGGGAGCCCAGGCTGGCAGCTGGCTGGTGCAGGGCATATGGTGCCATTTCACGCTGGGAGCACCTCCCTCCTTGTGCAGGGTGCAGGGAAGGGGGAGCTGGTGCGTATCGCTGCTTGCTCTCAGTACAATGCAGGAGGCTCAGTGGAGCTGGACTGGGCTCTGAGGTCCTGCCTGGGAGCCCCCCAAACCAAAAGAGATAGGCAATAGCCAAGAAGGCTCTGCTGCTGCAGCTGCTTCTGGCTCCAAACTGAGCTATGTACCCTGCACTTGCCCCTATCACATGGTTTAGGTCCCCAGGAGGGCATGAAAAGGACCAGAAGAATGGACCCTCAGTGCTGGGGACGGTATGCCTGCTTGCCCCCTACTCCCCAGAGAGAAGGCTGTTATGCCAGCCTCTTCCCTTCCCTCAACCTCCTCAGTGAGCGAGTGGGGCTGGGCAGGGGACACAGGCTGCAGTGGGGATGGTGGGTTGCTGCATGTGTGCAGAAAGCACATCCAGGGATGGAGGGCAGGTGAATGGAGGGCTGGAAATGTAACCATCCCGAAGATTCATTAAAAGATGACTGTTGAATGAGTGAGAAATAGAACTTTAATCATGCAGGCAAGTGGGATTCACAGGAGTGCAGTTGGGAGCAGCCATGTTGTATCACCTGTACAGCACATTTCCCAACTCACACAACACTGTCCAATGCTGCGGAGCATCTCCAACATCCACAAGAATATCTCTACAGGAGGCATCTGATCAGGGGTCTCCTTCACATGTAGGTGGTGACAGCCGCCCCTGGGATGTGGAACCCACATGCAGGGGAGGTCCTGGCTCTGCACAGGGCAGCCTCCCAGAAGAGCCGAGGTGGCTGGTTTCCAGCTGCTTCACTCTAAGCAGAGACGGTTAAGAGCCAGGTTGTGGGCTATGTCCATGGGTAGGGCTCAGGCCAGTCCCTCTGCTCTAGGGAAGACAGGTGGCTTTCATGGACCCCTGGGTGTGGCCAAATCTAAAGGGGCTTTCAGTGAGCCGTGGGGAGACTTTCCTGAATAAGAATGGCAGCACGGGGCCCTGTGCTCACACGCATGTGCCAGCCCCAGCTCTGGTGCAGTGACAGCATGTGCCGGGTTCACAGCTCCTGGGAAAGTGACTATGAATACTGGCTCCATTCTGCCCCCTTTGTCCCCAGCCCCCACATGGGGCTGACAGGTCACCGAAATCAGAGAACTCCCAGCTCCACCTGACTCATGTGGCCACAGCCAGGGCAGTACTTACAGGGCCATTGGCAGTATGTGTGCAGGGCCCTGGCCATGTTTTCTAATGTGTGTCCTCTGTTGTCCCCCTCTCTGGCAGGACCACCTGGTGGAATGCCACCACCAAATGTACCATATTGCTCCCCTCCTCCTGGACAATGCCCTGGTCCTCATTTTGGGCCCACCATACAGCCATGCCCACCTGTTGTCTGTCCTCCTCCATGCCCTGGTTCTGGGGGGCCCCATCCACCTGGACCCCACCCACAGGGGCACCAACCACCAGGGCCCCCAATGCCTGGAGGACGTGGATGCCCATCCCCTCATTGGTGTCATTATCCCTGTGGTGGCCCTCCTGGGCATCATAAAAATGTGCTAGCATAAGAAGCATGGTCATGGGCACCATGGAGGCAAGGTAAGGAGCCCTGGTCACAGGGTGTGGGGCTGGGAGGGCATGCTGTAAAAGATCCACCCTTAGTATCAGCTGTGCAGGGGGACTGCTGAGCAAGGCTCACACCAGGGGCATTGTTGGCTCCAGGCATACAGGGCTTGAGCCCTGAGTCCCAGTGCCTGAGCCACGGGTCTTTTGCTGAGCCAGCAGCGCTTCAGGCCCACGCTAAGGCATAGCTGGAGGAACTGCTCTGTTCCCAACGGTTCAGTCCACACACAGATTGTTAAATTGATTCAAGTCTAATCGATTTAAGCTAAATTGATATAAAAATCATTAAATCGATTCAACTTGAATCGATTTAACATTTCCACAGGAAAAAAAAATTGAGATAGCATGTTTGGACACAGGACTTGCTATTTCAATTGAGGAAAGGGCCAGCATGTGATGTGTGGCAACACAGCCCCTGGCAGGGCCATATTGCCACCCAATCCCCTGCCTCTCCAGTGGCAGAGGAAAAAAAGCCCAAAGGACAGGGATCCTGGGGTGCCCCACAACCCCTGCCGCTTCCACAGTGGCAGAGCAGGGAGCCCCAAGCGCCCTGCATCCCCGCCTGCTTACAGGGCAGTAGGGGCATGGATCCCAGGGCGCCCCGCATCCCTGCCCCTGTCCACCTGAGCCCACCCCAGCTAGGGTCCTGAGTCCTTCCCTGGCCATGATGCAGAGGGGGTGGGTTTTCCTTCCAGGGTGCCGTGAACCCTGGGAGGGAGAAGGTCAAAGCCATTGATTTAAAAGAATGTTATTTCAAAACAACACATCCAAATGTCATTGTTTCGAAACAACCATTTTGCTTCAATGGCTGTTTCGATCACCTACAAAGTTTTAGTGTTTCGATTCAAGTTTTGTTGTTTCTATATGACAGAGCTCATCATACTGAAACAACAAAATGTCCTGTGGACCTAATTTTTTTTAAAGTGAAACAACCATCGTTGTTTTGCTTTAAAACCTATGTGTGGGCATAGCCAACCTGTCCACGTAGGGAGTACACATAGAGAGGCTGACAGGGAGCTGATACCCCTCTGAGCCCAGAGAGAGCCAGAGAGGAGGGAGGGATAAGATCCTATGCAGCCTTCCCTAAGCAGGTAGGAGGAGCCTGGGTCTCCCATTAAGACCCCTCTTGGTGCCAAGGGGAAGCTACGCAGCGCCATGTGGAGCCCAGCCAGCACAGCCCTGGGGGCTTTTGGCTGTGCTCCAGATTCAGGACCAGGCCCTAGAACCATGTGGTGGATGCAGAGAAGAGTAGCACAGTGGGACGGGGTGTGGTGCAATGGCTCAGGGCTGAGTCAGGACTCAAATGCCAGCCTCCCCACAGTGTGCCAGGGCTCCAAAGTGGATGTTCAGTGTCACCCTGCACAGCCTGCTGCTGCCTGGATGATTCTTTTCTGACGAGAAGCAGCCTCCTGGCTGGCAGCAAACATGGCACCTTGGACTCATTGTTTGGCCTTCTGAAGTGCTTGCTGGGACCTGCTGCTGCTTCCTCTGTCCCCAGGGCTGCCTTAGCTCTGAGTGTCACACTGCGAATCCCAGGGCCTGGGCTGAAGCCTTTCTGTTGCCTGGGGCAGGCAGGGAATCTTCCCAAGTGCTGAGGCTAGACCTGAAGGGAAGCTCTTGGCCTCGCTCTGCCCTGGGTGGTTGAACGTTCCACCTTCCCAGCCTGCCAGCATGCAATGATGGGCCAGGCTCCACGGCGAGCTCCCAAGTTCTTCTGAAATAGGCTGTGCAGACATTACCGCTTGGCCCAAGGGTAGCTGTGGGGCAGGGGCTTTCTCACAGGTCCTGATACGCATCCCATCATGTCCTTTTCAGCATGGAAGTGGATCGAGCAGCAGTTCTGACTCGGATTAAAGATACTGTCTCCTGCCAGCCAGGCTCACATCAGTGACACAAAAACAGCTGCTGCCAAATGCAATGTCAAATGTCCTGTTAATTGGCTCCACTTGGGCCAAATGTTGCCCTTGGTGCCCTCTTCAAAATGAATGTTGTGAGACAGTGGGGTTCTGAGTTTCTTGTCTTCGTTCTGTTCAGTTTCTGTCCAGAAGCGTTTTAGGAGCTCAACCCGGCAATTTTCCCCTAGATCACCAAAGAGATTTACACTCTTCTGTAGCACTTCTGCCACATGTCAGCATCAAGTTCACTAGCTAGGTGTTGCTTTTACAATCCAAACCAGACCTGCCTCTGGCCCTGACTGAGACATGGGGACAGGGCTCTAACTCTCTGTTTTAGCACCTGGAGCGTGTTAGAATCAGAATGTGCACCTTGCAATTAATGGCGCTTGGGGCCAGCACCGCAAAACACACTTTTAATAGAGTGGCTCAATGGACCCACACTGGCGTGCCGGGGGCAAAGCCCCATTCACCCCGCCACAGTTATGGCTCTGCATAGGGAAACTTGCCCCAGGCACCTTTGTGAGGCAGTGCTTCCCCATAGGGAGTCCTGAGTCTGTGTGGAACAGAGAGAAACCTTTTACTGGTGCGGGGAGAGGGGGAATGACCTTGGGAAGATGCAGTAGGGGCTCAGAAGTGCTTACACATAGTAAGTGAAGCCCCCATTCAAGTCTCTGGGTGGTGTCCTTTGACTCAGTGTTGCACCAAACAGTGTGAAAGTGTGAAGGATGTTTGTTGTGTAAGGTCAGCGAAGGCCCAGAACCAAGGATTGTGTTTGTGGGTTCACCTCCTGTGGCTCTGGCATAGGTGAATGGTGCCCCGTGCTGTCACTTGTGACAAATTGCCAGGTCTGCTACCATGAGTCTCACACTTTTCCTTCTCATGGATAGACAGGGCACCACCTGTTACCCCTATTTTTGGGCATTCAACACCCTGATATTACCCAGTGGGGCAAGGGGAGAGGGGGAAGGGACCCAGGTCTCCTCACTATTCTGGGTCCCAGCCCAGGGGCCCTATTAGCAGCTGACAGTGCTTGTGGCTGCAGTTTTCCTTTGCGCCACTTTTCCCCTCTGCTCTTTCTGCTCCTGGGGGCCCATCCCCTTCTCTTCTGGGGCAGGGTCCTTTTCCCCCAGGCCTCCCTACCTTTGGGCTAGGACTCTGACAGCAAGGAAGCCTCCCTTCCAGCATTCCCCTTCACCTGGTTTCTTTAGTCTTTCCTTGGTCGCTGCATGCCCACTAGTTCACCTTCCTTTCACTCTCTTCCTGGCTGGACCAAGGTTTTAGCAGGTCCTTGGCTCCAGGTGCTCTTAGTCTAATTATCCCGTGATAAACACCCTTCAGTCCACAAGGAACAAGGCCCTTATCATTCTAGGGAAGATATACCTCCCTATGTTCCTGCAACAGCTCCCTAGCCATGCTATCCCACACAGTGCTATGGCTTGGGCTGTGCATCCTTGGTCCAGTCAGTCCAGTTGTATAGTGCCACGGCTACCAGCCCAGCTACACCAGCAATGCCAGATCCAAAATGTGGGGGTGGGGCTGGGGGAGGGCACACCTTTGAAGCAGCTACTCCCTTTGTCCCCAGGCTGCTGTCTTCATCTGCAATGTGGGGATCTCAGAGACCTCCCGCAAGGCCCATTCTTTGTGATCAGCTCTTAATGATTCCAGGGGTACAGTGGTGTCCCTGCCACTGTGTCCTCTCCTCACTGCCACAGCCCCACTCTAGGTCTGCAGCTTAGCCCCCAACTCTGCTCTTCAGTGACTTCACCATCTAAGACTCAAAGAATATTTCCATAACATCACAGATCAGCGCACTGACACACAGATACCTTCCTCCAAACACTACAAGAAGAAATATTCTTCGTGGACTCTTCCAGGGGGTCGAAACAAGAGACTTGACTTCTACACTGATTGTTTCCACCACCGTGCCAAGGCTGAAATCGTGGACAAACAACATCCTTTACATCGTAACCTCAACCCTGCAGGATGCAATGCCATCCACAACCTCAGAAACAACTCTGACATTATCATTAAGGACGCTGACAAAGGAGGTGCAGTTGTCATCATGAATAAATTGGATTATGACTGGGAGGCTTATAAACAACTCTCTAACACAACATTCTACAGACCACTTTCCTCTGACCCCAGTGAAGAATACCAAAAGGAATTACGACACCTACTCAAGAAACACCCTAAGACAGCACAGGAACATATAAAGACAGAAACACCACCAGAACCATGGCCAGGGATGTTCCATCTACTACCTAAAACCCATAAAAAAGGAAACCCCGGACACCCCATCATCTCAGGCATTGGCACTCTTACTGCCAGCCTATCTGGACTCCCTCCTCAGACCCTATGTTATCAACATCTTCAAGACACCACGGACTTCCTGAGGAAAATACAGTCCATAGGAGAACTTCCAGAAAACACCATTCTGGCCACTTTGGATGTAGAAGCTCTTTACACCAACATCTCACACAAGGATGGATTACAAGCTATTAGAAGAACCATCCCAGATGATGCCACAGCACAACTTGTGACTGAGCTTTGTGCTCACCCACAACCACTTCAGATCTGAGGATCATTTATATCTCCAAATCAGTGGCACTGCTATGGGCACCCGCATGGCCCCACAATATGCCAGCATCTTTATAGGTGACTTAGAATAATGTTTCCTCAAGTTGCATCCCAAAACACATCTTCTTTACCTATGCTACATTGATGACATCTTCATCATCTGGACACATGGCAGGGATGCTCTTGAAGATTTTCACAGAGATTTCAACAATTTCTACTCCACCATCAAATTGAGCCTGGAACACTCCACACAGGAGATCCACTTTCTCAACAATACAATATAAATCAGGGACAGATGCATCACCACCACCCTGTACTGAAAACCTACTGATCGCTGTAGTTACCTACATCCTTCAAGCTTCCATCCTAAACACACCACACAATCCACTGTCTACAGCCAATCCCTAATATATAACCACATCTGCTCTGATCCCTCAGAGAGAGACAGACATCCTGAGGATCTCTATCAAGCATTCTTGAAACTACAGTACCCAACTGGGGAAGTAAGAAAACAAATTGACAGCGTTAGACGGGTTCCCCGAAGTCATCTACTACAGGAGAGGCCCAAGAAAGAAAACAGAACACCACTAGTCACCACATACAACCCTCAAGTCAGACCTCTGCAGCAGATTATTAAGGACCTACAGCCTATTCTAAAAGATGATCCCTCTCTCTCTCAAGCCTTGGGAGACAGACCTCTCCCTGCCTACAGCTAGCCGCCCAGTCTTAAACAGATACTCACCAGCAACTACAGATCTAAGAACAGAAACACTGAAGCAGGCACACACCCCTGCAACAAACCACGCTGCCAAGTCTGCTCACATATCTGCACAACAGATACCATCAAAGGTCCTAATCAAGCCTGCTACTCCATCAAAGGCTCATTTACCTGCTCATCTACTAATGTGATCTATACCATCATGTGTCAGAAATGTCCCAACACCTTATACATTGGACAAACAGGACGATCGCTGTGCAAAAGAATAAATGATCACAGAGCTGATATCAGAAATCAAAAAACAAAGAAACAAGTTGCTGAGCACTTCCATCTTTCTAATCAATTGATAAATGATTTGTTAATGACAGTTGTCAGAGATGTGGCTGGGACATCAAGACTTCAAAGAGAAACAGCTGAACTTGAATTAATATGCAAGCTAAATTCTTTGAAAGCAGGACTGAATCAAAACTATAGTTTCTTTTCCCATTACAAAAGGTAATTTGACTTCAGGCTTCCCATGGTTTGAACCTAAGAACTGCTCTGATTTGCTGTTATTGTATGACCTGATCCTATGTTTTACACCCCTTTGATTTATTTTCATTCCATTCTATAAGTTCACCCGTCTTCGAAGCATCTGACGAAGTGGGATTTTCTCCAACGAAAGCGCATGCAAAAAATAAATCTGTTAGTCTTAAAGTGCCACACAACTCCTTGTTTTTTTCAACTCTTGTCAGCACTGTGGAGACACAACGGCTCTCGGGTGGGTTGATGAAGCTTCATCTTAAACCCCTGGAGAGGGAAAGTCAAATGGCACCTAGGACCTTTAAACAAAGTCCTTCCATCCCCGACGCCTTGCCAGAAACCCTGGCCCCCAACCATGCCTGGGCTTTACTTCACTACCCCAACTCAGTGAGGGAAGTTCACCTTAGCTGGCCTTTCAGCTAGGCCAGGCCCAGCACAGCTCTGCTGCATGTGACTACATTTCACCACTCATCTGGCACCCAGGCCCTATGGGTTTGGCCATACACACTCCTTATTTCGAAACAACAGAGGTTGTTTCGAAATAAGAAGTGCCATGGCCACACGACGCACGGCCATTTCGAAACAAGCAAACCGCTTGTTTCGAAATGGCCGTGGTTGTTTCGAAACTGATTAAACCTCGTTGCATTTCAAAACAGCGTTGTTTTGAAACGGTTGTTTCAAAACAACGCCAACGGGACATACCGTTTCGAAACAACGGTTGTTTCGAAACGAGTTGTTTCGAAACAACTGTTTTAATGGCCGTGTTATTTTGAAACAACAGTTGTTTCGAAATAACCAGCTGAACTTCCTCCCAGGGTGCACAGCACCCTGGGGGAACTTCCTGCCAGGGCGTGCCTGTTAGGCTGCGTGGCAGGCAGGGCTGTAGCAGGCAGCCATGGCCCAGCAGCCAGGCCCCTCAGCCACAGGACGCCGGAGGGCCCCTGTGTGGACACAGGAGGATGTAACTTGCCTCCTGGGCATCTGGCGGCAGCCAGACATTTTACAGAGATTCCAGGCCAGCCACCGGAACCGAGACATTTATAGCGACATCGCGGCTGCGATGTCCCAAGGAGGGCACCCCCGCAGCACGGAGCAGGTGCGGAGCAAAATAAAAACACTCCGGCAGGAGTATGCCCGCACCCGGGATGCCCGGGCACTGCAGGGGCCTGGGAGCCAGGCCACGTGCCCATATTTTGAGGCCCTGGATGGCTTCCTGGGCACACAGCCCAGCGGTGTCTGCGCTGCAGCTGTGGACACCTCTGGGGGGCATCAGAGCCCCTCGTCAGGCCCAGAGGCAGCCGGGTCCGAAGTCTCTGTGGGGGGACCTCCAGCCGCACCACCACCAGCGGCGGAGGCCAGCCCCAGCACCCTGGAGCTGTTCATCGCCATGGACGCAGGGAGCAGCACTGAGGAGCAGGGGCCCACCACCGCCCCAGGCTCCGAGTCGGACCCCGGGACATCTCGGCAGACCTCCGGAGCCCCCGTGGGTAAGTATGCCCCCCCCCATGGACGCACACAGGACTGGGCCTGTCCAGCAGGTCCCGGGATGGGTGGAGGCCAGGGCCGGGCACCGGGGTGGGTAGGGCCCAGGGTTCATGGGTGCAGAGGGGCCCCCTGGCCACGGGTCCCACAGACACAGGTGGCACCGGAGACAAAGGCCCTTGTGTGCCAGGGGGTGGTGACCAGGGACTGACTGGGAAAGATGCAGCAGCATCTTGGGTGGGGTGGAGAGCAGGCAGGGCACACCACTGGCAAGTGGCCTTGGGAGAATTCAAGTGCAAGGCATTGCTGGGTCCAGTTCACCCTTGTGGGCAGCAATGTTCCCTCTAAGCTGCGCTGGCGCGCTGTGGCGCAGCCTGCCACAGCCGCCAGCGCAGCGAAAGCTGCTGGCAGCGCACTGCCGGCAGCCTCCACAGAACTCCTCTGGGGCTGGGAGTTTTGAAAACTCCCGCCCAGAGAAGCTCCAACGGAGCATGCCCAGAAAATCTGGGCATGCTCCGTAGAGCTCCTCTGGCCCAGGAGTTATGGCTGGGCCCTCTGGCTCCAGTCCGGCTCCAAGGTAAGTGGGGGGGGGGGGCCGAGCGGGAGCGGGGGGCAAGCGGGAGGGGGCTGTCAGGAGCAGTGAGGGGGCGAGCGGGAGGGGGGGCGAGCGGGAGGGGGGCTGTCAGGAGCGGGGGGAGGGGCTGTGCAGCGGGCCCCACGAGGGGGGGGGGAGCGCAGCAAGCAACCGGAGTTACTCAGCTGCCCTCTCCCCTTAGAGGGAACATTGGTGGGCACCACGAGCATGTCTGCCTCCAGGGTACGGTTCCCAGATGTCTGGCAAAAGGAGACCATGGTCTCCTTTACTCTGCTCTGTTCTTCTTTTTATCCTCCCATTCTCTGTCTGGCAGGCAGTTCAAAATACAGGGGTTTGTCAGGTGTTTTCCCAGAGGGGCTGCAGGATCCTGGACTGCCAGAGAATACTGATTTATATGGGAAACTGTCCCAAGGCGCCTTAAACCCTGACGACTACCTCGGCCAGACAACCTTCTTGCCCAGGGTCCTCCAATGTCCTCCGTTGGGTACCGTCCCGGCCTCCTTCCGAGGCTTTGGGGGCCAGGAGCCCTACCGCAGGGCAATATCCCACGGGATCCTGGGACCCACTGACAGTCAGGGCAGAGGTGTGTGCTGCAGACAGGTGCACACAGATGGGACCAGCAGGCAGCAGGGGCCAACTGTGTTTTTCGTGTCCCTGCAGCACGTCGCAGAGCCCCTCCCCGAGGACTGGCACCCACACCCAGACCCCACCGCCCAAGCCCCAGGACACCGCGGCGATGGCGGAGGGCCCCCAGGACCTGCAGTGAGCTCCTGGAGAGCCTCGAGGAGCTCGGCCAGGACATGCACGCCGCCACCCAGGCCTGGAGACGGGAGCAGGCACAGCGGCAAGCGGCTGGGCTCCTTGCCCTGGAGCGCCTCGCAGGCGCCGAGGACAGGGCGGCGAGGGCACTGGAGCTCCTGGCAACAGAGCTGCCAGCTGCCATGGTCCAGCAGGCCGCAGCCATCCGGCAGCTCGCAGAGGGTCTGGTGCCCCGACATCGTGGGGAGACATTGCCGCCCCAGTGAGGACAGCGGGTGGAGGGCAGCCGTGGGCACAGGCGGGGCATGCCACCCCTCCCCCAGATCCTCCCACAGGCCTTGCCTAACGTCCCCCCGCCCCAGGACCTCTTCACCCCTGTCCCCTTCCAAGTTCATGTTCCCTCCCCCAAGTCCCCCTCCAAGTTCATGTTCCCTCCCCCAAGTCCCCCAAGTCCCCCTCCAAGATCATGTTCCCTCCCCCAAGTCCCCCAAGTTCCCCTCCAAGTTCATGTTCCCTCCCTCAAGTCCCCCAAGTCCCCCTCCAAGTTCATGTTCCCTCCCCCAAGTCCCCCAAGTCCCCCTCCAAGTTCATGTTCCCTCCCCCAAGTCCCCCAAGTCCCCTCCCACGTTGATGCTCCCTCCCCCGGACTCCCCCAGATTGCCCCATCCCATATCGCCCCCATCCCTTCCCTTGTTGTTAATAAACCCCTGGAACGTTATTCATGGTTGTCTGTGTTTTTATGGGGGGGGGTGGCAGTGTGGGTGGATGGGTGCGGGCTGGCTGTGGGTGGACGGGGGAGATGGTGTTTTGGTGCAGGGCAGGCGTGGTCCTCAGTCTTCCTCTGCAGCAAGGGCGAGCCGGAGGGCGTCGCGGACGGTGAGGGCTCGTGCAGATGGGTGCTCCCGAGTCGGCCATGATCATGGCTGTTCATAGTCCATGGCAAATGCTTGGACCTCAGCCTCCCATGTGAGTGGGATTGGTTCCCCCTGCTGCTCACAAAAGTTGTGTAGCACTGCACATGCCGCAATGACTTGCGGCAGGCTCTGTTCAGCGAGGTGGAGGCGAGTTAGCAGGCACTGCCACCGGGCCTTGAGGCGTCCGAATGCCCGCTCGACCACCTGTTGACAGCAGGCCAGGCGACGATTGAACAGCTGCCGGCTGTGGTCGAGTGGCCCAGCATACGGGCGCATTAGCCAGGGCCGCAGGGGGTAGGCTGCGTCCGCCACTATGAGGATGGGCACCTCTACACCCCCAAGGTGGATGCTGTGAGGGGGGGAAGTGGGTGCCCGCCTCCATGCCCCGGTACAGGGCGGAGTTGCGGAGGACCCTGGCATCATGGGCCCTCCCTGGCCATCCCATGTAGCAGTCGTGGAACCGGCCCCGGTGGTCCACAAGGGCCTGCATAATGACTGAATGGGATCCCTTTTGGTTGTGGTACACTGCAGCCCTGTGGTCCGGGGCGCGCACAGGGATGTGTGTGCTGTCCAAGATGCCAGCACAGTGTGGAAAGCCAAGGGTCGCCATCCCGCGCATGGTGTCCTGCAGGTCCCCGCATCTCACCAGGCGCCGTAGGAGGATGTGATTGATGGCCCTGGTGACCTCGAGGAGGATGGTGCTGGTGGTGGACCTCCCGACGCCAAACAGGTGTGCCACTGCCCTGTGGGACTCCAGGGTGGCCAGCTTCCACAGGGCGATGGCCACTTGTTTGTCCACCGGGACGGCGGGCCTCATGGGGGTGTCCCTGTGGTGCAGGTGTGGGGCGAGTTCGCCCACCAGGTGGGTGAAGCTGATCCTGCTCATACGGAAGTTCTGGCGCCAGAGGTCGTTGCCCCAGGTGCACAGAACGACCCTTTCCTACCAGTCGGCGCTGGTCTCACGCGCCCAGATGCGGCGGGGCATGGGGAGGGGCAGGGGCAGTAGCTGAGCCCTACGGCTGAGCTGAATGTATTCCTCAGGTAGAGGCCAGTCCTCCTCGGGGTCTGCAAACAGAGTTGCCCACAAGTGCCGGAGACCCTCCATGCGCACCGAGGGGCTGGGTGCTGCACGGTGCTGTCTAGGCAGCTGAGCACTGTCCATGGCTTGCAGCGTGCTGCTAGCGTGGATGGACAGGGAAGTGAGGTCAGGGCCGGCTTTTATGTGATTGGCTACCAACATGGCCGCCGACGTGGCCCAGGGAGGTGGCCATGTTGCCACACCTCCCATGCTGCACTGCCCCTGGGTCGAAATAGCAAGTCCACACTGTGGAAACGCTATTTCGATTCCCGTTTTTTGCTTATTTCGCAGACACCATTTTGTTATTTCGAAACAAGTTATTTCGCAATAACTTGTTTCGAAACAAGCACTGTGTGTGTGAACATAGCCTATGTGAAGTTTGACCCAAGACAGCCAGAATTGCTCCCCTTGGCAAAGCAGGTCAGTGTGCTGAACAACCTGGTGAAACAGAGGTATCTTTGCACATATAGGCTGTTGCCCTGGTATGTTCCTATGGGGCTGAGTGTGTGGAATGAGGGGCCAGTCCTGGTAGTTCTCTCCAAGACAGTATCTCCAGGGGTGGTGGAAAGTGATCCCACAATGAGGTCCCCGCTTTTTTTGGCTCTGTCCTACCAGGATTAACGTGTAGTGCTGATAGGGGCTTCTGACACTGTCTCCCTTATTTGTCTGCCCACAGCAGAGGGGTCCATAGAACAGAGGTTTCCATGAACCAACACAGGGCCCCTAATACTGCCAGGATACACTCATTGTCCGTAGGGCCTGGGACTTCAGTTGGGTGCTAGGGTTTTGCAGCAGCTAGGGTTTTGCAGCAACTGGGGAGAGAGAGAGAGAGAGAGACACACACACACACACACACACACACACACACACACACACACACTCACACACAGCAGACAACATTTGTAGGGCAGGGGGGAGTTTATTGACTTATATTGCAGAGCACAATCTGAGTGCAGGGCGGGAGTCATTCAGGAGACTCCAGTCTCAGGCGTGGTCTAAGCTGCTGTTTTCTGGTTTCACACGCACACCCTGGGCAAGGTCCAGGTCAGAGAGCCCCTTCAGGAGCCTGACTGGGCGCTGCCGTCAGGCTTGCATGCTGGGCCTCCCAAAGAGGAGTCTAGCAGGGATAGTAAATGCACACAGGAGTGATAGGGAAGGGCAGCAGAAGGAAGCAAAACAAGGGAAGTCACAGAACAGATACATCAGGAGGCCAGTGAAAAACAAAGCAGACACAGGCCTGGATATGCCTGCACAAGGTATGGTTCAAATCCCAATGTAGGCTAACAGAGCAACCCATTGCTGCTAGGGAGTGACAGGTGACCAGGACAAGGCAATGGAAGTACACTTTGGTATGCCAGAGACAATGCACCTCTGCTCCCCAGGGGGAGCAGGAAGAGGAGGTACTCACTCCTGGGACATGGCAAACCCTGAGAATGCCACTAGGATAACATAGGCTACAATTTTTTCTCTTCTGCTCTTTTTAACTCTGAATAAAGCTGAGATCCAAGCTCAGTGTACAGCCCCCACTAGAAGAGGTTTTTGAGCTTGATCCCTGGACAAAGAGCCATCAGAACTGGGGACGTACTGTCCCAGCATGATGGCTGGGAAGGGAAGCAGGGCTGGTACATTTCCAGAAACCAGAGCTTACTCTTCTTCCTGGGGAATTGTGAAGTATTGCTGCCCCTCTGCTTAGCACCCCTGGGATCACAGAACACGCACAAAGGGACTGGCTAGCTTGCTTACAGCTTTGCAAATTATGTGGTGTGTCTCTGAATCCTCCTTTGATCTTGGTTACAATTAGCACCATACATGTGAGTGATATCTTGTTCATCATGAAAATATAAAATCAGCAACAAACTTTGGTTAAAAAGACAGAATCCCAAGGCCAGTTTGTACCAACTGCTCTGGGCTTGCTAGTAACCCTATAATGGCAAGAGAGAAACCAACCACGGAATATCATGGGTGTGTGGATTGGGGAGGGAGAACATGCATATTCTCCTGAACTAACATATCCACCTAATGAACCTGTCAAAGAAGCTGGGCTGGGAGAGGCTGGCATAGTCCTTCTCCCGGAAGATGGTTGCTTGGTCTCCTAGGCCAATCTTCAGCAGGACATCCATGTTCACATCACTCCCAAAGGCCACTACGGTGGGCACCACGTCCCGCTTCTTCATGGAGTTGATGGCCTCCTTGAGGTTCTTTTCGCTCGTGATGCCATCAGTGATAAACACGAAGGAAAGCTCTGCATTGCGCCGGGCAGCCCTCTGCGGGTTCTGTGGGTTTATGACGATGTTGTTGATGGCATGAATGATAGCGGAGCCGATGTTGGAGGAGGAGTCCAGGTACTTAATCTGGTCCAGGGCCTCTGATATGTCAGTCAAGTTGTATGTCAGGGAGAAGACCACCTCCTGTTCTCTCTCACTGCCGTACTGAAGGAGGGCGAGCCGGGCATTCATGTTGTCTGTGTCAGTCCTGGCCAATGTGAGGCGGTGGGCCACCTCCTCCACAAAGTGGTGGGCCCTGCGAAAATTCAACTCCCCAATTCGCTCTGAGCCATCCAACAGGAAGACGATGTCAACAGGGCGCTGTGTGCACTGTGCCACGGCCAACTCTGTGAGCGGAGGGAAAAGAATCAGGTCAAGCCTGCAAAAAAGAACATGATTCCCTTGCCCTGCTGGGGTTGAACAAGTGCAGCATGTTTGTGCTGGCAAACCTGAGCTGATGTCCTGGTGCCCTGAACCTGCCCTACAGGACCACAAGCCCATCTGCTTGAACAGGGCTGATGCTCCATTGCTCCTCACTAGTCAGAGCTTAGTCTGAGCAGGGGCATGAGACTGTGACCATCTACCTGCAGCGAGCATGGCATGGGTGCAACTGGCGACCACTCACTCTGCAGTCACCCCTGGCATGGGGCACAGACCATCACAAAGGCTGACAGACAGTGGCTGGAAAGCCATCTCTTTTTCACAGCACACTGGAAGGACAAGTACCATGAGCTGATGGCTGCTGCCCTATCCAAGCTGCGGCTACCCAGCAGCTTCCTGGTGTGCCCATGGTTTGGTCACTTGCTGGGTGCTGTGCTACCTGTGGGCACAGGCTGTTTGCTGGGTGTGTCTTTGCTGGAGCTCTGACAGCTGCTGCCCCTCTCCCAGAGAACCAGAGTCCACAGGCTGAAGGGGGAGGATCTAACAAAGCCTGAAGGGATCACTTCTCCATGATGGTCTCAAAACCCCTCCAGCCTCAGGCTGAGACAGGCCAGTGATCGGTTCCAATGAGGGAGCCTTCCCTAGAGGAGAAAGACTGGCAGAGATGCAGGATGAAGCAAGGGACTGATGCCCCAGGGGAAAAGTCCATTAGACTCTGCCCAGGTCGCTCTGAACAAGGGGGTTCTTCCATTCTGCGGTGCCAGGCCCCGAAGCTGAGCAGGGTCCAGAGAGCTCCACAACAGCAATGGGGCCAGGTCAGCATCAGAAAGGGGCCTCAAGGAACACAGCACGCCTGGTTCTCACCTCAGGCCCATCCCCTTGCCAAAAGTGGAAAAACAGCCTGAACCTCCTGCTACTGTTCCAAGGCCCAGTGTCCTCTGATCTGGGCTTCATCCTGTTCAAGTCACACCCAGGCATTGGTGAGACCCGCCTCCGCTCTGCTTCCCCATGCTTGAGTCAATGGCATTATGAATGGCTGTGTGGGAACTGGCTCCCCCCAAAATCCCTACTTGGAAGGCCCAGGAGAGGGTGGGAGGAATGCCACCCCCAGGCAAGAGGATCCCCAGGGTGGCATATCTAGACCAACACCCCTCAGGGTGGGTGATCCCCACGTCACGCTGTTCCCCATAATATGTATTCTCAGCTGCCAGTTGAGCTGTGAAGCCGGTGGTGGAGCCAGCATTCCTCCTCCTCCCTGAAGGAGGGGGGCTGCTCTGCAAGTCGACTGCCCCCAACACGGTCAAAATTGCTTCCCTCTGGCCCCACAGCAGCAGCCTGAGCTCGAAACTGCAATGCTGGTTCTTCCACCTAGATAGTGAAGGTAACTGCACTGGCCTTTGCTTTGGTCGGATCACCCAACCAGTCCCTGGCACTGGGGAGATGGATTGCCTCTTCCACAAACCACAGCCCTTCCTGCCATTCTGCCCTTGTCTCCTTATTGGTTCCCTTCAAAGAAGCACCCCAAAACCAGGGAAACCCTTTGCCATTGCATTGTGGATGAGCTCAAGGGGCAGTCTCCTATCCTTGCCACTCACAAACCCCACCACCTATCTTCTGAGATCACATGGATCCTCAACCCACACTCCATCCACCATGGAGGAGAGGGAAGGATGTGGAGTTGGCGCCAAAGTCTGTGCAGGGATCTGCTAGGAACTTGCCACAAGCATGTTCCTCAGCATTATCCCTCCCACTCTGAATGGAAAGGGCCATCAATGCTCAGTGAGTGCAGACCCTGGACAACAGGCCTTCAAAAAGACACTGTTCTCATGCAGTCTGGGGGTGTAGAGTTCTGTGGCTTTGTGGCAAGCCTTCGTATCCCTTTTCTTGGAGAAGAAACAAAAAGCCACACCCTGAGGGAGAGGTAGAAGAAACTCACCTGCTAAAATAAACTAAACTCTGTTGACTTAGGAGCTGGTTCAGCAAAAAGCACATACACAGCTCCGCACAAGCCAGGCAGGATTCCTCCTGTGCTGACAGTCAAGTGTCCTTGGCCCCAATTAACGACCTTGCTCTGAGGAAGCTAAAGCCATGCGCTACCTTTGATGTGGCACACCAAAATGACGGGTGTGCATGCAGAAGATAGGGTTTCATGTCAGCCCACCTCGCTTAATGTGGATTTCAGGTAGAGGTGAATAAATTGCATCAGAAACTGATAGAACCTTGCCGTCCTCCCAACCCTTTTCCCAGAGCTCAAGCAAACCAAGCCAAGTCAGTGAAAAGCCTGGGACTGCATCAGCCCTTTTCTCAGTAGTTGCTAGGGCTGGGATTTTCTGAGCACCACCCCACTGGGCAAGCTGGCAGCAAAAGGGCTCAGCTGCTGCACAAAAGGCTGGTTTTTGCTCTAGAAAAAGCAGAAAAGGACAGATGTCTCCTGAGGATGCCTGGTGCAATGCAGGGCCAGCCTGGGTTTGAAGAGCCCTAAGCTCTGGCTGGTCCTGGTGAAGCTGTTGAACAACACCAGAATTTGGAGTGTGTAGTTATGAAACATGGCTAAATTTTGCAGATTCCTAGTTCCAGCCTCTGCTACCCACACTGATCCCCCCCCACACCCCAGCTCATGGGCAACCAGTCCCGCTTCCAGCACTTGAAAGCAGATAGCATGATTGTCCAAACTCCACTTAACAAGAGAGGGGCTTGTTCACATTTTGGAGTGCTTAACTGACAGCTGGAGTCATCACAGTGATGCTACATTATTGCCAATGGCCTCACAGGATTCACTCACAGGACGTAATGTTTGTGCTCTTTGGTCTGCTGTTCTGTAGCTATGGGGAGAGAGAACAAAGCACAGAGAGCAGCACGGTGGCCATCACTTAGCAAGTCACTGATAGTTAGATACCTGACTGACACATGTGCCTTTGAAACTCTGCCCCATCGTCCCTTTGCCACCTGACTCCTTGTTTGTTTTGCTGCACTAGACTAACACGGCTGCCCCTTTGGAACTTATAAAAACCATGACTCACACTCCACTATGATGACTCACAATCAAGGTCACTGCTGGCTACAAAGTTCCCATGCACGAAACTCCAGCTTGTTTACATGTATCACCTTCCACAGAATAATCATCTACCATACATGTTTAACTGAGCAGTCCCTGGAAAATAACTTACTGTCTTTGCCTGGGTGTGCCGGATTTCCCTGCCCATGACAGTACAAGTCGCCAGTTAGTTGTGCAATGTGCAGGTGGAATCACAATCAGACAAAGACATGTGGCATGTATTAGGGCAAGGGCGGTTTCAGCACAGCTGAAAGGAGACACAAAAGGTGCTCACCCCAGCTGCTCGCATTCTTTCCTTTAATAGCACAGGTTACAGTGTAAGTTGGCTTTAACATTGTGATTGTAGCAAAGGGGGCAGCTTTTGGGGGCTTCTCACATGGAGACCTGGCCATCCAAGTGGCTGGATGGTGCTGGGAAGACTTTAATTAAACACAGAGAGCACAGGAGAATGTTTGGAGCCAATCTGAACAACCAGACACATGCTAACATATCCCTATGGCCATCACCAATGCAGGATGCACACTTTCCCTCCGTTACACATTAGCTGGCAGCTTCGCTAGTTCAGCCATGCAGTCAGGCACCACTGAGGGCTGGAAGGGCCCCCACAGGCCATTGAACAAACTGTCATTGTGGGCTTGGAGTCTTTTGCAGGACAGGAGTAAAGCGTCTTTGCTCTTGTGGCCTGAGTCACGGGGATTGGATGATGCATTCAAAGACAGGACCCTCTCTTGTTCTCTGGGAAGAGGCACAGTGCTTCTCAGCCAGACACACTGCAGAGATCCTGCTCTCAAATCACCGGCTGAGAGCAATCTGAGCCTCTCTGGTGCCTACTAAGCTCAAGGTATCTATCACCGTATCCAGCCACTCCTGGAGATTCAAGAGAGGCTGACACAGGGAATGTCACTTTTCCCCACAGCCCCACTGCCTATCCTGGTATATTGTCTCTAGTGCAAAGCTCAGCAAAGCCCCAGCACAGTTTCTGGATCCCCAACTATTTCTCTGTGCACCAGTTTAAAAGTGTCAATGAACAGGTCCATCCATTCCTGCCGCTCATGTCCACTGGTAAACTTGGCTTTCTCAGCAGTGTAAGCCAAGGTGGCCACCAGCTGGGCGTACATGGGGCTCTGGATTTCCCGAGTGGAGTTTAGGAACTGGGCGATTGATTCTTTGGTGCTGGGGAAGTTTATCTTGACTCCCTCTTCCATGGGGTGGAAAATAAGTGGGTTTGCAGTTCCAGGATTCTTGTCATCTGCAAGTGAGCGTCAAAAGAATATTTTCAGGGCTCGCTAGCATTGTCTGTGTCCCAAACACAGCTCAATTCTCTTATGTACCCTGCACTGCAGGAAAGACAGCCAGCACAGGGGAGAGAAGCAAAGACTAAAGCCTTGGAACTGCACTGCAATCCTGTTGCTAAAGGACCTGATCCAAAGTGAAAAGATGCTCATCACCTCAAGTGGACTTTGGATCAGGCCCTTACACAGAACTTGGGATGTGATTTCTGCTAAATGCATAAGCTTCCATGCAGCTACGGATGCAAGAGTATATTTCCCATTAACTGAAGGGCAGTCAGAGCTTGAGATATTGCACGGTTCCCTCTACTGTGGAGAAGTCTGAGCTGTGTGGCTCATGGAATCAGAGACCAACCAAGTATGGTAATCACTACATACATAGGAAACAATCACTGAAGCAACAGATGAGTTTTTCTGTTGTTCAATACATCACATTTAAGTAGGTCTTGAAGCTACTGAATGCCCCCTTCTACTATTGGATGGGAGAAAGCAACAACCTGTGAGCAATGGCTTGGTAGATGGCATCTGCTGCACATGCATGCCAAAAGGGTGGCTTCTCCATGCCTTTCCCACACACCCCTTCAGCAATGCCTTGGATGACTGCCCCACAGAAAGGCACTTTCCCTTGCTTCCTGCTGGACCTCAGCCAAGACGATTTCACCCTGGGGAGAGCTGCTGGTGGAATGAGGGCAAACTGTTCAACATCCCTCTGAGCAAGGGCTCAGCTGGCAGCAGACATCAGGGCTTGCCATGCTTTTCTAGACAGATGGCAGAGAATTTGCAAGGGTCCATCCATGCACAACTCAGACTACATGGGCACAGGCATGGTGGAGCTAAGTGGCTTCCCTTTGAAACCACCCATGAGCATAGGTTACATTCCTCATTGCACTGAGCCTGTGCCAGTTTGCTCAGAGGCAGGAACAGACCCTACTGCTTGGGACGCAGGTGCTTTGGTCCACCAGTGCCCAGGGGAAAGCTCCCCTGAGTTCTTCCCCTTTGAGTTCAATGTCTGTCAAACCTGAAAACTCAAAGCAGTGACTTCTTAGGCCCCTGTGGCTGTGGGGACTCTGTACAATCCATGGGCTGTCTTTTGTGGGTGATGTATCTGGGGGCAACACACAGCAGAAGCTCCCCAAAGAGCTGGTACAGCACTGCAAGGGGCTTTGCACAGGCTGGCCTATCACCTGGGAGACCTGATTGTAGAGACGTGTGTGGAAGACTATAATTTAGTGACACTCTCTCCTGTGGGATGGTAGAATATAGGAATGTATAGACATCATCTGGGAGCCGGGGTGCAGGACCCAGAATAGCCATGTGTGTACAGCAGCTCAGACATTCTCTAGTTTATTTTCTTAAAAGTTGTATTCCTTTCTCATTCACTGGTTGGGTAGTTGATGAACCCCAAGATCCTGACCTGGCATGAGATGTTCTGAACGAGAGGAAACTTGCCCTCATTTTTAAATTAACTCCTGTATTTGCAACACAAAGCAGAGGCAAGACCTCACAGAACAAAGGTTTATGTATGTATTTCATGAGCACATAATAACTCGATTAGCTTAAGAAAGTGGGAAGGGGGAGAGCCAAAAATGAATGTGTTGCAACTTCTACTCAGTCTTCAACTGTCAGGTAATGTTGCTGAGAACTGGGTTAAAAATCAGACAGATTTGAATTGTATTTTGCACCTCCAGGAGGCAGAGCAGAAAATCATAAAATGAAATCATTCACCTTTTTGCATGCCGGTGAAGTATGAAGTTTAGCAACATAGTGGCTATATTTGAGGACCTTCACATGCCAAAAAGAATGAGACCTTTAAGAAAGACAGATTTTTTACATGCTTGCAAACCAATGACAAAACCATAAAGCAGAGTGTTGTAGAACTCAGGAAACTCTGTAAAAAAGCTCATGTGATAAATAAATTTGTTAGTCCTTATGGGTATGTCTATACTTACAATGTAGTTCGAATTAATGAGGATTAATTCAAACTAAATTAATGCTTGGCTACCTTGGCTTTCATTACTTCAAACTAAGGAATTCCTTACTTTGAAGTAATGAAAGCTTACTTTGAAGTTATAAAACCTTGCTTAACTTCGAAGTAGCAGTTAATTTAAACTTATTCATTTGAATTAACACAATGGAGCTGTGTTAATTCAAACTAACTGTTAGTTTGAATTAACATGGTTTGACCTTCTTCATCCCAAGGTGCCTTTCCCTTTCTATGTATTTGTTGGGGGCATGGCCCTTCCTGGGGGCCATGTTGCCACACTTCCCATCGTGCCCCCTCTGCAAAATCAAACTAGCAAGTCCTGTCTATGGACATGCTAGTTCAGTTTGGGTTTCTAGAGGGGACATGGTAGTTTGAGTTAACTAAGTTTGAATTAACCATTATTAGTTCGATTTAATTAATTCAAACTAACTTCTTAAGTGTAGACATAACCTAAAAGGGCCACAGGACTCCTTGTTTGCTGAACTGGACTAACATGACTACCTCTTTGGAATCAGTAAAATCTGTGACACTGGTGAGCTGACACAATCTCTGCTAAGAGATGGAGTCCTCCGTGGCATTAAAGACAATATGCTGAGAGAAACACTCCATGAAGGAAATTTTACTTTAAAAAGCTTTCTCAAGAAAAGCCAGGCAGCAGAAACTGTGAAGGCAAGAGCTGTATTCACCAGAAGAGTTTATGCATGTACTAAGTACAAATAGCCAGAATAGGGCAACTCAGAGAGTAGAGCCACTGCCAGTGAGGAGATGAATACAGACAATCATGGGATCAGTGTGGATCACAGCATGGCCCTAAACAGTGTGTTGCCTTTGGGAATCTCTGTCATAAATGTGAGACAAAGAATCAATGTCCAATAACAAGCAGAGTGCCCCACAGGTCAATGCTGGGGTCAGTTTTGTTCAATATGTTCATTCATGATCTGGGGGATGGAGTGGATTCCACCCTCAGCAAGTTTGCAGATAACACTAAACTGTGGGAAGTAGTAGATACCCTGGATGGCAGTTGTAGGATACAGTGTAACTTAGACAAACAGGATGACTGGGCCAAAAGAAATCTGGTGAGGTTCAACAAGAACAAGTCCAGAGTCTTGCACTTAGAATAGAAGAATTCCATGTGCTGCTATGGAGTGGGGACTGACTGACTAGGCAGCAGGTCTGGAGAAAAGGAGCTGAGGGTTACAGTGAACTAGAAGCTGGATATAAGTCAACAGTGTGCTCTTGTTGCCAAGAAGACTTGCCACATATTGGGCGGCATTAGTAGGAGCATTGCCAGCAGATGGAGGGAAGTGCTTATTGCCATCTGTTTGGTACTGGGGAAGCTTAATTTGAGTATTATGTCCAGTTTTGAGTCCCCTACTACAGAAAGAATGTGAATGAGCTGGAGAGTGTCCAGCAGACGGCAACAAAAATTATTAAGGGTTGGAATACATGACTTACGAGGAGAGGCTGAGGGAACTAGGCTTGTTTAGTCTGCAGAAGAGAAAAATGAGAGGGCATTGATAGCAGCAGTTAACTACCTGAAATAGGGCTCCATGGAGGATGGAGCTAAGCTGTTCTCAGTGGTGGCAGATGATGGTACAAGAAGCAACAGTCTCAAGTTGCAGTGGTTGAGGTGTAGGTTGGGTAGCAGGAAGAAATTTTTCACTCGGAGGACGGTGAAGCACTGGAATGGGTCACCTAGGGAGGCAGTGGAATCTCCATCCTTAGAGGTTTTTTAGATGCTGCTTGAAAAGTCCAGTCTGAGATTGTTTAATTGGGGTTGATCTTGCTTTGAGCAGGGGTGGAACCTGAGGTCTCTTCCAACCTCATCTGCTATGATTCTAAGTCCAGGATGCTACTAGAGTTGTAAACCTCAAACCAAATAAAGAGAATACTTTAGAGGTTACAGAATCGATTTTTGTTTGGAACATTGTTTCCACTTAAGGTGTAAAACCTGATGAGAGGAAGATTTCAGCCATTAAAATGATTCCACATCCCCAAAGAAAGAAAGATGTCCAGCAGATCTTGGGAACATTAATTATCTTGGAAAATTCATACCTAATCTACTTACCAAAGCAGCAGCTTTGATAAAATTCCCAGAGAATAAAAATGAATGGTGCTGAGGTGCAAAACAGAAGGAATCATGGCATGGTTTAAAACCAAACTGATGGAAGAGCCACTATTGAATTCTATGCAGCAGGAAGGCCTATTTAAATTTCAACAGATGCTTCTCAAACTGGATTGGGTGCAGTTATTTTACAGAAGCATGAGGATTGCTGGGAATCAGTGGCATATGCACTAAATCATTGATTGAGAGAGAAACCAGATACACACAGATGGCGAAGGAGCTTCTAGGAATACTATTTACCTGTGAGAGATTCAGTCAATGTATTTATAGGCAGACAATGGAAGCTGAAACAGACCACAAGCCCTGAAAGCATTATTTAGCAAACCAATGAATGATTTTATCTTAGGGCAGGGACTGGCAACCCAAAAGGGGAGAAGAGCCATTCCGCCCACCCTCCCACACAATCGCATGAACCAGAGCCAACCCAGTGGCTGTGCCACGGCCCCTAGCGCTGGCGGGGGGTGTGGAGGTGATGCGCACTCTCTGTCTCTCCCTCTGCTGGTGGGGTGGGGCAGCGCTGCCCTGCCTACCCCAGCCAGCTGCCCCTCCCCAGAGCGGCTGGCAGAGAGCTGCAGCTTGCAGGGTGGGGCTCTGGAGTGGCCTGCTCCGCAGAGTTTAGGCCGTTTCAGGCCTGATCAAGGGCCTGGGGGTGAAGCAGCATCTGTTCTGGCCTGGGGTGGCTGGGTCAAAGCAGCCTGAATCCATGGAGGGACCATTCCAGGGCCCCACCTCCTCAAGCTGCAGCTCTCCGCCAGCCGTTCTTGAGAGGGACGGCTGGCTGGGGGTAGGCAGGGCAGCACTGCTCCGCCCTGCCATTGGAGGGAGGGACAGAGGGAGAATGCGCTGCTGGCAAACCCCCCCCCCCCCCAAACCAGCACTAGGGGCTGAGGTGTGGCCGCTGGGCCGCTTCCAGCTCATGCAGCTGTGTGGGAGGGTGGGGGTGACCCTAGTGCCCCAAAAGTGGGGGGCCTGCACCAGCTGAGAGCTCCCTTCTTTGACCCTGATGCTGAGGCCAGCTGGGAGTCCCCCAAGCACATCTGGCTCCCTGGCGGAGACAGCCTGGGAACCAGAAGGGGACGCTCAGGGAGCCACAGGTGGCTCACTGAGCCCATGTTGCTGATACCCTCTTTAGGGAGGCAAAAAAGATGGCATAGCTGCAAAATGATGATAGAGTATGCAAAAGCTTTGTTACCTACACAAATTTATGTTCACTGCAGATGCTTTTTCCAGAGCAGTGACTCCCATGAAAGCAGAGAAGCCATTACAGAGAAAGATGCAAGTCTTTGTCTATGTGACTATAAAGCCAATCCCTGGAGCTAACAGGTAACCAACAAATATGAGACAGAGAGACATGAATCACTGGAAATCCTTAAAGAAGTGAAGTGAAGAAATAAGCAGTTGCTGTCCAAGTGTAAGAAACTATTGGAACTGCAGACATGAACTGACCATGATGTTCCTAGGTGATCAGGTTGTAATTTCTCAATTGTCCTCCAAACAGAAATTCTATGGATATATGAGGGTCATTCAGGGATTGAGAAGTGAAGCAACAAGCATTAGTCATGACATTGTTAATGTGGTGGGAAACTTGAAATATAAGCAATGCCAACAAGCAGGGCCATTTCTAGGGGAGCAGGGCCCAGGGCCAATCAGCCTGTGGAGGCCCCCTGTTTCTCCTCCCATTCTGGGGTGGGGGCAGTGAAGGGGCTCCACCTTGCCTCTGGGCCAGCCCTCCTCACCCCTAGGATGGAACAGCTGGCCCAAGGTGGGGCAGAAGAGCAGAGCCCCGCTCCTTGGATGGCTGTTGCACCCTGGGGACAGGGAATGCCCAGCACAGAAACCAGCTTCTGCACCCCCCCAACAACTGATTTCAGCGTCCCGCCAAAGGCAGCAGGGCGAGGGTGAGGGCCAGTGTGGCATTGGGGGTGGGGCACAAAATCACAGGTTCTGGGGTGGTCACCCCTCTTGTCCCCCCACCTTAGGGATGGCTCTGCTAACAGGCAGAGCCACTGAGACCTCATCTAGTTCCACAGCCTTGCAAGTTGTGTGCTGACTTGTTCCCTAGGAATCAAAGGATTATTTAATAGACATAGATTAGTATTCTCTGTATGCAGAAATTTGTGTACTGAGCAGTGCTAATAGGAAATCAACGATAGGCAGTATACAGGGAATCTTCTATAGACATGGAATTCTGAATGAAATCTCAGTGATAATGGGCCACAATTTTCCAGTGAAGGTTTTAGATAATTTGCCCTGGATTTGAATTTTCATTGCAAAACATGAAGTCCAAATCACCACCAATCAAATGGATTCATGAAAAGCCTATATGGACAGTAAAGAACCTCATGAGAAAGACTTTGGATAGTGGGAGTAATAAGTATAATGTTTTATGGTTTACTGAAGTACACCTGTGGAGAACAGCTATCTCAAGGATAACTTGCTGAAATCTCATTAGAATGAAACCATATGGAAGATGACTGAAAATTGGAAGGAGAAGCAGAAATGTTATTTTGACAAAATGGCCTGTGATCTCCCTTCTTTCAATTCAAGTGACAGAATGTGCCTAAGGAATCAAACCCTACTACTTGGAGCCAAAGGGGTAATATTAAAGAATAATTACATCCAAGGCCTTATGAAGCCCATACAGACCAAGGGGACATATTTTGGTGAAACTGAAGGGATCTAAGAGTAATCCCATAAAGTCCCAACAGACTGACAGCTGAAGTGGACTTTGTATTTCCCCGCTGACTGATCCTTTATCATCAGCACACAAAGCAGAAACTGTCAAGGAAGAAACAGTTTAGACTCTGATGAACAGAGCCGTAACACTCTGTTTCATTGCCCCTTGCAATTAGCGGCCCTTGGGGCCGGTGGAGTGAAACACACCCTTTAACAGAGCAGGTCTATTAAGCCACTCTGGCACGGCCAGGGCAAAGCTCCATATGCCCCGCCGTAGTTACAGCCCTGCTAATGAAAAGCTGATAGTGAGAAGATCGGAGTGGGAGTTTAAATGTCCCAAAAGACTAAGGCTACGACACAAGGCTTTTAAATCGAAACAATGATCGTTGTTTCAATTTTAAAAAAGTCATGTCCAGATAACGTTTCCTTATTTCGAAATAAGGAGCTCCCTTATTTCAAAATATGAAAATCATTGTGATATAATAAAAACCTAATCATATATCAAAATGAGGGCTATTTCAAAACTGTAGTTTCGAAATAACCCCGTCTGGCTCTGTTATATCGATATGATTCACATATCGATATAACAGGCAACCTTCCTCTCAGGATGCATGGCACCCTGGGAGGAATTCCCACCCCTCCCTCAGCATCCTGGCAAGGGAGCCGATTAGAACCCTGGCCAGGGAGGGAGGGGAGGTGCAGGGGGGTGCAGAGGGGCAGCGGGTACCACAGCTGGCTAGCTCTGCTGCTCCAGCTTGCCAGCAGCCAGGGGGGCGGCCGGTATGGGAGCCATATAGCTCCGCTGCCCCCGCTTTCGGGCCGGGGGGGGGGGGGGGTGGGTGCCACAGCTTGCTCCCCCCGCTGCCCCGACTTGCCAGAAGCCAGGGGGGCAGTGAGTGCAGGAGCCAGCTAGCTCCACTGCCCCATCTTGCCGGAAGCCAGGGGGGCAGCAGGTGTGGGAGCCAGCTAGCTCCGCTGCCCCAGCTTTCCGGCAGCCGGGGGGGCAGCAGTCCCGCAGCTGGCTCCCCCCGCTGCTCTGCGGGAGTTGGTGTGCCTGCAAGCCGGGGCAGCAGGGGGAGCTGGCAGCGGGACCCGCCACCCCCTTGGCTGCTGGAAAGCCGGGGCAGCAAAGCTAGCCAGCTCCCACACCCGTCTGCCGCCTGGCTGCTGGCAAGCCAGGGCAGCAGAGGTAGCTGGCTGTGGGACCCACCGCGCCCCCTGGCTGTTGACAAGCCAGGGTAACAGGGGGAGCAGCCAGCCAGCCAACTGGGGGGACTTCTCCCGCTGCCCCACATTTTGTTAAGTCGACCTAATAAAAGTTGACTTAACCCTTAATGTCAACTTTAAGGGTGAGAGTTATGAAGTTGACTTAAGCAACTGCTTAAGTCAAATAAATGAACTCCAAATGTGGCCATGGAGTTGCTTAAGTCGACTTAAGCCTCCAGTGTAGACACACCCCAGGGTAGCTAGTACATTGCATTTATGGGTTAATAATTTACTGTAAGTATTGTTCTATAGCTCTGTATATGAATTAATTTGTTTTTCTTTAAGGGAATGATGTAGAGAAGTGTTTGTAGAAGATTGTAATTTAGACATGCTCCCTCATAAGGGACAGTCTGATGAATATAGTACATTAGAGAGGTGCCTGTGAAGCTCTTTTAGCTCGAACTGTGTCCTCCCAGCTCTGGCTATGGCTAGCTTTCTGGGACCAAACCAGGTCAGCCCTCACTGGCTGTCATGTGCAGACCTGACAGTTAGCCAGAGCCAGCCCAATAATGGGGGTGGGGAAGTGCCCCCTAAGTCTCATTCATCCTGTAGACCAGTGAAGGGCTTGTATGCAGGAAGGAATTCCAACCACCTGGAGCACATCTGAACTTACTCTACAGCTGCCCTGCCACCATTCCCAAGGAAAGGCGTTCTACAACCGCCATGGTCTCTGGGATGCAGGCTGAGTCCTGCCAGGTCTCTGGTCTGGGTGGGAGAATTCCCAGCAGGAGGACGTTTTAGCATCCCTTCTCCACACAGGCCCCTCCAGGGGGTTTCTGATTCACCCCATAATAGGGAAGTGGTTTTCAGCACTGCCGTACCTGACATCAGCAAAAGGAATGGCCAAGAGCCGCTCTGTGATGAAGGCCATGTCCAGTTGGGTCTGGGTCTTGTGATGGAAACTTGGCCCAGACCTAGCAGAACCAGAACATGCTGCTGTTTGAAGCACCAGAGACTGCCCTGCCATGGTTCCTTTTTACATACCCAGTCGCTCCCATGGCACAGTGCCAGCTGCCAGGCTCACCTTGCACCTACAGACAAGCAGGGCTCTGAAACACCAACGCCTGGTGCAGCCTAAGGCAGGCAAGGCTGGAAGAGGAGCTGCTGCATCCTTTGAGATCTGACTAAGCCTGCAGCTGAGTGCAACTCCATGGACCTTCAGACACAGGGCTGTAGTGCACATCAGCGTCCCTAATTCAGTGGGGAGAGGCAGTGTTCGGGGCCAGCTGCGAAAGGCATATGCAAGGTTTGCACTGTCCCACTAGAGACTCGTGCACAGCTCACAGACTGTCATAACTGCTGGGTGTTGCTCAAGGTGCCGAGGTGGTCAGCGCTGACACACAGTAGCCAATCAGCTGGAGGGGAGGGTGCCAGGCCAACCCACTCTCTGGCCAGGAACAGCAGGTGAGCACTTCCATCACAAGGTGCAAAGTGCTACCATCTTCCCCACTAGAGGCTTTTGCCAGATGACATCTCTCCCTCCACTGGCAGTGCTTGGCCAGTCTCCCCAGGCAGGGAGGTCACATGGATGTTTCTCTTTCACAAAGTTTGCACAGTATTTTCCCCAGAGCTGTTGGTAAGGAGAGCTCCCTACACATGGATTTCCGGGACAATGCTGGATAGGGCATAGCAGGGAGCTCTTGACATCCCTTCTTCAATCTTGCAAACTCACAGCCCAGTGCCCAGCAAACATGAGACTGACTTGGAAATGACGAGATTAAGGAGATAATCAAGGTAGAGTGCACTTTCTGTGGCTTCTGCTTCTTCAGCCTCCATGACTCACATTCTTTAGCTTTGTTCTAGGGCTAGCAAGTGGCTTGTTTAAACCAAAAGCTGAGATCCTACAGTCCCCTCACTCTTGGACCTGGGGCTTTTGGCAAACAACATGGTTTGACTTGTGACTAAAGCACAAGTATCTTGAACAATGCAACCACTGTTACCCACCTGACCTGCACATCACCAAACACTGGGTATACAGTTCGATGGATGGGGGTGGGGGGGGGCAAAGGACTATCTTTTATTGAACCAACTTTTCTTGGGGAAGAGATAAGCTTTCAAGAGGCAGAAGCTCTTTGCGAGGTCTGCAGACAGATAGATGGAGACATTGCACTTTTCATGTTAATTAGAGTAGCTGAGGCTGGAGGTTTACCACATAACAAGCAGAATGTGGTCCAGATAATGGGACCTGTCCCACACCAAACAGCATCTGCCTCTCTTGCACCACAGGATCATCCCACCCTGTCACATAGTCCTTCTCCATGCTACTCCCCAACTCGATGTTACTGACTTGTTTCAGCACAGCCAGCATCAGCCAAGCCCACGTCTCCCCTGGAAGCCACCCAGTTCCACTGTATTGCCCCTCCATCCACCCAGTTTCTCTCAGTTCTAGGGAAGGCCCCATGCAGTGGCAGGACCTGCAGAGCTGGATTTCAGGCACCCTGAATGTAGGGTGAGGAGTTTGGCTCTGAGGATTCAGCTTGGTCAGTAGCAGAGACAGAGACCATGTGAGGAATAAAGTCCTAGATTTGGATTCCAAGTTTGGGCAGGTCCTGTGGAATTTTACAATCCAGGGCTTAGGTTCAGTGCCACCTCCACTAGGATCAGGAGAAGTGAGGACTGTGTGTGACTGTACTGCACACACTCTCCTACCTGTGGAGAGACTTTGGCCACATTGGCGATGAAAACTAGGGCCTCTTGAGATAAACAAACACCCCCTTTCTCTGCCCTGCCCCACTCCATCCCCAGGGATTGCATGGCAAGAAAGGGTGGCATTTTCCCACCTCATCTGGCAGCTCATGACACTACAGTGAGACGGAAAAGGGACGCAGCTGTTTGTTGTTATGGTTACCTGTTTGGCATGGCAGTTCTGGGCAAACGATCTGTGGATCTGAAATGAGAATAAAGAAGCAGTCAGTGACATTGTGCCACCCCAGTACCAGGCCACCTTTGCAGTGGGCCAGGGCACTCACTCTGTGACAACCATGGAGTGGGGCTGCCAAGGGGAATCCACTCCCCAGCTGGGAAGAGCCATCTATGGAGAGCTGCATTGGGGAATGCACATTCTAGTGCACTGACCCAGCTACATGCATTTGAGCCAACACATTGGCAAAGGGCAGCACTGTGCTGTGCGCTGCCTAAAACTGACCAACTCATGTCACAGCCCCAGCCTCCCTCAGTGACTGAGCCAGGGCAGCAGATGCAAACCTGGGCAGAGGACAGTCTCCATTTTGTCAATGAATTCATCAGCCACCAGTTCAGAGAAGAGTCTCATTTTCTGGACATTCTGCTTGTTGTCGCAGGCAATGGAGTTTAGGGTCTCGCCCAAGTCCGGTTGGTTGAACATGTCTCCAATGCCGATAGCATTGACAGTCACATCTCCCTGACAGAAGGCCTGGAGGTTGCTGTCATCATCCCGTGGATCATGGCGCCCATCTGTCACCACCACGGCAAACACGTGGGCCTTCTCTCGCTTACTTTCTTTGATGAGCTTGTTATAGGCAAATTGCAGAGCAGAGGGGGTCCAGGTGCCCCCAGCGATCCACTCTAAACGCTTCACTGCCTCCTTGAAGGCGGACAGCGAGTTGATGCGCTCATCGTCAAGTTGGATAGCTTCGAATGTCCCCTCATGGCTGTACTGCACCACACCGACCCGGGCACCTGCAGGGAGACAGACTCATAGACTCAGTACATCTACACTGGAGCATTCAGTAGACATAAGGAAGGTTAAGTCGACCTACAGACTCCTGTGGCCACACTGGGTTTTGTGAAGTTGACTTAAGCGCTTTAAGTGAACTTAATAACACTTGAGCTCGACTTAAGACTTAAATCAACCTTATTAAGTCAACTTAAGCCAATGTAGACCAGGAAAGCCCTTATGTTGATCTAATTGGCCTCCAGGGGGCACTTCTTTGGTGCACTGTGGGAAAGCTACCCACAACGCACAACTCCTGCATTGACCTAGCACCTGCCAGCATGGACGCAGGCAGTCAACATGATTTTTCAATGTGAACTCTCTAAGTTGACTTAACAAGGTCGACTTTAAGTCAGCTTAAAGTCAACCTTGTTAGGTCGTCTTAACAGAACCTCTATTGTCAACATACATTAAGGTCAGATCAATATGATCATCTAATCTGACCTCCAGTGCAATGCAGGTCACAGATTCTCACCACCCACTCCTGTAATAGATCTCTGACCTATGACTAAGTTATTAAAAAAAACAAGGAGTTGTGTGGCACTTTAAGACTAACAGATTTATTTTTCCCATGAGCTTTCGTGGGAGAAAATCCCACTTCATCAGATGCTTCGAAGATGTATGAACTTACAGAATGGAATGAAAATAAATGCAAGGGGGTGTAAAATATAGGATCAGGTCACACAGTAACAGCAAATCAGAGCAGTTGTTAGGGTCAAACCATGGGAAGCCTGAAGTCAAATTACCTTTTGTAATGGGAAAAGAACCCATAGTCTCAATTCAATCCTGCTTTCACAGAATTTAGTTTGGCTTTAATGTTTCTGTTGACCTACAGCCTATTCTAAAAAATGATCCCTCACTCTCTCAAGCCTTGGGAGACAGACCTCTCCTTGCCTACAGACAGCCGCCCAATCTTAAACAGATACTCACCAGCAACTACAGATCTAACAACAGAAACATTGAAGCAGGCATACACCCCTGCAACAAACCACGCTGCCAAGTCTGCTCACATATCTGCACAATAGATACCATCATAGGTCCTAAGCAAGCCTGCTACTCCATCAAAGGCTCATTTACCTGCTCATCTACTAATGTGGTCTATGCCATCATGTGCCAGAAATGCCCCAACACCTTATACATTGGACAAACAACGATCGCTGTGCAAGAGAATAAATGAACATAGAGCTGATATCAGAAATCACAAAACAAAGAAACCAGTTGCTGAGCACTTCCATCTTTCTAATCACTTGATAAATGATTTGTTAATGACCGTCATCATAGATGTGACTGGGACATCAAGACGTCAAAGAAAAACAGCTGAACTTGAATTAATATGCAAACTAAATTCTGTGAACGCAGGATTGAATCGAGACTAAGGTTTCTTTTCCCATTACAAAAGGTAATTTGACTTCAGGCTTCCCACAGTTTGAACCTAACAACTGCTCTGATTTGCTGTTATTGTATGACCTGATCCTATGTTTTACACCCCCTTGATTTATTTTCATTCCATTCTATAAGTTCACCCATCTTCGAAGCATCTGATAAAGTAGGATTTTCTCCCATGAAAGCTCATGGGAAAAAAAATTTGTTAGTCTTAAAGTGCCACACAACTGCTAGTTGGGTTTTTTTTTTTTGCTGGACTAGACTAACACGGCTATCCCTTTGGAAACTGATAAGCTATTAAAGTCCCCAGTTCATGATTTAAAGACTTTAAGGTACAGAGAATCCACCAGCAAGTGAGCTGTGCCCCATGCTATAGAAGAAGAGGGAAAAAAAGAAAAAGAGCCCATTCCAATTTACTAGAGAAAAAAATTCCTTCCTGACCCCAGATATGGCAGTCAGCTAAACTCTGAGCATGTGGGCAAGACTCACCATCCCAACAGTCACATCCTGCCATCGTCGCAACCCCTGAGGGTTCTCCCCAGACCAGTGGAGCATGCTGTCCGTGAAGGGCACATGTTAGCACTGCACTATACAAGCCAAACTGTCTGGGGGAACTATCATCCCTCAGAATACCTATGGCACCATCTCATGGTGTCAGTGACTTACAGCAGCGAAAATCCTTGAAAAACAGCCTGGTTCTATGTGGTCAAAGTGTCCACACTGGAGCCTACAGATGAGGGGAGGGAGCCCTACAAGAGACATGTGACTGACACCCAGCATGCAGTAGGGTTGAACAACAATCAGCAACGGGAGATGGCCTTGTTGTTAACACACACAAGAAGCCATTCTTCCCAGGCTCTGCCCTGGCTTGGAGCCTGATCTGCACATTGCCATCTAGGCTGCTCGCTGTATGGATGCCTCTCCAGGTGGTTAAAAGAGTCCTCATCCCTTAGCCCCATCCATTTCTTACTCACAGCCCTCATCGCTGCTTACACATGCTCCTCACCTGTCTCTGACTTGGGGTCCTTGGCAATGGAGCCCAAGCGGCTGACCACGTTGATGACAAAGTTCTTCTCCAGGGAGAAGTTGGTGTAGCCGATGCTCTCAGAGCTGTCTATGACAAATACGATGTCCAGGGCACCACAGCGCTTCTCGCAGTCTGGGTGTGGAAGAGAGGAGCGACTCAGAGGAGGACAAGGCCAGCAGGGATCACCAAGGGATCAGGGAGGGTCTCCATAGCATGGGGAGAGCCCATGCCATCCCGCCTCTGGCCAATACCTGAAGGAAAACAAAGCTACCCAGAAGAAGCTAAGCTGATGCTCTATGGCACATAACTGGGCATGAGTTGTCAGACTGAAGAAATTATCCAGTTCTTTCCACACCCAGCCCCACAGAGACCCAGTCCCTGTCCATGGCAGGGACAGCTGTGATTGGCTAACTTGGCCATTCTCTGATGTCTTTCTGTGGCCCCTGTGCTGTAACTAGAGCCCAGTACACCGGTGACAAGCTGCGTCATTTCACACCATCTGTGCAGCTTTGTCATGCAATGGCTGTGCACGCAAGGCAGTGAGCTGGGGCTGGTGTGAACAAGGAGGCTCAGCAGGGGTTGTTACTTCCCTGGTATGAATGGGAGCTTGTGTTTGCTGAGAAGCCCATCATGCCTGACAGCAGGGCAAGCTCAGCACAGATAGCACCAGTGGGCAGTAACCGTGCATGCAGGAGATACTGTCTGTGAGTGAAACAAGTCCCAGTTTCCCTCACTTTGAGGCCATCAGTGCACACATGGGAGAGCTGGCCCTGTGTTCAGCTGCGGGCTGCCTCATCAAACCATCCAGCTAACACTACAGGTTCAGAGGGAGAGGGTGCACTGGGGAGGGACCTACAAGGGACACAGAGGCCCTCCAGTTTCAGAGCCAAGCTACCCAGCACTGACTGATCCCCCCAAAGAGAAGAGCATTGGACTGACCGCAGCAGCCGCAGGTTTCTCTCACATAGGTCATCACATCACAGTCCTGCCAGCAAAACACAAGGAGCAGAGTGGTGATAAGTGCCAGCCTGCCTGTTGGGCAGGACCATCCCAACCCGCAGCATGGCATCCCTTCTGACCATGCCCTTCCGCCTTTCCTTCCTGAGAGTACAGCCCAGCTGCAGCCAGTCACGTGCCAGTCTCCCACTGATGCTCTGGCCAGCAGGGGCATTTGCTGCTGCTCTGTGCTACAGGGGTGAGTCCAGCAAAAGCTGCTCCTTCAGCAGCAATGACAGGAATTGCCCCAGAGCCTTAGTCCCACTCATTCTGGTGCCAGGGATCCATTGCTAGGTGGCATCAACCCCTGGATTGTACGTATTAGGTCATTAGGAACTTGGCTTAACTTACAGTCAGGCCTGGGTCTCCTGGAGGGCCTTGCTCCCCCTGGAAGGAGGAAAAACACATGGAATCACAGAATTATAGAATAATAGAACTGGAATGGACCATAAGAGGTCATCAAGTACAGTACCCTGCACCCATGGCAGGACCAAGTACCATCTAGATCACCCCTGACAGCTGTTTGTCTAACCTGCTCTTGAACACGTCCAGGCATAGAGATTCCACAACCTGCCTAGGCAACTTATTTCAGCAGTTAATCACCCTGACAGGTAAGAATTTTTTTTTCCTAATGTCCAACCTAAACCTCCCTTGCTGTAATTTAAGCCCATTGCTTCTTTTTCTATTATCAGTGGTCAAGGAAAATATTTTTTCTCCATCCTCTTTGTGACAACATTTTAGGTACTGGAAAACTGTTACCATGTCCCCTCTCAGTCTCTTCTTTTCCAGACTAAACAAACCCAGCTCTTTCAATCTTCCCTCATAAATCAAGTGTTCCAGACCTTTAATAATTCTTGTTGCTCCTCTCTGGGCTTTCTCCAATTTGCCCACATCTTTCCTGAAAGGAGGTGCCCAGAATTAGACACAATACTCCAGCTGACGCTGAATCAGCACAGAGTAGAGTGGAAGAATTACTTCTCATGTCTCACTTACAATACGCCTGATAATACATCCCAGAATGGTGTTTGCCTCTTTTGCAACAGTGTTACAGTGTTGACTCATATGTATCTTGTGGTCCACTATGACACCCAGATCCCTTTCTGCAGCACTTCTTCCTAGGCAGGCATTGCCCATTTTGTCTATCTGCAATTGATTGTTCTTTTGTAAGTCGAGTGCTTTGCATTTATCTTTATTGAATGTCATTCTATTTATCTCAGACTATTTCACCAGTTTGTCCAAATCATTTTGAACTGTGATTCTATCCTCCAAAGCACTTGCAACCTCCTCCCAGTCTGGTATCATCTGCAAACTTTGTAAGCATACTCTCTATGCCATCATCTAAATCATTGGCAAAAATATTGAACAGAACCAGACCCAGAACAATCCCTGCAGTACCCTGCTCTTTATGCCCTTTGAGCATGACTGTGAACCACTGATAACTATTCTCTGGGAGAGGCTATCCGATCAGTTATGCACCCATCTTATAGTAGCTCCATCTAGATTGTATTTCCCTGGTTTGTTAAGGAGAAAGTGATGCAAAACCATACCAAAAGCTTGATTAAAATTCTGAATACACCCTATCTACTGCTTCCCCTCTATCCACAAGGCTTGTTATCCCATCACAGAAAGCTATCAGGTTGGTTTGACATGATTTGTTCTTGACAAACCCATGCTGATTATCACTTAACACCTTATCCTCTTCTAGATGTTTGCAGATTCCTTAAATTGGGACGCCCTCTCAAGATCTAGACACAGATACCTGCTGGGGCTGGGTTCATGCAGGCATTGGCAGAAAGGGGCATGGTAACAGACCCCGGAGGTCTCAGCTGGAAGGAATCATTAATGGCTGGTCCAGTGAGGCAGCCCCATCCAGTCCAGTAGCAGGGGCATAGAAGGAGCCCTAGCAGGGCTTTCTGGGCATTACTGCTATAAGCACATGTAAGATACAGGGAGAAAGGGTGCAGCTCTTCATGGCTGATCTAACATGGCACAGTACAGTACCTTGGGGCCCTCTTCGCCAGGGACACCTCTGGGTCCAGGCTCTCCAGCTGGGCCAGGGTCACCCTGGCAGGAAGAAAAAAGGAATGAATTTGACAGGCATGACCAAGACTTGACACTGCCCCTCCCACCTGCCCTGGTCAGCAACACCCTCGCTGAATACCCCAAGGTGCTCAGGCATGACTGGTCTGGACTCAGCCAGACCCAATGCAAACACTGTGTTTCTGGGAGGCCAAGCTGCAGTCTTGCGTGCCAAGGGGCCATGTACGCAGCACAGACAGATCCACTCTCAGCGTGATGAGGAGGAACTGCCCAGGCTGGGGTGCAGTAGCAATGCTAGATGAGAGTTCTTGAACCCGACTCATTCACCCCCAGGCTCCCCAGTGCCTAGATGTGTGGAAGAGTAGGGTCCACGAGCATCTCTTCTACCTCCACCAGAATGCACGTTCTGCCCATGGTAGGAAAGCAAGGCCTGGACATTGAAATAGCACTGACAACATACTTACAGGTTCCCCTTTCTCTCCTTGCAGCCCACGATCACCTTTTGGTCCACAGTCACCCATACCACCCTGTTCAAAGGAGACAGAAAGAAGTCTAGGAAAGGGGCCTGACTGTTATACCTGAATGGTGAGTTGGTTACTTCACTGTCTAAGAAGGGAGAGGAGGTGAAACTACCCCAGCTTTAACAGACTTTCATTTCAGAATGGGGAAGCTTTAGGAAACATCAGATAGCTACACCAAAAACACATGCTTCATAGAGCTCGAGGGCCAGTTCATCAGTGTGTGAGCTTGGTCATCTTTTACATGGGACAAATTAATGCTGGACATTAGACAGATAATGTGTGACCCTAGTGATTAATGCAGTGATAGTATGAAACATGCATGGGATGTCAGTGTGTCCTACGCACAGATAATTGTTGTGAAGTACACAGCGTTTAAGGGGGTAGCGTCCACATGAACCACGTGTGCTTCACTGTGCTGGGTGCTGTACATACTTGGAATGACCCACATATGAAGTCCAATGGAGAGAAAGAGGACTGACTGTATCCGTGTGTGTGTCCTTAGCTATACTGGATAGTTCCCTCAGCCCTGTCCTGCCCCTGCACCTTTCAGCCCAGTCACCAGCTAACAGCGCCTGGGTTCTGTGATGAAGAGAAAGATGCCTGATGTGGTAAGATTTAGAAAGTGTCACTGCTGTGGGTGGAACTCTTCTGTCACACACCAAGCCCAAGCCAAGAGACTTGTGTGTGGCTCTAGGGCCTGCCCAAGGCTCCCTGGATGCACTGAACAGGCTGGACCAGTTCCTAAGGAGGCGGTTATGGCCTCAGTCCCACTGGAGGGTTCTTAGTGAGGGTTCCTGGCTACCTGGGCACTGTTCTGGCAGCTTCTCTACTGGCCCTGCCCCTGCTCTCCCCGAGGTATGGCCTCTTTGGCTCCAACACAGAGTCCCCCACCCTAGGGGGCAAGGCATGCTATGGTTTCCTGCGCAGCCACTGCACCACCTTCCCTTGCCTAGGCTGCCTGCAATGGCCATGCCAGGGCCCTTCCCAGACTGGATGTCACCTCGAGAGCACAGATCTTTGTCTGAGCCTACTGTGCTCCAGTGCCAAACTGCAGGCCAGGGCCAAGGCCTAGCACCCTGCCTTCTAGGGCTATCTAGGAGAGGTGTTTCATTGCTCCAATTCTGCATTGGGCAGCTAGGCACATAGCTGTGTGGCAGCAAGTTTGCCAGCTAGGTGGGCATTTTCTAGATTTATGAATCCAAATTCTTTGCAAGAGATCTCCAGAGAACAGGTGTGTCAGGAAGGAAAAGTCCAGCCTTGCTGATGCTGGGCCTTGGACCTGATTGGCATGGCCCAGCTGGCACAAAGCAGTGCCCCGCCACCTTAGCGGGCCCTGCACCAGCACCCCAGGAGAAGGTGAATCAGTAGGGTGGGTGAAACCTGCACAGCACTGCTGCACCCACCCCATCCCCTGTCCCCCCTCTTCAAAGGAGGGGGCTCAGAATGTTGGCCCTAGGGCAATGGTGGGACCAGTGCAGCCGCTCAGAGGTGCTGGGTCAGCCATGCCCTGCTCAAACGCTCATTGATAGATCAGGGACTGAGAGTTTGATAATTTTATAAACCCATGCATGTACAAACCATACCTTAGGACCAGGCAGCCCCTTCTCGCCTTTGTCACCCTGGGAAGAGATAGGGAATAGTTAGCTCCTGCTTTGTGCTGGATTGAAATTTACTGCAGACGTGCCAGAGACAATGGTGATGGGCACATTTCTGAATAAGTCACCCATGCGCTTCTGGTTTGATTTTCAGTGGCGGTTGAACCTCTGCTTCACCCCTGGACTTCTGTGGGGACTGCAGGCCCTGATGACCCAGCTCCGAGGAGCCTACTGCAGTCAGGGGGAGTTGAATGGGCTCTGGACTCACCTAGAAGCCCAAAAGCTAAAGTCTGGAAGCAGAGGATAAGATTCCCTGGCAGAATCATGGTGTGAACACATATGCACTCCACACAGCTGGATGGGATAATCCACATGCAGCTATTTAACACACAGATCAGTAAGTCCTCTATTTAATGCAAAGTCTGATGCATGGAGGAACATTTAAAACAACAGGCAACTCCTGTGATGGACTGGCAACTCACACCATCTTCAGCCATCAGTAAGAATGGTAACATGCAAACACTGGTTTATTACACTGATTTCAGAGGTGGGTGAGGGGACCTGACTTTCCAACCTGACCATTACGTTCCTCCTTACTTGTGGGAGCAAATAATGCCAATTGCTAACAAAGAAATCCACTTACCAGATTCTTGCCTCTCCTTCCCTCCCCACCTCTCCACTGTGTGAGAAGGATTCCCTACTGGTTCAATCCGCAGAGCAGTGCCAGGCAGCTCAATTGACTCTCGCATTACCACCTGGACAACAGCTCTTCCCTTGCCCCAAATCAGCCTCCAACACAGCTTCCTCTCCAAACTGCCCTACCCTGCATCTCTCAAAATGGCTCAGCACCACACAGCCTGCTGCAACCATAGCAGCCAGTGTGCAGAACATGGATGTGCCAGAGAAGCCATACGTACCTCAAGTCCTTTGGGGCCACGGTGGCTGATGCCAGGTCTGCCTCTGTCTCCCTTAGGTGGGAAAGAAAGAATGCTGCAATGAAGCCAGAATCTTGCACCCTAGTTCAGGCTGAGCAAGCCATGTCAGTCACAGCCAGGTGCATTTCTCTTCTCTGGAAGGCGTACCCACAATCTCTGCATTTGAGTCACTGGCCTTAGCTAGCAACTGTGCTATGGAGTGCTTTGAAAATAGTATTCTTGTTTGTAGGACGGGGGAACCAGGGCTCCAGCACAAAGCTCTCCAACAGCTGTGTGGGAGGGGAGTTTGGAACGGTGGTATCGTGGGCCTGGGACACTGCCAACACTCCTCCCAGGTGTCTCCAGCATGGCTTTGGCCTGGGGAAGGACTGGAGAGGGCAGGTCAGAACCCAGAGTGGCTCTCAGACCTGTAGGCTCCACAAGGGGTGTTCACTGCCCCATGGAGTACACAGGTGAAGCTGCTGGTTCACCCCTTTCTGTTGCACAGCAAGTGAATCTAGACTTTACCTTTGGTCCTGGGGGCCCTGAGTCACCCCTGGGGCCTATGTCACCTGGATCCCCACGAGATCCCTGCAAGACAGCATTGGAGAGACCAGGATAAGCAGGAGATACCTTTGCATACTGGACCAGGCAACAGTGCTGTGGATGGCTTGGGGGATACAGGGAGTTATTATAACACAGAACAATTGCCTACCCTTCCCCCACCCCGAATCAATTGGGAAGCCACTGCTGGCACCAGGTGAGACTGGAATTAACCATGAATTAAACTATGGCCCACAAGGGTGGCTTTGACCAAGTGGCCAGTCAGTCAGGCCTGAGAGAGGCAACGCAGCTGAGTGGGCTGAGCACAGCACCAGGAGCCAGTGAACAGGCCCTGGATTCTGACCCTGGCTCAGATGCTGGTTTGTGGTGCAAATATCTGTGCCCCTCTTTAAAAAGGGCACCATAAAACATGCTGGCCCCATAGAGCTGGGGGGCTGATGGAGAGTGGATGTTCCTACCGTGCGCTGCAAACATTGGTGGCTGTTATCAAAGTCAAATACACTCCATGGTCTACAGGAAACTTACAGGCCTGCCCTTCTCTCCCACAGTACCCTGCGGGCCTCGGGGCCCTACACCTCCTCGATCACCCTGAGGACAAAGCAATGAAACAGGTCACCAACCTGTGAGCAGACACCAGCTCTCATCTTTTAATCGGCAGTGCAGAGCATACGCAGGCCAGTCAGTGCAAAGCACAAGCAATGGGTTATTGTATGGGGTGCGGTCACCCAAGGTACCTGGGCAGTCTAGGTTCTTGCCTAGCACTCTGGGTGGTGAACCTTTTGCCATGAGGGTCCCATCTCCCAAGGTAAGTCCCTTGCTGCTGCTTTGGGGGATGGTCTCCTGGCTTGGTGCTATGTCACCACAGGGCTGTCTGCCTGAGTATATGGTGTCATGTTCCCTCCCTGTCTGACATGGCAGGAGTGGGGCAAAGTGATCATTGATTTCTGTTCCCTGGGCAGGGTGAGACCTGGTTCAGCTTTACAGCCACCTGTTGTGCCAGTGGGTTTCTTCCTAGCATCTTCTGCTTGGGGCACTCTTCAGCTGGCTCTCTAAGAGCTCCTTCCCAGGTGCCACCCACAGTAGCATGTTTAAAATAAGGTTTTGTAATTTATAAAATCATTTCCATCACCATATCAAAATAAAATTTAGATTTTTTTTGCATTATACACACTTGCTTCGTTGTGCTCACAAGATTGACTACACTCACTGGAGTATGCACAAATTTGGACACTGGTTTCAAAAATTTGCACAAAAGAAATTTTTTGTGCACACAGCCTATAAAAAATAAGATGGAACATCGGTTGAAGGAGGGAATCATGGCTTCCCACATGAGGCACTATCTCTTGGTGGCTGGGAAACTGGCCAGCCTGGCCATGCACAGCATCTGGATGGATATCTGCCCTCCAGGCGCCCTCCTGTGTGACACACAGCAGGCAAGCTCTGCTCTGATCCCCTGCCCCTCTGCTCGTGCACAGCCATGGGCAGCAGCTTCACACAGCTGGGGAGCAGGGCCTGCCCTGGGCTCAGAGAATGGGCAGATACCCTGTAATCATAAATGGGGAGCAGTGGATATTTCACAGGCTTTGGGAAGACAGCTGATCTTCTGTGACCTGTCCTGCTAGGGCTGGGGAGGGCACCAATGACCAATGAGCTGTTCCCTCTTCTGAGAGCCTGCAGTTCTTGCTTACCTTTGCTCCTTTGCTGCCAACTTCTCCTGGCAGGCCCCGGGAGCCCTCTGGGCCAGGGTCTCCCTGTTGGCAGGAAAAGGTCATAAGATACCGTCACTGTCAAGTGCTGCACATCAGCTGCCCAGGGCCCCCTGTTCAGACACAGCTGGTGATGCTGCCTGTCCAGAGACAGGCACCATCACAGGAGGTTGCCACACTCGTTTCTTTCGTCCTGGGGAATGCTGCAAGGGGAAAGTGTCCTCAGCTGCCCTCCCAGCCTGGGGACCATCCATCACTGCCCTTTCTCTTCCTCCTCCTCCTCCAACTTGGGGTCAGGCACCCATGCTCCTGGTGGAGCAGCTCATGAGTAGAGCCCTGCACAGATACAAATATGTGGATCCATATCCAATCTGCATCCGCAAGAAATGGTCCATGGATATCCATGTTGTTTCTGCGGATGTGGCTATAATGCAGATAGCTGCAGATATTCACCTATTTGCAGGGGTCTAGCTCTGTGCAGACAAAAATATGTGGACCTGTATCCAATCTGCATCCACACGACATGGTCTGCAGATATCCGCATTGTATCCATGGATGCTGATATCTGTGGATATAATGCAGATATCTGAGGATTTGCAGTGCTCTACTCATGAGCTCAGACCCAACCAGAGCCATTCCAACACCCCCATCTGTGACTGCAGGAACCAGACGGCCTGTGTGGGGGTGGACGGATGGCTCTTCGTCTCAGGGCACAAACCCTCAGGCAACCCTGGCCTGCGCCTCCCTCCTGAGCTGTTCCTTCCTCTGAGCTGATGCCAGACAGCCTGGCTTGGCCCCCACCAGTCAGTGTGCACTCCTCTCAACTCTCCAACAGGGAGGGCCAAGCACAGCCTGGCCTGAGTTTGCTGCTCCAGGCACCACAAGGGCAGGCTGGGGTTGGGGTCCATAGGCAGACTGGCAGTAGCTCACTCTCAGCCAGCCCCCGACCCTTATGTCCTGGTCAGACAAAGCTGTGCACAATCACCCCGTGCCCAATGCTCTGCTGCCCTTTCACTCACCTTCTCTCCCTTGGACCCAGCATTCCCTGCACTGCCTTTTGTGCCTGGATCCCCACGCCGACCCTGCACACACAGAAACCAACCAGGTAAACAGGGTTCAAAGGTAGACACCAGCTTAGTTACTGCACTTTGGCTATGCAGCCCCATCCCTCCCCTTTCCACCAAGAGTCACATTTCCTTCCTCTCCCTTGACAGCGCATAGCCCATGGGATGGGAGCAGGGAGGGCCACACAAGGCATTGCTTTGTCTGCCATTGCTCTATGGTTTGAAGTGATTGGGTTCATTTTTAAGCAATGGTTGAACATTTTCCAAGGTTAAGCAATGGTTGAACATTTTCCATTCTCCACTCTGCTACTTCCACATGGACACAAATGGTTAATTCCTCTCTGGTAAACATAATGCTTTATTTCTAGTTGGAATTTGTCTAGTGTCAGCTTCCAGCCATTGAAACTCGGCTACTGACTCCAGTGGAACACTGATTTACCCCACTGGGGGTCTGGCTCAAAGTGGATAGCAAGTTCCTGGGACTCTGCAATGCCCTAAGGATTCTGTGACACCTTCGTGTAAGTGCAATTCAGTCGATTCTCTGCTGACCTAGTGTTGTCACCTTCTGCTCTCAGTATTGCATTGCCTGTGTGCACAGTGCTGTAGAAGCTGTTGGGGGAGCAGACAGAAGAGAAGGGTGGTGATTTGGACCTGAGGATAGCACATTAGCTGGGTGTTTCTGCTAATAAGATCAGCAGTGAAACAGTTAACAATGTGGGCATCAAGTGCTCATATTTAAGCTTGCAGAGTTAATGTGGAGGAATGGGGCCAGTCCCACATCCCTCTGACTTAGTGTCTGCAGACTCAGGCAGACACTCACTTCAGGTTTCCAGTGTTTACTTTGCAACCAAGAGAGCTAGAAAGACAGGGTCTTAAATCCCAGTCTGGACTGTGACAAACAAGGGGCTCGAATCTCTACAGTTCTTTACTGGGGTTCCCCTCAGGGTGCTTTGAGCAGGGTGGTGTGTGGGAGAGAGCCAGGTGTTTACAGGCCTTGTCGATCACAGCAAGAATATGCTTTAGCTGAGTTTCCTGCGGGGACAGTCCATGCTCCTGCCAGGTGCTGGGATCCCCCATGGCAAGGTACACGCAGCTCGTAGGGCTAGGGGAACCACTCAGGATCTCACCGGCTCTCCCTTAGGTCCAGCAGGTCCTGGGCTGCCTTTGGCTCCCTTGGGACCAGGGTTCCCAGGGGCACCTTTGTTGCCTTTACGTCCCTTTGCAAGGAAAAAGAAAGAGTCAGAGTGTGACAGTAGGGAGCAGGCAGAGCAGCCAGCAGGGGTCACCCCTCAGCCACACCTGTCCTACACCTAGTGACCCACACACCCAACCCATGTTGCCCAGCCTCCAGCTCCAGCCTCAGCAAAGCACTGTGCAGTGCACTCCCCTTTCTCATTCTTCTAGTGCAGGGGGATTGGAGTTCCTTATCAGGGAGCCCAGGGATTACGACCGGGCCTGGCCACTTGGGCAGGGCTTCTGGCCCCTTGCCCCCTGAGTCCAGGCACCCCCACAGCAGCTGGACTGGATGCATTCTGGATTGTTTCCTGGAGGAACACTGAAGCGCTGATGTGAATGAGGGGCAGCTAGAGGGACAGGGAAGAAGAAGTTCCCCCATGTGCCCGGTCAAAGGAGCTCTTCAGCATCGTCACCATCCCAACTGTTACTTCCATTTATACAGCTGGAAATGCACGGGCATTTGATGAACTAGCCCCCCCGGTCCATTGGCTAGTGTTTGCACAGCACTGTGGACAACTCTTAGGGGATAGCCTGGGAAAGATTTCCTTTTACATGCAGCAGTAGGCTGTCAGATTACCCAGTGACTGACAGGCCTGGCTCCTGTTCCAAACCATGTGAAATGCAGGTGGATGGTGTCTCCTTCAATGTAACCAGAGGCACTGGCACCTGTGCACACATCTCCTGCCTGCTGCAGGGTGATTGGTGGAAGCCCTTCCCTTTGTGCAGATATCAGCTCCCAGAATGCCTGACTCTTCACCTCCCTGGGCAATGGCCCATGTGCTGCAGACCAGGGCTGTAACTATGGTGGCGCCAATGGGGCTTTGCCCCGGGTGCGCCAGAGCAGCTCAATAGAGCCGCTCATTTAAAAGGTGCATTTCGTGGTGCTGGCCCCAAGTGCTGCTAATGGCAAGGGGCGCGTTCCGATTGGAACGTGCCTCAGGAAGTGAAACAGCACTTTACGGCCCTGGTGCAGACCAATGGCATAACTGTCGGTGGCCCTGGGTGAGCCAAGGCCCACCCACTTTGAAAGCAGGCCTACCCAATCAGATTTTAAGCTATTCATCCCATGTTTTTATCTGCCTCTGTTTCCATATGATACAAGGCTTATGCCCACCCAAATCAACCACAGGGTCTGCCAAATAAATAAATAAATAAGTTCTAGCTAAACCTCTGCTGCAGACATGGTGTCAGTATTCCCAGTGCTGTATGCCACAATTGCCTGTGACAAGTGGGTCAATAAGTATCTTTGTCTGTGGCCTCATCATACATGGGTTCCAGAAGGAAGTGCCTGTTTCCATAGACTCTGCTTCAGCTGAAAGCCCCAGTATATTTCCCTACCTCGATTCCCCTTTCTCCTGGAGGGCCTGGGGGTCCGCTGCGGCCAGGGCGGCCAGGGTCTCCCTGAAACAGCAAGAGAACAACAGTCAGAAGTGCCATCACTGTCCTGTTCCACAAGGGTCCCAGCTGCTGCTCATGGCTGATTGGTGGCAATGGGGAGTAAAAGAAGTAGGTAACCTAATCTAATATAAACTTCATCTTTCCTGAGAGTGAAGGGGGGGGGGGGAGTGCCATCCATCTGCACTTACCTTGACTGTGGTACCAACTGGTGCTGTGCAGAACTTGGCCTTCCTACTTTGCAGAGTCTGAGCCCCTTTTCTTGGCTCCAGCCTGTGGGTCAGGGTCCCAGCCACACATCTTACTGGACTTGTTGGGACTGAAACTGTGTCAACGCCAGGCAAAACACAGCCATGCCCATCATGTGGCCAGCTTTGGGAATTATGCACCCTCCCCATGGGCAGAGGAGGCTTTTGGGCTAGGCGAAGCAGGTGGCTGCCTAGGGCCCAGAGCATTAGGGGCAGAAATGTCGCTGCCCCAGAATAAGACCCAGGGCACAGGCCCAGGCCCAGCTCCCTGGGCCTGGGCCACACCCCCAGGCAATGATCTGGCACCCTGGCCTGATCCCTCACTGGGCTCCTGTTGCCTCCAGCCTGGCCCCAGCTCCCTGGCCAGATTCGGGGCCAGGAGAGGTAGGCACCGCTGTGGGCATCCAGTCTTGATCCCGCACTGGAATAAGCAGGCACCACTGCGGATTTCCCAGCCTCAATCCCTGGCCATGGCCGGGGACAGGAGAGGCGGGCACTGAGGAGGGTGCTCCGGCCAGGGTCCCTGGTCCAGGACTGGCCCAGCCCAGACACTCAGGGCACTGGTGCTGAGACTCAAGGCATGTGCCCCATATGCCAGACGCCAGCAATGTTCCTGATTAAGGGGCCCCGTAGCAGTCACCTGCTTCATTTAATCTACTACTCCTGGTGTGGTAGTGGAATGGGGTCCAAAAGGGCTCCATCCAGGGCCTGGGGGTGAAGCAGCATCTGTTCAGTCCTGAGGCAGCTGGGGGTGAATTGGCCTGGACTTTTCAGAGCAGGCTGCTCCAGGGCCCTGGCACCGCACACAACAGCTCATGCTTGCTGCTTTCCGCCCCCTGGGGAGGAGTGGCCAGCTGTGGGTAGATCGGGAGTGCTGCTCTGCCCTTCCAGCAGACAGGAGGGCAGGTGTTGCAGCCACTGGCCCCGGTGGTTTGTGGCACCCCTGGAAGCGCTAGGTTCTGTCATACTTTCTGTCAGACGGAGGGCAGTAGAAAGCTGGGGCCAGGAACAGCGCTAGGGTTTCTGGCACTCCCCTGCAGCACAGCAGACGCCTGGGCAGATGAGTGATGTCACAGGGAGGCGTAATGGCGCAGTCCCCATTTTGGCACCCCTCAAACGTTGGCGTCCCCCCTGCAATGCTTATCATGCTTACTGTGTTGTGCCGGCACTGGCTGGGGCTACAGAGTGGGGGAACCAGAGGTTGGGACTGGGGTGGGGGCACAATTAGGGCTGCAGAGGGGACTGGGCCACCATGAGGGTGGCAGTGGGGGCCCCCACAATGGCACTTCACCTAGGCCCCCCAATTGCCTAGGACCACTTCTTCCCATGGGCTCCAGGGGCACTAACTCAGAACATGGACACGTGGGGCTGGGGACCTCAGTCCAGGCATCTGTTCTGACCTGAGCTAGGCCAGCTCAGTATGGGAGAACAGGGCTGTAAGTAGGGTGGGGCGAATGGGGCAAAGCCCCGGGTTCTGAATTTTAGAGGGTGCCAGACCAACCCCACCTGGCCCTGAAAAGGAATATGCCTTTGCCAAATGCACATTCCTCCCAGCACCAGGCTGGAGCTGATGGAATTCAAAATCTCCCACACTGCTCAGGGGCAATATGGCGGGGGGGGGGGATTCCCAGCCAGGTGGTCAGATAGCAGCTTCAGCCTCCTGAAGCCCCTGGCCGGGCCAGGTAAGGGGAGGTCTGGGGAACCTGTGGGACCCAACCAGGAAGGGAGAGCAGGTGGTTGGGTGGACGGGGACCTGGCTTGGCCAGTGGGGGAGGCACCCACTGGCCCGGGGGACCCTGCTGCCCTGTGGGGAAGCCATCTGGAGAAGCCAGCTGGCTGGCGGGTGCCTCCCCCGCCAGCCCAGAAGACTGGGCTTGGCCAGCAGGTGCCTCCTGCACCAGCAAAGAGAAGCCAACTTGGCTGGTGGGGGAGGTACGTGCTGGCCTGCAGGACTCTGCTGCCCCACAGGGAAGCCACCTGGCCAAGGGACTCCCAGCAGCAGCAGGGTCTGGATCTGGTTCCCCACTGGCACCTGTGCCCAGATCAGGTCCCGGGTGAGGGGAGGGCAGGCGTGTCTGGAGCTCCTTGCATCAACCTTCCTAGTTATGGCCCTGTGGGAGATGGAGAGCTGAAAGGGCTTCCTGATAGCCTCAACAGGGACATAGGGAGGACTCTTATCTCCTCCTGGCCATTTCCTCCCCAGCTAGAGTCTCTCTGATGTGCCATCTAGTGGTTGTGTTGCAGAACGGCTGCAGCAGCATAGCTGTCCAGCAGCCTTTTGTGACCAGGTGCTGTCTAACCTCCTATCTCAGTACCATGGTCTCACTTACATGCAACCTCTTATTCATACAGTAACACAGAGGGCACAAACAAAGGCTGGGAGAGCAAAAATGCCTTTTACAAGTCACCCTAGTGCACAGAGTGTAAAGGAAGCAGTGAAACCGAGCAACAAAATCTCCACAGAAGTCTTCCACTTTCTCTGCACTGTTCCTTTCCCCCAGTGAGCTGTATTTACCATGAGCAGAATGGTGGGTTACTTACCAGTAACTGTGCTTCTTCAAGATGGGCTGCTCGGATTCATTCAGTAATAGGTATATCTGTGCCACAGTGCATGATTGGTCAGAAACCTTTTTGCCCTAGCCTGTCAGGAGAGGGCTGGTAGCCACTGTCCCCTTGCCACCCCATGGCTATATATATGGCTGCCGCCCATCCCCTCCTTGGTCCCTAAAAGTTGCCAACTTGGAGTTGCAGGGATGGAGGGAGGGTTGTGAATGAATCCGAGCAGCTCATCTAGAAGAAGGATGGTTACTGGTAAGTAACCCACCGTTCTTCTTCGAGCGCTGCTCGGATACATTCAGTAATAGGTGACTGCTAGCCGTGCTGATGGATGGTGGGCGGAGCTGACTCTTCCCACCTTCAGCACTGCCTCTCCCCACAAAGGGCAGCTACACATGCAACCAAGGTTCTTGGGAAGTGTCTAAGGAATCGACATAAGGATCGTGGACTAGGTAAGAACAACCTGAGGCAGCAGGATCTGACCCAAGTGGAGGCTAAAATGCCTACTTTGCTGGAACGCTGGCTGACCTGCGAGGAGCAGGAGCAGCCTAAAGTTACCTTACCATAACACATCAAACAAAGATGCATTACAAAGTTATGACTGAGAAAAGCGTCTTGAAGTGAGGACCTGAGCAGTTGGTAATACAAATCTGCTGAGGCAAGAGAGCCAGGTATTCTGGCACTAACATTATATCAGGTGCAATAATTGTGAGGGAAATTAACGTGACTCTGGTGCTCTCAGTCTATCAGTGGCAGATACAGGATGCTGCAAGAAGCAAAGGAAAAGGGAGGGGAGAAGAATGCCACCCTTTTCCTCATCCAGCAGGGCAGAACCCAGGAAGACCAGAGGCAAGAGACACCTGCCTATTACAATGTGATACATGAATGATTGACTTAAATCAATGTAAAGAGATGAGAGTGCATAACCATGGCTGTAGCAATGGTGCAACTGGCCATGTCCGAGGCATCCCATGCCATTGTAAGGGCATCGTGTGAGGCCAAGCCACCTTCCTCAAAGGCATCCTAACCCTCCAAGTATTCTTGTGAGAGGGAGCCGCTAAACACTTCACAGTTACACAGATCTAGGGAATATCTATTAACCCGACTTGATGGTTAGCAATTCGCCACAGGCACAGAGATGAGGGGACTTGGTGATGAGAACAAATGCCATAGAGTAGAACTGGAGTCTGAGACATGATTCAGGGGCCTCGAATGGGCCTGAAAACCATTCTACGCAGCACATGGCACCAGTTTTGCTTCCGGTATTTGCAACATTGATGCATGCAAGGGCCACAGTGATGTGAACCTAGGGTCAGCACACCCACCCTCATGAGGAACAGTGACTGGGGTTGAAATCCCATGGTAGTGTAAGGACCAGAAAGTTCCCTCAGGCAAAGATGGAGGAAGGGTATGTCACCATGATAAAGCGCAGCTACGGTCCTTCCGCTTCTGTTCCTTTTTACTCTCTCTCTCTCTTTTTTTTTTTTTCACTAAGGAGGGAGTAGGAAGATGACCATTGGCAAGGGTCACCTGGCTCACTGAGATCCCAGGTCACTACCCAGTTTTTCAGAGACGGAACTGGTAACAAGTTCCCGCCCTCCGTTGTAGGGATCGCATAATCGCCTGGCACAGAAAAAACATATGTGTGCCAAGAAAACAGCTACTACTGCTGGAGAAGAACTTCAGGGGCAGGGGAGGGGGCAAAACTACTGCCCATTGGATCCCAGGAGCAAAAACCAGAAACCACCAGGAGGGGTAACCACAGCGCTACGGGTACCTTAAGGGGAAGTGATCTATTGGGGAATGCCCACTGGGTGAGCAGGCCCGAGAGAAAGGGAGCCGCATAGGCCAGAGTTCGTAATGAATATTTACAACTGACCTCTGGGTCAGTATCGGAGGGACCATAAGTCAGAGTTGGGCACAAATTCATACCACACGTGAGAAAAAGAGGATGGGTGGTCCATAGACTACCCAGGGCCCCATCACAAGGAAAAGGGGTAGACCTGGATGTCACTGAGCCTGTTCTGTCAGTGAATGGGTGGCTCCTAGGTGTTTTCTCAGCACCCATAAGGTGCTCATCAAGAGGCCTTAGGTCATTTCCTGCCAACCACGAAAAAGTCCTTCTGAGGACTAAGGGACAAAACCTTGGGTCGTGGAAGCATGGAATATCCCAGATTGCCCAGTAAAACAGCACCCATGACTCACCCAGAGGTCCAGGGCTGTGGCATTAGAGGAGCAGAAAAGCTCCATTTCCACTAAGAAGTAGGAAATTCCCCTTTCCAACCTGGAAAAGAAGGGGAAGTAGGGAAGGCCGAGCCAGAGGTTCTACAGTTATGAGAGACTCTCGAGCATGCTCACCCCATGAGCTGGGGACAGGCTGATGGGGATGTGATTGTGGAAGAGGTTGACATTGGCGGCTTTTGGGGTAGGCAAAGCAGGCGGCCACCTAGGGCCCCAAGGAATAAGGGCCCCATTCTTAATTTGGTGGACAGAAATGAAAATATAGAAAAATATAGATATTGTTCCCATTTAGCAGAGCTAGTAGGGCTGGAAGCCTGAGCACTTTTCACTCTTGGCTCATCAAGGCAAGCTATCATTAGGATCTGTGCTTCCTCTGAATTGCAGATTTCACCATTAGCTGCCCATTATCTACACACTGACATGTTAAAAAAGTAGGAGCAAACAATAGACAGCACAATAGCAGGAACTTTTCCAGTGGCCTCAGCTTTTAATTCCTCAGTGTGGCCATTTATTCTGTCATTTTTAATTTTGTGAAATATTGCCTTTTCCTTTTCTTTTTTTACCTGTTCTTTTGCCTTTTCCTTTGACTTTGTGACAATTTTTACTTTGGCTTTGGTTAGCTCAGGTTACCAGGTAGGTCCATATAGGCTGCTACATATAAATACAGTGCTGCCCTTAGGCAATAATTACAGCTGTGTGTGATGTCTGTGCTGTATGTCTTTCTTTTGATAAGTAATTTTTTAGCTTCTTCTATGCTTAATATTTAATATTTTTGAGGAGGCCAGAGTCTTATGAACTTGAGTACTTCAGAGAATTTCATTCAAATTTAATGTTTTTCATTTATAGCTACACACTAGAAACCTTCTTTTCACTTATTTTTATTTATTATAATTATTTGTATTAAATGTCTAGTGCACATAAACCCAAGTCTATATGAAAAACTTGTAAGATTTGACTGCCAAAAATTTAAAAGTGGGTTTTTAGTTATTTTTGAGCCATCAGTAATGTTTTTCTTTATTAAATAGTGCTCATACTTTTTAAAAATTTTTTAAATGTTCATTTTATCTTTTTCATTCAGCAGTAGCTCATTTATGTTAAGTGAAAGATGATCAATGTACAAGCTTTATGATTGGAAGATCTTTAAAAATATCATACCCCCCCAAAATTTGTAAGTTCCAGAGGGATAGTCATGTTAGTTTGGTACAGCAAAACAAACAAGGAATCCTTGGGGGTGATGTGGGGTGGCTGGGAGTGCAGGAGGGACTGAGGCCATGGGGAAGGTAGCAGTGGGGGCTGATAGTGGGCCTTTTAGGCAGCCCCACAATGGGCCTTCGCCTAGGGCCTCCAATTGCCTGAGGCCACCTCTGGCAGTTGATAACCCCTGAGGTCTCTGATCCAGATAACAAGCGTCTGATCTGAGAGGCTTAACATCTGGCAAACAGGGACTGCTGTCTTGACTCAATGCCTGGGATGAGATGACACGAAGTCGACTGGCCCCATGCACCCAAGAAAAGGTGGACTAATCCTGGAAGAGGGGGAGAGGAAGGCACTGGACCTGCCAGACAATCGCTGGTCAGGGGAGGGCATGTTTTGTGTCCCCTATTGCAGATCACCCAATCACAGGCTTGCCAGTGCTCAGAAGCTATGAAATCATGAGGTGCAAAAGGGGGGAAAGGAGGTGACTCCAGAGGAGAGAAAAAAGGACCCCTTCAGAGCAGTATGAAGGGGAAAAACAGCCTGAAGAGCTCCACACAACAGTAAAGAGGGGAAAGAAACACCCTCCAGGAAAGGAGGGGATGGAGATTCAGAACCCACTTGGGAATAAAACCCCCCTGGACATCTGGGCATGAGGGACACAGGGGACCAGACCTATGGCCTTTATGGATAAACGAGAGTGTGTTCTCTTAAGGAGCAAAGAGAGTAGTGAGGAAAGAATGCCCTAACTCTAACGCAGGGAGTCCTGGAGAGGAACGCTGTACCTTCCAATTGTAATAAAGATATCCTAGTCTTCCCACTATTCCCCAGTGGCAGATGAGATCATGTTGAGGCCGGGGTAGTCAGCGGTCCTTACCTGATGATAGGGCCAATGGCTCATCAGCCAGAGAAGAAAGGTCCAGGGTCATTGCATGCCTTGTGGGGCAGGGGTATTCTCAGCAGGTCTCCCATCTCAGTACCCACTTGGCCTGATCATATATAGCTTCTAACCTCAGATGGAATCAGGACAGAAGTGTTATGGCCCTATAGGGATGGGCAAGAGGCCCTGAAGGGATGAGACCCAAGTACTTTATCTCCCCCCGGGGGTCCCGGGCACTACCTCTGTCTCTGCCTGAAAGAGAGCCTCGCCATCAAAGGGGAGGTTGAAAATGACCTGCTGGGATGCAGGGGCCACCTTTTTTTCTCTGAGTCAAGCTGTGTGCTGCAGGGTCACGGCTGAGGCCATGGTGCGAGAAGCTGTGTCTGCAGCGTCCCAAGCCAATAGAAGACGGTCTTGGGATGCTATCCTGACCTCCTCTAGGAAGGCATCATAATCCTCCCTAGTCTCCTGTGGGAGTAGGTGCCTGAACTTATTTATTGATTCCTACACATCCATTATATACCTACCCAACAGGGCCTGATTACTGGCCATGCATAACTGCAAAGCGGAGGAGAAATACACCTTCCACCCCAGAAGATCTAACTCCCTTGCATCCTTTGATGCTGGGAGGGGGTCAGGAGAAACTTGCCCTGGGCCTAGCGCCGCTTCCACCACCCCTCAAGATGGTACCAGGTGATGGGTGAAGGAGGGTAACTCCATCCCTGGAACCTGATATTTGAGGCCCCTCATGTCAGACACAGGGGTAATGGAACCGGGGGCTTGCCGGTGTGATGAGGCAAGATCCCAAACACTAGGGTGGAGGGGGACAGCAATGTGTTTAGCAGATGTGAAAACCGGCCCGAATAAGGTGTTAGCGGGCCCTTCCGGAAACTGAACCTCCATCTCCACATGGGCAGAAACACAGTGAAGAAGGTTGAAGTGCTCCATGGGATCCCCTGTGTAGGAACATGGCACAGGGTTTAGGGCTCTGGCTTGTGCCAAAGGAACTGGCATTGAGCTGAGCGAATTAGTACCACGAGCGCCCATCGTAGTCTCTTGGGGGGACCATTCATGAGGCCAGTAATATAGGGTGATGGTGCTGGAGGCTGGGGACAAGGCCATTTACTTCCCCTTGAGGCACCTTCCTCCGGGCTCAAAGTGGGGGGGAAACCCCTTGGGACCATGACGATGGTGCCAGTGACGGCAGAGTGATACAGTGCCAGGGGGAAGGCTCAAAGGTACCAGGGCTGTTGCGCATGGGAGGTTCTGGTGTCAGGGAACTCGGCACCAAGACAGGGGACCAGTGTTCAGTGCCGCTTCCAGGGCAACCAGGCCCTTGAAGAGAACACTGGTTTACCCCGCTTCCTGGGAGGTACTGGAAAGGGTAGTGTGGGCAATAGGTGGAGTGCCCTCGCTGTCTCGAGTGCCTCCAGTGTAGCGAGGAGCGGCACCAACTCCTCCCAGTTCCGTGGTGACCCCTGTGTGCAGGACCAAGATCGGCACCGACACCTGGGTACCAACACCGGTATCAAACCAGTGTTCTTGCATTCTCTGGGGGAGTGGTGTCGGGAAGGCTCCAGTGCTGAACCAGCACTTGATACCGCAGGAGACCCCAAAGCCTCGGGGGTAGGCTACTGCACTTGCCCTGAGGCCAACGCATTGTGCCTTTGCTATCTGTCTCTGACTGTCCTCAGCTTAAAGGACAGACAAATAGAGCAGGAGGTGACCAAGTGGGCTTTGCCTAGGCACCGAAGGCACTTCACATGGGGATCGTCTTGCGGGAAGGCCTTGCCGCAGGCCGCACAAACTTTAAACCCTGGCATGGAGGGCAACAGAAGGGTGAGGTGCTGTTGCTCAGAAGCTGGACATTAAGAAGAGGAAGCACTCTTCTGTGGAACAATGTCCACAAAAAGGTGTTCCCAGTTGAACGGATGGCTCATACAAGGAAGAAGACAGGCTGCTTGCATGATCACAAGGAGTGGGCTGTTCCACGAACCGTTGCTGAGGCAGAAAAAATGGAAATGAGGAGGGGCTGGGTGGTGGCCATATACATAGCCATGGGGTGGCGAAGGGGAGGTGGCCGCCAGCCCTCTCCTGACAGGCTAGGGCAAAAAGGTTTCCAACCAATAGTATGCTGCAGCACAGATACACCTATTACTGCGTGTATCCAAGCAGTGCTCGAAGAAGAACTGGGCACTTCTCCACTGATGGGGACTCAGCTACACCCTCTTCTGCAAGGTCTGGCTTGGTCTGGGGATTTTAGCTCTCCTGCATGGTGCTGCATGCAGACTTTGCTGCTCTGGTCTGGAATTCACATACCTTTATGCCTTCGTCTCCTGGTTCTCCTGTGGCTCCCGCATCTCCTGGATAACCATCTAGGCCCTAGGGAGTGAAAGGAGAAAGAACTGTCCATCTGTACTAGTAACAGCACATAGCTCTCCTCCAAATAAAACATCTCCCCTAGAAAGTCACTGCAGTGCATGCATCTACCAGCAGACTAAACTCTGTGCTCATGTTAACAGAGCAAAGGGCAGCTGCCATCACCTGCTTCTTCCCTTGAACATTGGCAGGAGAGATCTGAGTGCTGTGACACTACAGTGTGCATTCCACGGTGCGTTCTAACACATGCCCTGCACTGGCCTTTGTGTCAGGTGGGCAGAAAGGCTTACTGTTCACAATGCACCTTTAGCTGCTGTGATTCACTCCAAGGATGAGTCCATGCTGAGCTTGCACTGCTACTGTGAATTGCATCTTGGCTGATTATGCAATGAAAATATTCCTACCTTGTCCCCAGGGTCTCCCTTACAGCCAGGGGATCCAATCCGCCCAAGTCTGCCCTGGAGAGAAAGGGGAGAAAAAGCCTGAGTGTTGGAGGGAAAGAAATTAGGAATTTCTGTTCTTTTGTAGTAAAAAATCAATGCCAAAGCAAATCACAAGGGTCTGGCATGAGCAAGCCAGTTAGAAAAAGGACTGCAAACATAGACATAAAACCAGAAGTAGCAGATAGCCCAGGCATGTCTGCCTGCTGGGCAGTGGTGACACCCCAGAGGAGTTATGGGATGTGGTGTGTGCAGCGTGATGCTCCAGGCAGGCGTGTCTTGCCTATATATTAATGCCCTGCCTGTGTATCTAGTGAGTCCCTTTTTTATATGGGGCTCTGTAGATGCTGAAGCACCTGCAGTCTCAAGGGAAGTATGGCAGGAAGGTCTGATGACTGTCCTGTGGAAGCATTGAAAGTGTTTGGGCAGGAGCGGGAGAGACGGATCCTACCTGTGACGCAGGCTGGATTAGGGGGACCATTTATAATATTGAATATTGATATTTCAAAACTATGATAATCCATATGAGACATGCCATGTCAGGTACCATTGGGCAGGTTATAATTTGCTAAATATAATGATACTGTTTATATGGATGTGTTGTATTTGTACTGGAAAGTTATGAATATGTTTGATGTAGGTATTTTAATTTGTGATGTGGTTTTAGGCCACACCCCATTCTGGATGTCTGCAGTGATAGCAAATTCAACAGCCCACTGTTCGTCAAAGTTCGGGTCGCAAACCGGTACTGGGTGGCAAACCCTCAGGAATTGGGTCGCTGGCAAGGGAGATGAGGGTAAGGGGAGGGAGGAAAGTGGCTGCCTATCTGTTGTAACATAGTATCAGCCTTCAGTAGAAAGTACTGAGACAAACAGGAATGTGAGTTGTTAGGAATAACAAAGAGGTGCTAATTATTGTTCAAATAATCTCTATGCCTCCTCTCCAAGTCAGTATCTCTTCTGGCTTTTCTCATTCATATGAAAAGGACTGAGGGCACTGGCAAGCAACCTTTGTGTTTTTTATCAGTAGACCCAATGAAGAAAAGAAAAAAAGTTTGAACACCCCCTTATTCCACTATTTCTGGGATTGCAGTGATTTTTGCAAAGTAGAACTTGTCTCTTTCTTCAGTGGGTTGAGAATTCCCTTGCTTGTAACAAAAATTACAACTTGTAGATTTTAGTAAAAACTCTTTCAAGAGATTTTTTAACTGATAATTATAAAAGAGAAGAGAAAAGCAAACTGTTCTTGTAGGAGCCTGTATTAAAAAGTATGGTATTTTTTCTACAATTAGAAAGCCTAAGTAACAGAATAAAATCCAACTCAGGGATGTATCTGCTGGAAGAAGAAGTTATAACAAGGTCCCAGTCTGAAAGAGAGTGGATAGCCCCATTGTGTTGCTGCCTTATGCACACTGCCAGTGACAGGGGTCACCAGACCAAGCAGGGAGGGCTAGCACCCCTTCCATCACAATATGGTGGACAAGTGTGTGTTCATGGAAACTCATGCAGATTCAATGAGCAGATGAAGAGCAAAGGTGAAAGTAAAACCCAGGGCAGAAGCATCAAGAGAAAGGATAAAAGCCATGAAGGATTCCCACCCACCTGCACCCCACTCCCTACAGCCATGCCAGTGGCCACTTGTTTTCAGTGGAGGGTCTCTGCATGGCATAGGGGTCCAGAGCTGGGTCCCAAGGAAAACAGTTTGACAACCACTGCAAGAGCCCATTAAGAAAATTCACAGGTACAGTGGGCCCAGCAAGGGATCTGATGAGTCACCAAGACTTGCACATGTAACTCTGGACACCATCTTTTTTCTGTCAATTTCCCCAAGCAGAATGGAAAAGGTAAGGAACGTAAAAAGTACAACCTCCATCTTGTCTTTTAGTCTATGGACTTCAGCCATCACCCACCTCTGGATTTATTCATCTACAAGTGAAGCTGTGAAACCAAGGAGTGAGACCCATGCAGGTACTGGATGTACACCAGAGGGACTGTACAAGCCTGCCAAATCCAAATTCTAGTGAAAACCTGATGTATATGGACTTTTAAACAACCTTAGAATGTATGGCTATGTCTATACTAGCAAATTAGTTCAGAATAAGCAAACTTAGACCGAACTAATTTGAACCCTGTCTACACTAGGCTTTGCCTAGTTCAAACTAAAACATTTTTTAGCTTGAAGTAAGCAAAGTTTAGTTCAAACTAGTTAGTTCGGCTGGTTAGGGCAAACTAGCTGCTTAGTTTGAACTAACTTGCATTTTTAGTTTGAACTAGCCCAATGGAGACATGCTAGTTCAAACTAAATAAGTTCGAAATAATGGTTAGTTCAAACTAAAGTATGTTTTTTTCGTTCACACTGACTTTTAATTCAAACTAGCCGTGCCTTTTTAGTTCAAACTAACAAGCTAGTTCAAACTAAAAAAAGCATGGCTAGTTCAAACTAAAAGGCCATATCTACACTTAGACTATTAGTTCGAATTGACTTAATATGAACTAATCAAGTTGAACTAACAATGATTAGTTCAATTTCAGTCAATTCGAACTAACATGGCCACATTAGGAAAACCAATTTGAACTAGCATGTCCATAGATAGGACTTGGTAGTTGGAACTGGAAGAGGGGCACCATGGGAGGTGTGGCAACATGAACCCCTAGAAGGGCCATGCCACCACCCAATCCCCTGTCAGGCTCCAAGCCCTCTGAGCCTGGTGCAGGGAAAAGTATCCCCTGCCCAGCTCTAGCCCCCATATTACTAGAGCTAGGCTGCGGCTGTTTTTCCCCAGGCTGGGCTCAGAAAGCTGGACCCCAGCAATGGATGTTTTCCCCTCCCAGGGAAACCCCGCACTGGCCCAGCACAGGGAGAAGGGTTCCCCACCACTGCCCCCGCTGGGGAATGGATCCCCACATGCGGCTAGAGTGGCGCTCCCCTGATTCAGGGAAGGAATCCCTCTGCATGGTTCCAGCCCCACTCCCAGGGCTTGGGGAAGGGATCACCCTGCACAGCCAAAGCTGCGCTCCCTGAGCTCGAGGACGGGATCCCCCCACGTGGCTAGAGCCATGCTCTTCGGGCTCAGGGAAGAGATTCCCCCATGTGGCTGGAGCTGTGCTCCTGGGCTCAGGGAAGGGATCCCCACGCACCTCACCAGTTGCAATTGACAGTCGCTTCAAAGTTATATTAGGTTTTATAACTTTGGAGCCTCCTCTCTTCAATTCGACCTAAGGGAAGCCTTAGGTTGAATTGGAAAAGCAATGTATGGACCTGCCGTTTTTTAAGCTTGACCTAATGTTTATTAGGTCAAATTAACCTCTGTGTGTAGACATACTCAAAGTTAGTTTGAACTAAAAAAATCATACTTAGTTTGAACTAACTTTTGAACTACTTAGTTCAGACTAACCACTGAAAAAAAGCAGCAGCTGCCTAATTCAGCAGCAGCCACGACTAGAGTGGAGGAGGGGGCGCTTCCCATGCATACCACTGAAAGGAGTTGCTTGTGGAAAGAAGCCGCCCAGAGCAGCCCCTGTTACTGGCATGTCTGGGGACGGGGGTCCCAAGAGATACCATGGAAAGAAGCTGCCCAGATTGCTCCTCTGAGAGTTTCCCAGGCATGCCACAGAAAGAAGTTGCCTGGAGTGGCTCCTTTTGGCGGTTTCATGCTGAGCAGGCGCTCCAGGCAGCTTCTTCACATGACTTGCTAGGGCCATAGGCAATGCTCCCTCTAAAGCCCTGAGGCAGCTGAGCAACTCACATTGGTTGCTGCACAGCCTGCCTCCCTGGTGATCCTGATCCTGCCCCCCGCAGGCCCGATCCTGCCACCCAGTGGGCCTGATCCTGTCCCCCCGCTCTCCCAGGAAGCCCCCCCGAGCCAGCTCAATCCCTTCCTCCGACCCCAACCTGCTTCCACCAGTAACCCCCTAGTTGGCCCGACATCCCCCTGCGCACTCTTACCGGGCTGCTGGAGCAGCGCCACCAAGCCATGGCTCCTCCGGCCAGAGAAGCACTGATGGAGCATGCTCAGAAGTTCTGAGCATGCTCTATCAGAGCTTCCCTGGGCAGGAGTTTTAATAACTCCCAGATCTGGAGGAGCTCTCAGGCGGTGAAAGAAAGTCTTCCAGATGGGTAGGGGCTCTGGCTGCCGACCATGCATGGCTGGCAGTGTCTCCTGCACAGGGCCTGAAAAGAGCTGCCTGGAGTGGCTTTAGGTGGCAGAAACGGAAATTTCTATGGCTCCATAGTGGGTGCAGTGTGCCACTCCAAATGCGTTTGCATACTACTGCTGGCACTCATGACGGGGGTTGCTTACCCCTGCCCATGGCACCCATGGGTCACATGGCCCCACTCCGCTTTGAAAGAATTCTCTGTTATTTTCCTGTATTTTGTTTTCATCAATGACAGAAGCTTCACTTCCAGCCTCAGGTTTGGGGAATCCACATCAGTAAAGATTTTATACAAAGGATAAGAATACTGTAGTTGGATTGGGTACTGCTTGTCTCTTCTGTGGCATTACCTTCTGTCCATCGGTGCCATTCCTTCCTGCCAAACCAGCTGCCCCCTGGGATTAAGGGGAAAATACAGAATTAATTATCTTGCTAAAGACTCTCCGACGAGATGAACCAGGACATGTGATGCATGAAAGGTGCCTTCTTACCTTTCGCCCGTCACCTCCAAATTCACCCTGAGGAGAAAGTGAAAAATGCCTAGTTAGTTCTCAATGCATTACACCACTCACCCCTCTTAATGACAGCCACACGCCATGTCTAACAGCCCCCAACATTTCTATTCATGAAGTATCTGTAAGCCAATGATGGAGTTTTCAGATTTCTTCATTCCTGTTCAGTGATTCAGTGGCATCTTCAAAATTCCCCACTCCCCTCTCCCTCCAGCACAGACATAGTGCAGTTTGTTGCCAATATGCATTATTTCAACCTCAAGTTCACTTTTGATGAGCATTCAGTCATGTGAGTTTAAAATATGCTTTACATACAGTAAAGATAGCCAAGTTAAAGCACAGACTGCTGGGAGGGGAGGCCACAAGCATGGCCGTGCCTGGTAGTACTTTCTGTGAAGAGATACTTGTAGAACATTCCACCTCAGTTTCCCTGCTCCTCCTGTTATTCCCAGGTCCCTCTCGAATCATGCAACTCCAACAATGCCCTTGTGGAAATGGCTGGCCCACTACACAGAGGACAGTATCAGAGACTTCCTTACCTTTTCTCCTTTCATACCAGGAACACCCTAGGGCAAGAAAAAACACAAAACCTTTCAGTTAGTGTCTGTGGTTGGGCAGGAGCCAAGGGCTGCTGGGAAGCTCAGGCGGAGAAGTGGATTCAGAGATGTTACTATCAGAGAAAGTAGGAGATGGCCAGCTAGAGCAAGCCAGATAAATGCAGAGATACACAGCACTCCCTGCTGCTTTGTGCAGACACAGAGGGAGCCATCAGTCAGTTAGCACTGACGGCCAGCAGGCTTCTCTAGAGGACACATTCCTTCTAACCCAAGGAACAAGCCATGCCTCCCAGAATAGAGACACTGTGCTTTATTGGTGTTTATAATGAGCTGTGCTGATTCTGTAAAGGAACTAGCAAGCTGAACAAAATGGAGTCAGTCTAAATAAAATGGAGTTACGGAGTATAAGAAAGAAACTGAGAAGGTAACTAACATGAGGGTCTGAAAGCATGACTTGAGGGTGATACCCCACAGGAATGTGAATTGGAATGTATTTGCTAGTCCCATGGGAAAGTGGACTAAGTTATAATTAGGGTGGGATAAGGAGCTTTGAAATGTACATTAAGTGGTTTGGAAACTGTGATGAAGAAACAATGTGACTGATAAACCAATCACCCTAGGAATTTTGATGTGTTTTAAGTTGTTTGTATCTACCTGTAAAAAACAGAAGAGAAGCCTTGTACAGGGTCCTTCTCTTCTGTCACAATTTCAGGGGGAAGCACCTTCTTGATCAAGAATAAAAGATCATTGCTTTGCTACCTTTGCCTGGTTAATTGGATCTCCGCTAGGCAACGAACCTTTAAGGGGGCCAGTTTCCCCTAAGACAATGCACAGTGTCACTCTCTAGGCTGCTCCCTGCCATGTCCTATCTTGGGACTACCTAGGGAGACCACTCAGGAGCATCCCTTGGTGCAGTGAGGTAGGGGGGACCTGACTTCTTAGTGGAGTGGAACCAGGAGCACATACCATTCCTGATATGCCACAAAAGCTGCCCTGCTTTCCCCTCTGCTCCCAGGTTCCATGCAGGGTGATTGTTCCATCCAACACAGTCCTCACTCAGGGTCCTACCTTAGGAACCACACATTAACTGGTGCGCCCTCAAGAGGCACAGAGCTAGAAGACAGCTTTTCCAGCTAGGGGTCCCTAGTGGAGGAACACTCTGTCTGAGGGCCTGCCTGTTTGCTGACCTGCAGGGACCAGTGCAAGGAGCACCTGTTTAGGCAAGCAGTTTGGATGCTGCAGCCTCCCTCCCTGGCTCAGGTGGGGTGGGGAAGCACATGGCAGGGGCTGTCTGTCCCACCTATAAGGGACATTATGACACTGTCAGGGTCTAGGGGACTGTTTATGATTATTTTTCATATTGATATTTCATATTTACAGTGATCCATATGGGATATGTCATATTTCGTGTCAATGGAGGGGCTGTGATTTGCTAGGAATGATTATATGATTGGTATGTAGGTATCATGCCTGTATTGCAGATTAGAAATCTATTTGTTTTTATGCGTGTTCCAAGTTGTTTGAGCTAAAGCAACCCCAGACTGGATGTGTGCAAACTATTGTCATATTGATGGCCCATCAGGAGGGGACTCCCAACTACAGTGGGCCCAAGAGGAAACCTGTTTGACCAGTTACCTAGACTGATCATCTGGCCCACCTCCATTTTGATCTGGCAAGGACTCTGAGACAAAAGGCCATCGCCCATTCTCCATTTTGTCCTAGTCTCTAGTCTCCAGTATATCTGCAACCAACACCTGCCTCTGGAACTATTCTTCTGGGACTGAACAAAGGACTGAGACCCACCCAGCTGCAGCTGCTGCTGCTGCTGCTGCTTGCTGCTGGGTGCACACCAGAGGAGTGGGACTAATCTGCAAACTATAGGATCTTCAAGGATTTGTTTTCTATGGACTTCAAATCATTTGTATGTATGAGATTCACTTTGACCCTTTAACATCTCTCATATGTAGCTTGTTTTCTTTTTATATTAAACCTTTAGTTGTCGTTACTAAAGGATTGGCTGGCAGCATGGTATTTGGGGTAAGATCCAAGCCTATATTGTCCTGGGTGATGTGGCTGGCCCTTTGGGTTCAGGAGAACCTGTTTCTTAAAGAGACCTAGTGGCTAGAGGGGACCATAGGATCTGATGTGCAGTAAGGGGGCTATTTCTGTTTTATTATGCTTGGTGATGACCAGAGTGGTTAGTCAGAAGCATGTTTTGTTACTGACTGGGAGACTGGTTTAAGTACCACTGGTCAGTGGTTTGGGGGTTTGTCCCCTGGTTTTGCAGCTTGCCATGATTTTGACACATTCAGGTTATCCCAGGAGGCCCGGGTCACAGACATCAGATAGGAAGTCTTGTTAGAACAATGTCTTGCACTCATCTGCCTTGCTGAAGCAGATTCCCTTCAGCAAAATCTTTTTCATGGATGGAGTTTTTCTCACTGACCCCCACAGGCTGTGGGGCAGACATGCACTAGACTGGCATCTGTACAGTGCACGTGCGCATAGAAACACACACACACACCATTGCTCAATCTGAAACAGAAGCTCAGACAGCTCAGCCACTAGGAACAGGATTCTTTACCTTGGGGCCAGGGTATCCGATGGGGCCTTCAATACCTGGGTCACCCTTAAAGAAAGATACAGAGAGTTAGTCCAAAGTCAGAGGCAGTCTCTAGCCCATGAAGTACCAGTGCTGCTAAACAACAGGTAGAAGGCGGATTTCACATCACTCACCTGTCGCCCTGGCAGCCCAGGTGTTCCTGGTTCACCCATGTTTCCTTTTGCACCCTGAGAACAAAACACACATATATCATTGACTTTTTGCACAGGAGATGGATGCTCTGAGGGCAGGGCCGGCTCAAGAGTTTGTGGTGCCCCAAGCCAAATTTTGATTTGGTGTCCCCCCCATCTCATTCATGGAGGTGGAAAATGGTTTTCCAAAATGCATAAATCTCCAGAGTCTGACTACAGAGGGATTTAAAGTGCACTCTGCCTACATGACTTAAGCTGTAGGTTGACTAACAGTGCCTGAGCTACTAGGAAAGAGTTGAAGAGGCGGGAGCCAGCCTTATACTCGGGGGGCTAGCCACACCTAAGAACTGTCACCTGAGGCCATGTCTGTCTCCTGCCTCACAGTAGAGCTGGCCTTGCCTGAGGGACAGATGGACTCGGAGCTCTGCTTTATCCCACGACAGGGTTCTACGGGGAGGGGAACATGAAACCTTGCTGCGTGTGTGACAGCTGCCAGTCAGCATTGGCTGGGACTGCAGTGCCCTGGGGAGAACAGTGTGCAAGCACCCTGGGAGTGGGGGACGAGACAAAGAAAGGGGCAGCTGGGGAGAGATGGAGAGTCTGGGTCACCAAGAGAGCCTGGCCTGGGGATGCTGCTGAGTGGGAGGCCTGGAGCAGTCTGTGGGTGTTGTAATGGACACAATGAGTGAGCCTGCAGCCTGGGTGGGAGGGGTTGTTATGGGGAGTGGGGGTGGTCCACAGTTACTTTGTCTTTAGCACAGCAAGAACTGTGTGTTGCTGGGCTTGTGATGATGCAAGGGGCTGGTTTTTGTGCACCTCTCTCTGCTCCAGGCCATGCATCAGCATGAACAAAGAATGCCCCACTTCATCTGTGGGGTTTGCAGCTGCCACAGGGAAGCAGTGGTGAAGACAGCCTAAGCTAGGTGTGTCACACTGGTAGACAGGTCAGGGTCATTTCCCAGTTCCCAAGGCCTGCCCAGCTAAGGGAATCTAAGGACTCACTGGTCCTGCCCACCAGGTATGTGTCACTCACCTTCTGCCCCCGGTAGCCCTTGGGCCCAGGCAGGCCTGTGATCTCCAGACAGGTCATCTTGTAGCACTGAAATAAACCAGATTAAAAGCAAAGTGAGCTCCCCACTGCAAGGGACCTGACATGCAGCTCGGGAAAGAGAGGCAGAGAACCATGCCAGGAAGATAGATGTAAAGGAAACAAATTAATCTTTAGGCTAATTCTCAGTTGCCAGATGCTGGTTTCCTAGCTGTGCCAGTTGGATCCCCAGCATGGTGGCTAAGACTGCTCCTGTGCTGTTCACGGGCCTGCCCTCTGAAGCCAGCCTGGTGTTTCAGGCCTGAACCCAGCACACCCTGCATATGTCTATACTGGAGGCTCAGTTAAGTTGACTTAATGAGGTCAACTTTAAGTTGACTACAAGTCAACCTTGTTAAGTCGATTTAAAGTGTCCACATTCCAAACTCCTGTAGACTGCCCATATGCCCACTGGCAGTTGCTAGGTTGACTTAATGCTTAAGTTGACTTAAGAGCTATGTCCCATCTACACTGGCTTAAGCTGACTTACTAAAGTTGTTTTAAGTGTTAAGGTGACCTTAAGAGGTGGTATTATTGAGTTGACTTAAGGAAGTGCTTAAGTCAACTTAATAAATTCCCTAAGTGGACAGAGCTTTGCTTAGGTTGAGTTAAGGAAGGTTAAACCAATCTAAGGCTCCAGCATAGACACACCCCAACGGTAAGCAACCCAAAAGAGGAAAAGACCCATTTCCTCCCACCCCATGAGCATGAGGCTGCCAAGCAGAAGTGCTGAGGACCCTCACGCTTGCAGGTGGGGTGTGAACCATGCAGGCCAGAGGCTGTGCTGCCCATCCCCCCTCCACTCCACTGGCAGGGTAGAGCAGCGCTTCCCACTTACCCCCAGCTCGCCGTGCCTTCCCAGGGAGAAGAGAGCAGCCAGTGCGGAGCTGCAGCTTGCAGGAGTGGGGTCCTGGAGCGGCGCACTCTGAAGAGTTCAGGCCAGGGGTGAAGAAGCCTGAATTCTTTGGAGAGGGCTGCTTCAGGACCCCAGCAAGCCGCAGCTCTGCACTGGCTGCTCTCCTCTCCCTGGGGAGGCATGGCCAGCTGGGGGTAGGTGGGGAGTGCTACTCTGCCCCACCAGCGGAGCAGAGGGAGGGCAGGTGGCACAGCCTCTGGCTCGGGTGGCATGCGCCCTCCCCCAACAAGTGCTAGGGTCCACAGTGCTTCCGCTTGGCAGCCTCATGCTCATGCGGTGGGGGAGCAGGCAGCAAAGGCTGGTCAGGAGCTGGCTCTGATGCTGGGGCTGACCAGGTACCCCACTGCAGTCCAGCATCACTGGGGCTGCATGGCAGCAGTTCAAGAGCCTCATGCAGCTCTGGAGCTGTGGGTTGCTGACCCCTGATGTACCCTCTGAGCTTGGCTTTGCAGGGGCTCGTCAGCCCTTTACATCCCTAGGGAGCACCATGACAGAGGGATCACTGAGGTTGGCAATCACTCAGTGTCTGTCTGGCATCAGGAGAACAACCTCCTTTGCTCTGATGGGGTCAAGGTGGAGTTACCAGGCTGAGCTGTGGAAAATCCCACTCTAGACTTGGTGGTGGTATCTGTTGTCTGGGTGTGCTGCTGCCCTCTGCTCTGAGGAATCAGACAGAGCATTAGAGACTAAGGTCTCAGTCAGCTCTTCTCATGGAAAACTGCAACAAAACTTTATATAGGCAGAAATAATTATGTCTAGCACTCTTGCACAGCCACCTCTGGGGGCACAGCAGCTATTTGTTTATATTCAGCAAAACTAAACCTGGATTTACAGCATGAACGGAGGATCCTGATCTTTCATTTTAATTAATTGGCAACATAACCTGTTCCCTGACCTACACTGAACTCAGCTCACACATACAGGGGTCTAATCGCATGATGCTCAGAGCAAGATCAAGATCCAAAGGGGCAGCCATGTTAGTCTAGTTCTTCAAAACAAACAAGGAGTCTTATGGCACTTAAAGACTAATGAATTTATTATTTGCATGAGCTTTCAGTCATTTCATTGCATTGAGCAAGCTGAAGTGTAGCTCTTGTTCACTTACCTCTCCATAGGCTTCATGTTTCTGTGAGAAAGAGAGAAGGAGACAATCAGACCATTTAGTTGCAAAAGCATGAAGAGACATAGACCTCTTCCCCTCTTGAGGCTGGGTTAACCTAGCCCTGCCCACTCTGAGCAGGGAAAGCAGAAAGCAGGAGCTGAATGGTTTAAAAACAACATACATAGCAACCCAAGCAGCAGTGACTTTTAGCCTCAGAAGTGAGATATAGAGGTGATGGAATAGTGTGGAGCAGGACTGTACTGAAAACTGTGGTTAAGTTTTGCTCTTTTACCTAGTTGTTAGTAGTTAGGAACAGAGGGCATCTGTCACTGCAGCTCTGTCCCCATTGAAATGTTGCAGTCGTAGCACTTATCTGCCACCCATTCCCATATGCCTGGGCACCTCAGTCTGCAGTGTGAGGTAGGCGAGTGCCATTATCCTTATTGTATAGGTGGGGTCTGAGGAACAGAGAGGTTAAGTGACTTCCCAAAGTCACACAGCATATCTATAGCAGAGCCATGACTTGAAGCCCCCCACCCATCCTCCAGGCTCCCATAGCCTGGATTAGTGCCCTCACCATGGGCCATCTTTCCTCTTTGTTGCAAGGGGTGATTCCCATGGATGGACTCACATGCTGAATGTTCAGCAGGTACATGAGCATTCACAGAACAGGATTCTGAGTGTTATCCCTCCAATGAAATTTTACAGGAAGGATTTATGTTCAACAAAACCTTGATAGAACAAATCTCCAAGAACTTAATTATGCAGTGATGCTGTAGCTATGTCGATCCCAAGATACTAGAAAGACAAGGTGAGGGATGAAATGGTGGGTTACTTACCAGTAACTGTCCTTCTTCAAGAAGGGCTACTCGGATTCATTCAGTAATAGGTGTATCCATGCCACAGTGCACAACTGGTCAGAAACCTTTTTGGCCTAGCCTGTCAGGAGAGGGCTGGCAGCCACCGCTCCCTCGCCACCCCATGGCTATATATGTGGCCACCGCCCAACCCCTCCTCAGTCCCTGAAAGTCGCCAACTCCAAGTTCCATGGACGGTGGGAGGGTTGTGAATAAATCCAAGCAGCCCATCTCGAAGAAGGACAGTTACTGGTAAGTAACCCACTGTTCTTCTTCAAGCGCTGCTCGGATACATTCAATGATAAGTGACTGCTAGCCATGCTTGTGGACGGTGGGTGGAGTTGGCCCTGGCCACCTTCAGCACTGCTTTTCCCCACAAAGGGTAGCCACCCCCCAAGCCAGAGAGGTCCCTCGGAGGGACCTAGGGTATCAGCATTGAAACTGAGGACCAGGTAAAGAGCAGCTTTAGCAGGAGGATCTGACCCAAGTAGAGGATAGAGGGCCTGGTGAGAAGAACCTCATATGTGGATTCTGAGGAAAAACCCTCAACCAGGAGGCCCTTCTAGTCAAGGTAATTGCTACCTAAAGTCTACCTTCCAGGCAAGACCAGTAAGGTACATGAGTCCTACCACATTGCAGAGCCTACTGCACAGGGGAGGAAGGCCTAACGTCACCTTAGTATGAGACTTCAAACAGAGACACATATGAGGTTATGATCTAGACAATGACTCAGCATGAAAATCAGAGCACTTGGCAATGTCGAGCTGCTGAGGTAAAAGAGCTCAGTATTCTGGTGCTAACATTGTTTGGTGTGTGAAGGTTGTGGGAGAAGGTAGCATAACCCTGGAGCTATCCATCCACTACATGTGGATACAGAACACTGCAAAACCCAAGGAAAAGGGGAAGGATGGAGGGGAAAACCACCCTATCCCTAGTCTGGCCAGAAAAGCGCAGGGAGATCAGGGGCAAGAGACAACTGTCGATTAGGATGCAATACCTGCGCAGTCGGCTAAAATCATAGTAAGAAGACAAGAGTGCTTAACCACAATTGTAGCGATGGGGTCACTGGCCATGTCCAGGAAAGCTACACCACTGATAAGGTGTCACGTGAGGCTGAGGTGCCTTCACCAAAGGCATCATAACCCTCCCAGTGTTCTCATGGGAAGGACCTGTTAAACACTTCAAGCATTACGCCGATCTAGAGGGAACATTTAGTAACCGAGGCCTGATAGTCAACGATTTGCTGCAGGCACAGAGGTGAGGGAACTCGGCTACTGGGCAAATGCCCTTCTCCGTGGCCATGGCCCCAGTACTATTTCCCGTGTTTGCAACATTGATGCATGCAAGGGCTATAGTGAAGCGTACCTAGTGGCAACGCACCCAGCGTCATAATGGACAGAGCCTGGAGATCCCAGTACAAGGGTTGCAAAGGGAAACATCTTGAGGCTCCAGGCCACAGGAGAGGAAAACTCCTTCTGATGAGACGGGGTGGGGGTGTGATACCATGACAAGATGCAGCCCCGGCTCGCCACTTTTTGTCCGTTTTCTTACTCTGTCTTTCCTCCCTTTCTTCTTCTTCTTTTTTTTTTCTTTTTTGCACTAGGAAGGGAGTAGGGAGATGACCAATGATGGGTCTCATCTGGCTCACCAAGATCTGAGGTCACTACTTGGTATTTCAGGATAGAACTGGTAACATGTTCCTGCCATCCTTGTAAAGGTCTCGTAGCTGCCTGGCACCGAAAACTTTATGCGTGGCAAGAAGAGGCTACCCCTATTGCTTAATGGAACCCATGAGCTGATAGCACAGGAGTCACCGGGAAGGGTGACCACAGTATTATAGGGGCAGTTGCTGTAATGGGAAGAGACACCTGCCTGGTGAGAAGGCTCCAGGGAAAAAGGGGTGGGGAAGCACCTAGGACAATGTTCGGAACAATATTTGCAATTGGCCTCTGGGTTAACATCCGGGTCTGATGGATAGAGCTGGATGGCAATTTTGTCCCATCTGAAGGGAAGGAGGATAGCTGGTCCCTGGACGAGGGTGGTTTAATGGGAAGATGCCCACCGGGTAAGCAGGCTCCGGGGAGCCACATAGGCTAATGTTCACAATGAGTATTTACAACTGACCTCTGGGTCAATGTCAGAGGAACCGACCACCAGAGTTGGGCAGGAATTTGTCCCACGAGAGGAGAGAGGGGACAGATGGTCGACAGATTATCCGGCCCTGTCATGAGAAGTGGGGGGCAGACTGGGGCAGTAAGCCTGTGCTATCAGTTAGCGAGTGGCTACTGGAGGCATTCCTGGCATCCTTAGGATGCTCACTGAGTGGCCTTAGGCCATTTCCATCTAACCACGAACCCCCCCCCCCCCACTGAAGGCTAGGGGACAAAGCCCTGGGTTGTAAGGTCCCGGAATACCCTGGATTTCCAAGCAAAACAGCCGTGTAACCCACCAAAAGATTTGGCTAAGATATTAGGGGAGCAGAACTCCTTTCGCGCTAAGAGTAGGAAAAACCCCTTTTCCAATTTGAAATGAAGAGGGAAACATGGAGGGTCAGGCGAGGGGCTCTGCTGTGATCAGATACTTTCAAGCATGTTCACCCCAAGCTGGACATGAGTTGGCAGAGATTGTGGCTGGGGAAAAAAAGGGTTAATGACCCCTAAAGTCTCTGATCCGGATAAGAGGGGTTGGATCCGAGGGGGTCAGGCATCTAACTGCCTGATACTGCTCTTCCAGTGTGGTGTCCAGGCAGGGCAACAACAAGTGGATGAGTCTGGTAAGCCCAGGGAAGGGGAAAAAAGGGTAGGGAGCTAGATTTCCCATACACCGGCTGGGCAGGGGAGGGCCTTTTTTGTGGCCCATGTTGTGGGACACTGGGGTTCGGTAGCTGTGGGACTGAGAGGCAGGAAAAAGGGAAAACCCTTCAAGTGGTAGGAAGGGGAGACAACCTGAAGAGCTCCACCCCACTATAAGGAGAGGGGCACAAAACACCTTCCAAGGGAGGAGGAAATTTCAGAGCCCACTTAGGGATAAAACCCTTCCGAACATGTGGTCTTGGGACGCACGGAACCTGGAGGTGTGGCCTTTGTGACTAAGTGAACATGTGTTTGCCTAAGTAACAACAGGGATACTGTGGGAGGAGTCACTGTCCCTCCCAAGTTTTATAGGGATACCCTGGTTTTCGCCCTGTGTGCTTGTGAAGGGGAGCGACGAAGCGTCGAGCATGAAGAAGTGGGAGGGGTGTTTCCCCCACTGATAGCAGAAAAACCAGTGAGAAATAATGGGTGGCACCAGAAAGGAAAGGAACCTTCGGCAGATGTTTTTGCACCCACTACTCTGGATAGTAGATGGAAGTATGTTAAGGCCTGGGGTAGAATGTGGTCCCTGTCTAGAAGGGAGACTGATAACCCTCAGTCAGAATGGGAGGTTCCAATCTCCGATGGAGGGAGGGATCTTTTCACAGTGTGAGGAGAGGTGGACCCAGGATGGGAGAAGCTTCCACTGGAGTCCCCTGCAGTGAGAGGAGGAGTGAGCCCGGGACAGGAGGAGACTCTCCTGAGAGGGATGGAACCCAGCCACAGGGATGAGAGCACTGTAACTCGGCCACTAGGCCAAAAGGGAGGCTGAATCAGGGCAAAGGAGTAAAATTCCTATGGAGTTAGAGGGCAGGTAGAGGCCCCTGAAGGGAGGAGGCCCATGTACTTAATCTCTCCCCTGGGGTCCTGGGCACTAGCGGTCATGGCCTCCATCTCAGCTGGAAATAGAATCTCGCTGTCAACAGGGAGGTCAAACATGACCTCCTGGGAAGCAGGGGGTACCCCCACATCTCTAAGCCAAGCTGCATGCCGGAGGGTCACAGCTGAGGCCATTGTGTGGGAGGCTGTGTCTACAGCATCCCAAGCCGATAGGAGAAGGTCTTGGGATGCTATCCTGCCCTCCTCCAGAAGACATCATAGTTATCCCTAGCCTTCTGTGGGAGTAGGTGCCTGAACTTATTCACTGACTCCCACACATCCATCGCATATCTGCCCACCAGGGCCTGATTATTGGCCACATGGAACTGGAAGATGGAGGAAGAATACATCTTTTACCCCAGAATATCTAATTCTCTTGCATCTCTTGATGCTGGGAAGGAGTCATGGGGAATTTGCCCTTGGGCTAGTGCTGCTTCCACACATCCCCCAGACAGTACCAGGCAGTGGGTGAGGGAAGGAAACTCTGTCCCTGGGACCTGATATTTGAGGCCCGCCGTGTCCAATACCAGGGGAGTGAAAACCAGGCTTTGGCAGAGTGACGAGGCAAGATCCCAAACACTAGGTAGAGTTGGACAGTGATAGGTTCGCCGGATGTGAACATTGGCCCAAATAATGTGTTGGCGGGCTCCTCAGGGGATTGAACTTCCATCCCTGCATGGGCAGTAACACGGCAAAGAAGATCAAAATGTTCCATGAGGTCTCCCATGTAGGAGCATGGCACAGGGTTTAGGGCTTTGGACAGTGCCGGAGAAGCTGGTGCCGAGATGAGCTCTGCAGTACTGCGAGGGCCTGATGCGGAGGGACCACATGAGGCTGGTACCTATGTAAGGCAGGCTTAGAAGCTGTGCTTAACAGCTTCTGAACTGAAAGGGGGAGCAACTAATCTGCATAGGTCCTGTATTAGCATAGATACAAAGAGCACAATTAGCTGATTAGCATACTGGGTGCCCTGGGTGCAAAGCATAGTGGGTAATAGTATTTGAGGTTAGTTTGCTCACAAATCTATCAATATTTGTAATTCTACTAAAGGGAAATATGAAATACTGTCCTTGTGGGAACTGCTACTCTCTGTTTGTTTCAAATCTGTCTGGGTTAGTTAAAGGGTAAAAGCCACCCTTAGTTATAAAAAGATTTGTAAGATAGGCTACTGTATGTTTCAGCCTGAAAAGTGGAAAAAAGAGAGGTAGAAGGTTTGTGCTTGTTATTTAGGGTAGTTGCTTTTTATTTTGTTATGCTTGCCAATGACCAGAGTGGGGAATCAGAAGCATGTTTTATGGTTGACTGGGAGACTGGTTTAAGTACCATCCTCAGTAGTTTGGAGGTTTGGCCTCTGGTTTTTGCAGCTTGCCCTGATTTTGGCACATTCAGGAGGTTATTCCCGGGGGCCTGGATCACACACCCCCATAGACTTTGTTGGCCAAGATTGCTTTTTTAGAAGGGATCCTAAGGTAGGCTATTGACCCATTACTTGGGCATTTGAAATGGTGATCTCATTTTCATCACTGCCAGGGACCATGGTGTTTCCTCTGAAAATCATGGCTGTCGGTTTTGTTAAGTCATGAGTTAAAGAGAACTGTAAGGCTGTAATTTAGAACTGTAAACTACATACACTGACTAATCACACCTATTGTATTTTGGTTCAAAGAGGGAAGAAGAACTTGATGTTTGGGGGAATAGTGAAGTCATGCAAATCTGGGCCCTGATCCTTTCAAGACTTATGAATATCTGTAACTTAACTAATGAAGAACAAGCAGGTTTGCTGGGTTCAAGATTTGGACACTGCAAATGAAGAAAGAATTAAATAAGCCTTGAACAAGAAACAAAAAAGAATCCCAAGGATGTTTACAAATAAGTTTTTGCCAGATCCTGAGCCTGAAGACATGAAGGCATGTTCTTAACTGTATTCTGAATAGGTGGCACATGAAAGAATTCATAGAGGCCCATCTGCACCTATATTAGCTAAGTTTCCATTGTAAAAAAACAAAATTGCCCAGGCTTTCAAAGATACTAAAGATCTGCTGCTGTCACCAAAGTCAGTTCTGGAGGAGCTCAGCATCTCTGATAGCTAAGCTGACCATCTCTAGCTCTTTATGGCTTTGGAGAAAACCTAAATGTAAATGCTCACAGTGCTCTACCTATCTTGATATTGACAGTCCACTTTCTACAAAGCATCCATGTCTTCCTGAGAATGCAGAGAGACTGACAGCACCTATCCTCCTGCGGTTGTCATGAACTGACCAGGTTTGGCCAAGAAGCCAGAAGTCAGTTAACTTGCGTCGAGTCCCAATAGTCTTTTCCTCCTGCCTCCTGTTCCAGTCAGTGGGAAACTGACAGCAGTGGAGACTCTGCCATTCCGAGTGACAAAATGCAGGTTTCCAGACTGTCTACATCCCCTCCTTCCATGAGGAGGTGTTGACACCAATTTTAACATTGTAAAGTAAAGAAGTCCACCTTAAAAGCAGTGGCTCCAGTCTGACTGTAGGGGGTTCTAGGACACACTGTGGGAACACAGGGCATGGTGATGATAACAGTCTCCTCATAACTTTTCCCTTTGGGACAAATAATCGGAGTGGCTCTAACATCTGCTCTTCCTAACAATATTTACTTAACAGCTTCCTAAACTGTACACCAGCTGCTTCAACAGTACTTCAACTTCTGGGCCAGGTCTTCACTGCACATGCTTTTTGTTCTGTTTAACTATTCTGCTAACAGGTGTAAGACGTACCAGGAGGGTTAGAGTGGAAGAAACCCAGTGTGGACACAGTTATATTGTAATGAAGCTGCTTCTACCAGTATAGAATTTTTTCATTCCCACATGGTGTAAGGCTTGGTCTGCAATTAGAAGTTATGTCAATATTGCTACGGGTGTGTGAAAAACACACCCCTGACAGCCAGAGCTTTGCTGACAGTGCAAGCCAACAATGTCAATGGAAGAATGCCTCTGTTGTTGTGACTAATGCTGTTCAGGGAGGTGGTGTTCCTGCACTGACAGGAAAACTTCTTTTGGTGTAGGCTCATCTACATCAGGAGGCTGTTGGTATAGGTGCCATAGTGAACACATAGACTAAACAGTAATGGCATAAGCCCTTTTATCCTGGTATAACTGCATTCACTAGGGCGTTTGCTGGCATTTCTGTATAGTATGTTTGGAGCAGTACAACTTTTGTGTATAGACAAGCCCCTGGATTGCCTGTCCTTAGTTCCCAGTGCCTCTGCCTTAGTGGCTCAGCCCCACAAGTTCTGTATTGTAACCCTACATGTGTCACATCAGTCTGGGACCTACACTCTCTGGCTGCATTGTCAGGGTCGAGTATCGTGAGCTAACATCCCTTACCATGACTTGGATTATGCGGTCAATGGTATCTGTGTCCACCTCGATGGCACCTCTCTTGGTAGTGGCATAGTTGTTGCGGTACAGCTCATAGGGAAGGTTGGCGATATCTCGGAGACCCTGTTCAACAATATTCTGGCTGGGGGCCACTGCAAAGAGCTTGATCCCTGCATCCCGCGCCCTCTCAGCCTGCATCTTCATCCCCCCACAGGGACTGCCAGTCACGTGGCCATCAGTGATGACCACGGCATACTTGACACCAGGGACTGCATGGCTCAGGATCGCCTGAGTCATGTTAGAGATTGCACAGTCTGTGAATGTGCCCCGGCCAATATATTCGACTTTATTCAGCCTGGAGAGGTACACATCCTTGATGTTGGTGAAGTCGCTGTAAATTTCCACCACATCTGAGAAGTGAAGTCCCCCGAAATTCCATGTGATGGAGACCTGATTCTGGTAGGCCTCATCCTCCAGCTTTTGAATGAAGGCCGGGATAAACTGCTTCATGTGGTCCACCAGGCTCTGGATGGGCACAGTCTGCAGGGCAATGCTCTCAGAGGTGTCGATGACGAAGTACACATTGATGGGACAGTCTGTCTTCTCTGTGTGGAGATAAGAGGGCAGAGAGCATTGGGGGGGATTGCGTGTGTCACCTCGGAATCAGACTAGTCAGGAACACAACACAAACCTAGCCAGTCCATACACAGAACACCCCTGGAGGAGGGTATAGTGAGGGCTCTGGGCAATGGTGAAACCACATCCCAGGAGGCATTAGTGTTTTATCTACACTGACTTCTCAGAATGAGCTTGGGAGCGGAGGTGCTGAGATTGTGTCAATGGTAAAAAAAAGAACAAATTCATGAACTAGGGCCTACAGTGCTACCTACAATGGCCTCCCACCTTCTCTGCACCTACACATCCTGGCCCCCCATTCCCCCTCCCCCTCATCTTCCAAGTCAGACCCAGTATCCGCCCCTCTCACTGGTGTGTGACAGGACAGGTTCATTTCCTGGCATCTGATAGGGATCTTGCTTCTTTTCTGAAGCCCTGGGAGATCCACGCCACCCCCAATCTGAGCTCCTCACACACAGACTTCCATGCTCCAGCACAATGCACAACCTTTGGGCTGCATGTGTTCTCTGCCTCATCAGCAGATGAAGGAAGCTCTGAGCTCTGGTGTGTCAGAGCTGGGCCCTTCTGGGAAGCTGTTAGAACTGATCCATGGGTGTTTTCAGCTAAATAGAGAGGACAAAGGCAAAGAGATAAGTTACCATGTAGGTACCTGGGCAGCTGGATGGACGACTTAAAAATATTGAATCATCTTCATCATATTGAGCCTGGAGGGGAACCAGCACCATGCAAAGAAGAACAGCAAAAAAGACTGGTGGGGACATCTCAGCCATGCCACTTCACACTCCACTTCCTGCAGCAGAACAAACCAAACCAGGCATTAGTCAGGGTAATTAGCCACTGGAACCACTTACCAAGAGTCTGGGTGGATTCTCCTCAATGGATCAGGATCAGAGGTTCTTTGGAAAGTGCTCTCACCCAAATGGGAATCAATTCACAAAGTCCTCTGGCCTGTGGCAGGCAGAAGGGCAGGCTGAATGGCTACAATGCTTCTTTCAGGGCCTGGAATGTGTGAATTTACAATACACCTCATCCAAGACTCTGCAGGCCAAGGCAAATGCTAGTAGTGACTCACCAAGCAAAGTACTCTCCTCCCTCATTCATTGCAGATAGTGGCTATACTTTGTGGACCCTAAGTTAGGTTTCAGGTAGAATGAATCCGGCAACAGGGTTTTAAACATCCCTCTTCTTGGGGTGTGACTGAAAGTTGTTTGTAAGCTGTTTTTCCTTTACGCCAAATGGCTGGTTGCTACCCCAGCCTAGTTCGCTCCAAGGGAATAGGTCCAGAGACCAGTGCAGCCACATGGGAACTACGGTGTGCTGACTGTACTGACTCACTAGTTTCACACTAGGTCCACTAGTATCATTCCTTTGGGTCCAACACTGACATACAGAGACATGAGATTGGCATCAGAGCCATTGGCTGGTCTTGCACCAGTCATTTCACTGTTTTGCCTTTGTTTCTTTATCCTGGGAATCAAGACAGCCACCACTTCAGCTTCCTAGCTCCCAGAAGGGGGCCAAGAAAATGCATTCATGTCTGTAGAATACTTTGAGGGGCTCAGATCAGAGCTGTGCCAAGCAATTTGAAATCCCTAAGTCCCCCAATATCACCCTCAGCCTCAACTGGGGTCCCAAACCACTAGGTGCTTTAGAAGCTCTTGGAAACTCTTGGCCCTAATTCCCCTGTGCTGGCTGGAAATCCTGCCCTCTTAACATTCCTTGAGATGGTTGTCCATCAGAGCCCTCCATAGGCAATGCAGCCTGGAGCCTCATGGCACCTTACTGCCTCCGGTCAGCACCATGATCCCCCACTCCACATGAGGGGAGAAGCTTGGTTCTCATGGGATGGCTATGATAGAGCAGAGGAGAACTCAAAGCCTCCTGCCCCTTCTCCACTCCCCACCTCAGCGCAACTTCACTCCTCCCCAACTCTCAACCTCAGTGTACCTGCAATGCTCCCTCAACCTCCATCTCAGCACATCCCACCCACTTACCCCTGTCAGCACACTGCTGCCTTCCCCTTGCTCAGCACATCCCTGCCCCTCTCTGGAGCGGTACCATGGGCTCCCCATTCCATCTGCTTCTGCCTAGCCTCCCATGTTCCCCTGGCCTACATGCCACTAAAGTCATCAGCCACTGCTCTAGGTCCTCCTGCTGAGCCCAAGACCCATGTGGAAGGAGTGGGCACTAGGCAGGCTGAGGGAGGCATGGTGAGTGAGGTGGGGTTGGGAGACATATCATGCACCCCCAGGAAGTCCCCCAGCGGCTCCCAGGCAAGACTGCAAGGTCTGAGGCTGGCATACCTCCTCTGCCTCCAGCTGAGGACACCCCAGACAGTCTGGCATGATAGAGAGTTGCTCCACTGATCTCAGGGCTGCAGGGGCTCAGGGGATGGTTTTTCAGAGCTTTTCCCAACTCCCCTTTTCTGAAGTTAAGGAGTCAGAAATGAGATGTCCCTACCAGTGATGGAGACAAGAGGGTGTCCAGTGAGTAGTCCTGGGATGACCTAGCCCTGGTGACATCATGGCTTCTGAGTCAACTCTGAAGGCCCAGGCTGGGCTGTCACCCTTTAGGCCCCTACTCAAGTGGTCTTTGGAAAGGAGACTTGAGGGCATGTGCAGGAGCAGTGTGTTGCACTGGGCCCCATGGGAGCCCAAAAGTTCACCGATACATACCTGTACTAGGCTGTCCTGCTTGTTTTCAGCACCTCCTCATGGTCAGCAGTGGCCTGGCAAGGATGGTGGCCCTGCAGGAGGCCCCAGGTTCTGTGCTTGCAAGCAGAATTGAATGACCTCTCATCCACCAAACGCCCTAGCAGAAGAGAGCAGCCCCACCTGCCATTTACAATGACCCTCCACAAGCCCACAGAGTCCTCTAGTCTTGTTGCACTCAATGAGATCATAATATACTTTGCACTGTCATGCCCTACAGCACTGGGGAAGTATCAGGGGCTATGATGTGTATGATTTTTCTGTTTATTTTTGCACTAAGATCGTATGATTTGATGCCAATTACACCATGCAAAGTTCATTTATGAATGTTCACAACATATTTTACATGATTGAGAGGATATCATGTTTCTTGCAGCATCATGTATGCGTGCCCATGTGAAGCAAGTTATGTGGCTCAGCAGGTACAGTGACAAACAGAATTCCCAGCAGCACATAAACAGCTTGGAGGCTGGAGACACGCATCACAAAGGCAATGCAAATTCAATGGCCCAGCTCAGGTGGGACAAATAAAATAAAACAAAACCAAACAGCAGCACGGAGACGGTGGGGCTGAGAGGAGACTGAAAACAAAGACAGACATTTGGGCTGCTCCAGGCCTTTTGGCCAGAGCTATTCCATCCTGAAACATCTACAAAGAACTGGGCTTTGTTTAGAAATAGGCAGAGAATGGCTGCAAACCATCACAACTGGACCTGAGTGATGAGTTGAGAATAATTGTGATAGTGTTCATAGAATAGCATGCATTTATATCTTTTGTTTGCTAATGGTCACTTCTGACTGCTTTATTAAATGACTGTGCATTGATTTTCTATATACTCACTTGAAATCATTTCCTGATCAACAAAGTAGTGTTTGTTTTACCTAAAGCTATGTGTACTTTAGGGGGTGTGACTGATGAAAGCTGGGTCAATCCACAGTTTTAAATGGACAAAGATATGTCTATGAAGGTTGGGGTGGGTTCCAATCTCTATAGAATGGAGGTTCCTGGTGTGGGGACTGAGGGTGCTCACTTGGGCACTGCCACTAAGGCATATATTTGGTGCACACCCACTGCCTGGAATCAGTTACACACAAGAGGCTGTTATGTACTGATTCAGGAGCTAGCAGTCACCTGGCAAAGCAGGGTAAGTCAGAATTCAGAAGTGGAAGCTAGGGGTGCACAGTGGCACACAGGACAAGAACCAGGGAGCAGCCTGTCACAGGAGGCCCTGCCTGGTACAGGTGGGGAGAAGTCCAATGAAATGTGGCAGTAACCTCACAATGAGGGGTATAGATGCCTTCTGTTCACAGATCAGTGGGACAACAGCCTGCAAACATGACTGACCTTCTGTACCATCCTTGAGAATGGATCCAACCTGCTAATTCCCTAGGATACCAGGAGGGCCAGCTCAGTGACTGACAACCTCCATCCATAACAAGGGTCTCCCATACAGCTCTTGTCTATTGTCTGACCTGTCGGTGGTCCCAGCTCTCACCTGTGGGTGTCCCTATCTGGTATGTCTTCTATACTGAATAGCTACCTGAAACTCCTGAGAGAGATCTACTCCACACTTGAGTGTCTTACTTGCTTGAGGCACCCTCTGCATACCTATGCACAGTCTCAGCCCCTATGTCCTGACTAACACTGAATGGAAAGAGCTGAAATAACAGCACAGACATGTTTCAATCCCAGGTAAATACAGGGCTGGCTCTACCCATGAGCCTATGAGGCACTGGCTTGGGGTGCTGATGCTTAGGGGCACCAGGGGTGGTGTGGGCTAGCCAAGAAGCTGGACCCTGTGCTCCCACCCCTCCCCTGAGGCATCCACTCTGCCCCCGGGAGTGGAGTGGGACAGCCTATGGGGCAGACTCTACTCCCTTGCCCCACCTCTGGGCTGGCCCTCACTGCCCCTAGGGAGGCACAGCTAGCCCAGTGGAGTGGTGAGAGAGTGGAGCCCTGCCCCTTGGCTGGCCTGCTCTGCCCCAAACCAGCTGTTCCCCATCCTTGGGCAGGGCAAGCTGACTCAGAATAGAGGCCAGGTTCTGTGTGTCTGCTCCCCCCAGGGGCACAAAATCAAAAGCCAGCTCAGGGTATCACAGGCTCTTGAGCAGGCCCTGGGTAAATAGTTATTTCCATGTACATCACTGATGGCAAATGTGGAATAACGTTTCACACACTGCTCTGAGAGCCATCCAGCTGCATGCTTCTCATGGCAATGACTCTGGGTTGTCCTGAGTGTGAGAAGCAGGATCTGAGTACCAGAGTACATGGTTTCATGGTATAACTGTGACACTTTCGTCAGCAGTCACACAGGCAGACAGCTTTTTCTGTAGCTCACTCCAAGACACTATAGTTTCTTCTGAGAATCAGGTAAGATAAAACTAGGAGAAATCTGTGTCCCATATCTGGAATGAATGCCCATCTACTGGTTGGGGCCATTCAGTGCAGGTGTCAGTATGTGGTAAATCATCTGCTTAGACCTTTCCTCTCATACAGTGGTTTTCAAACCATATGTTGGGACCCTGTACTGAGTCACAGACTCAGAGGGACTAGGCCATGGCCCCCCCTGCTGCCACTGCCAAAAGACTGGAATGCATTGCTCTAAGATGTAATTGTTGGGTCATGGACATAAGTGACTTTTTTCAGGTGGGAGCCATGGAAAAAAAAGTTGAAAACCACTGTCTTAGTGCCCAGTTATCAATTCCCAGACAGATCACACCTTATAAAGGCTTCTCCTACATCACTAGGCACCCAAATCTATACTGTCAAATGCCACAGGACTTCCAACAGCACAAATAGAACAGCGAGGAGGTGGCACAAGGCCACAGAATGTCATTTTGTTTAGGGGGAACAATCTCAATTTGAGCGCCATTTTCCATCATGAAGAAACAGCACATCTTCTGTCATATGTAATATGGCCACCTTCATGTTAATGTCGCTAAGGCTGAAACACTCCCAACGTTGAATCGCTGATACTGAAGTGCTTGTGAACCAGACACACACATTTCACTGCACACAGCTAAAGTCATGTACATGAAATCAGAAAACACTCCTGAAAACCGTTGGCCCCAGCAAAGCAAGTTATTTGTAGGCTAACTATCACCCTGAAAGCACTACACCAAACTGTGCTCAAATCAGGGGCATCACTGGCAACTGGCACAGGATGCATGTGCCCCGAGTCTCAGTGCCAGTGCTCTGAATGTCCTTGGTAGTCCCTGCCTCTCCTGGTCCTGTCCCTGGCCGGCGATCTGGGGCTCAGCCACCTGCAGTGGCCACCACCTTCCCGAGCCCCATCCCTGGCCAGGCATCCAGGTCCAGGCTGGCAGTGGCGGGAGCCGGAGGCCGGATTGGGCAAGGGCAGATAATTGGGAGCTGTAGGGGGTGGGGGCCAGGGTTAGGGAGTGGGATCCTTGCATGTGCCCCAGGTCTTTCCCAGGAGCAGCAACGCTCCCATTTCAAATACTGTTGGTTACCTTGCCACAGAGAAACAGATACGCAGAATCCAAAAGCTCGCTTTCTGAGGGGAAAAAAGAGGATCTCATATTCACATAGTGGTGCAAGTCAAAGAGATGCCTTCATGGCTAATAATTCAGGCTTTATAGGAGCATCAAAATTTTGTTGCTGCTACAGTGGGCAAAATTTTTCCTTGATGTAACATCACTGGTGTCAGTGGTTTTATATAAGGAATTAATCTAATCCAACAAGTTTTTGAGTGGGTTACTGGCACCTTTGGCCCAGAAGCCTGAAACTTGAGTTCATATACGAGGTTCTTGTGAGGGGCAATGGATACAGAATCCCTCAAGAACAATTATTTTGAGCCCAGGAGAGTAGGTTGCTCCAAGTATCCACACATATAAATACCTGAACTATCAAGCAGCTCAGAGGGATATGTGAAATATATTTCTATGCACTGTGCCTAGTCGCTAAAAGCAACATGCCTACGAAGTCGCCTATGCCAACTTGATTCAGTGTCCACAAGCAGCCACCCTGGATATATTATATGCACAAAAATAAATAAATAAAAAATAAGTTAGCAAAAGGAACCTTCAAAAGAAGCAGGAAGGGTTATGGAGTTATTAAATGGTGAAGCAAGAATCTCTGCCTACCTGAAAACAAGTTTCCTTCACAATATCAAGTCACGAAAAGAAGGAATATTTTGCGTCAATAGTGTTTCTGCATCTTCTGTTGGAAGAGCTGGATTTCTTTTCTTAGAGTTTTCAGTGTGTCTTTTTCATGACCAGAAAGGATCAGTTGGGAGAGGCAGAGGCTTCTCCGGTCGAGAGCCTCTGTTCACTGGCAAAAAAGAAACTCCTACTTTATAATTCTCCTCCTTCAAATATGTCTGTGACTGAGCCCAAAGATGTCCTTACTCCAGATATCCACAGGGCGTCACTCTGGTTCCATTGATGCCCCACCAGGGTAGGCTGGAGACTGGGAATCACCTTCCAAACCTACTCCTTTTCCTGGGGGAGTCTGGAGTTGGGTGGGGTGAAGTTGCAATGTTGCAGTTTGGAGTTTTTTTAAACAAAATGGAAGAGGAAATCCTATTTTTCCAAGCAGAGCAGCTCTTTCTTTGTCTTCTGCCGCATGGATTTGCCTCACTCACTTGTGTTACTCCTCTTTGCCCATTTATAACCTAACTATAGAATAAATAAAATGGACAGGGAGGCCTCTGATTTCAGCTTCCTGTTGCCTTCACAAATATTCACTTCTGACTAAGGGATCCTGGCAACCCCACGCCTGGATTCTGCTGTCTCCTGGGTGTGGATTTGCTCTGGTATCTTGGAACTCTCTGTTGGTTTCCATTTTAAATTATGACACCCTCACATGCTATAGAAGGTACCCAGGACCTCCAATAATTGACAATTCACAAGCCAGGGAATCTCTGAATCCCCTTAGCAATGCAAAGGGGCCTGACTTGCAAGTGTTGTACAGCCAGTGGAGTTGGTGTAACTCACTGGTGATGGTGCTACATGTCTCTGCTATAGCCTGATCTGCAGAAGATTTGCATTTATTACAGTCAGAGCAGGCAAAGGAACTATAGTAGCTCCTCATTTTAGTGCCATAGGTCCCTGGTGCATCACCCATTACACTAAAAACTATGTCAACCGACTGACATAAGGAGTGCGGGAAGGGTGAAGCAGGGGCAAGACAGAGCGCAGCTCCACTCTGTGAACTGCTGGCTGGATCCCTTTGGGTTCACATCCAGATAGAGCAAGTTAGAGCAGTCCCTCAGCTAGGCAGGGTTTCCCTGACAGCTCCTCCGTCCTCCTGCACTGAGCTATTCTGGGGGCAAATACTTGAATCAGGAGGAATTTCTCATTTGTCACCACTGATCAGTGTTTGTCCAGGGCAGAAAGATTTCCTAGGAGACATCTGGTTTTTCTCTATAGAAGTTGGATACTGCTGAGCACACAGGAGAGGGCTGGGAACAGAAAGCAGGGATTTAGACTCATAGGGTATGTCCACACAGGGTTTTTATTTCGAAACAACACTGGTTGTTTAGAAATAAAAGTCCCTATGTCCACAAGACGATTTCTTGTTTCAAAAGGAGGGAGCTCCTCTTTTCGAAACAAGAGCCCTCCTTTTGAAACAGCTTAAAACACTTTGCTTTCAAAAGGAAGGTTATTTTGAATCCAGTTGTTTCAAAATAATGCCATGTTATTTCGAAACAAGGATAGTTTCGAAATAACAAGGACCTTCCTCCCAGGCTGCATAGCACCCTGGGGGGAAGGTTCCCCCCCCCAGCACCCTGGCCAGGGTGCTTAGTGGAGTGCAGGGGGTCCGAGGGTGCCCCAGCCGGCTTCCACCCCAGCTTCCCCTTGCTGGGAGCAGGGGGGGATGGGTGCCTCAGCCCCCTTCGCCCCCCCCTACCCCTGGCAAGGGGAAGCGGGGGGGAAGCCAGCTGGGGCACCCCCAGGGCTCTGCCCCCCCGCCCGGGCTGCAGGGGAGCTGCCGGCCCCGCAGCCCGGTCGGGGGACTGCAGCCCCCACGGGGTGGCCACTCCAGGGGCGGCTCACCCCACTGCTGGGGCTGCCCCCAAGCCTGGGGCGCCCACTGTCCCCCACTCCTGCTGGGGTGGGGCGGCTTCCCCTGGCCCCCTGCCACTCCTTCCACGGGTGGGGGCGCTTCCCCGGCGCCCCACCACCACTTCTGCTGTGGCTGGGCCGGGGCTGCCTCGTGCCCGGGATTCCCCGGTGCCCCTCCCACCCGCTCCTGCTGGCAGGAATGGTGGGGGGGCAGGGGAAGCCCCCCCTGCCTACGGCGGAAGTGGCAGTGGGGCAGGGGAATCCAAGGGGCAGGGCGGCCCGGCCTCGCACAAGCCTCCCTGCCCCTCCCCTCCCCTCCCCTCCCCTCCCCTATCTTGAAACAGCATGTCCACTGTGTGGACATACTATTTTGATTCCCGCTTTTTTTCTTATTTTGAAGTAGCTTTTTGTTATTTCGAAATAAGGCGTTTTGAAATAAGGCATTATTTTGAAATGGCTTGTTTCGAAATGAGGGCTTGTGTGTGGACATAGCCATAGACTCTAAGGTCAGAAGGGACCAATATGATCATCTAGTCTGACCTCCTGCAGAGTGCAGGCCACAAAACCTCACCAACCCACTCCTATGATGAGCCTCAAACCCATAACTGAGCTATTAAAGTCCTCAAATCATGATTTAAAGACTTTAATACAGAGAATGAACCAGCAACTAAGCCATGCCCAATGCTATAGAGGAAGACAAGAAACCCCCAGGACCCAAGCCAATCTGCCCTGGGGGAAAATTCCTTCCCGACCCCAAATATGGCAAACAGTTAAACCCTGAGCACGAGGGCAAGTCCACAACAGCCAGTCAAGAAGAACTTCTCTATAATAACAACTCAGAACCCACTTGATCCAATGCCCCTTCCCGGGTCACTATCATACCCATCACCAGCAGTAAAAGACAGATAATGCCCAAGCTACACTGTCCATCATATCATTCCCTCCATAAATTTATGAAGCTCGGTTTTGAAGGCACTTAAGGTTTTTGCCCCCACCACTTCCCTTGGCAGAATATTCCAGAACTTTACTCCCTGATGGTTAGGAATCTGCGTCTAATTTCAAGCCTAAATTTTCTGAAGGACAGTTTGTATCCATTTGTTCTCGTGTTCACATTGGCACTGCATTCAAATAATTCCTCTCCCTCCCTTGTATTTATCCCTCTAATGTATTTATAAAGAGCAATCATCTCTCCTCTCAGCCTTCTTTTGGTCAGACTAAACAAACCATGCTCTTTAAGTCATCTCTCATAAGAAAGATTTTCCATTCTACAAATCATCCTTGTAGCCCTTCTTTGCACCTGTTCCAGTTCAACTTCATCTTTCTTAAACATGAGTGACCAGAACTGTACACAATACTCCAAGTGAGGTGGTACCAGCACCTTGTATAACGGTACTAACACTTCCCTATGTCTACTGGAAATACCCCTTCTGATGCACCCTAGGACCACATTAGCTTTTTTCACTGCCACATCGCATTGGCGACTCCTCACACAGAGTTAGCTGATAGTGGGCTTTGGGCCCAGATCTCTCTAGTGACTCACTTCAAATGTTGGCTGAGGTCGATGGTATAAAGGGAACATGTCACCAGACTGCATTGGCAGTGCAAGCAGAAAGCCTGTTACACTAGACTGGCATCAGCTCCCTCTTCTTCACACCAGCACTGGAATCCTTCCACTGTCAACCAGAGGGCAGAGAACCGCCCTTGAAAGAATAATGATGGATCATTTTTTCTGGACCCCCCGGGACCCTCCACTGGAGGAGGGCAGCCGAACCCAGTGGGTTTGGTGAGGGGGAGTACAAGCTCATCTGCACAATTCCCCTGAGTCCCAACCCCAACACAGCCCCTCTACAGGCGCTCCATGGAAGTGGGGCTTGGGGGTTTTGGAGGGGATGGGTAGGGACTCTGCTACCTGGCTCAGTCAGCAGGCCCTGGCAGGGCTTCCTCCACCCTGTGCAGACAGTTCTTGAAGCAGTATTCAGGACAGGTGCCCAGAGAGGAGGAAACTGACAGTAAGGTGTTTCCCAGTCCCTGTGCATATGAGAGCACTGGGCCTTGTATTTGATATGATCCAGCCAAGACCAGCGTCAGGCATCAAAAAGAGTGCTTCACCAATCTTGTAGCATACTGTACTCTTGCAAGACACTGAATGAGCAAGACTCAAACTTCTGAAAAGCTTCATGATTCCCTCTTTCAGCAATGCCCCCATGCCCCAGTGATACATGCCCCCTTCCTCTGCCAGCCCCACCACTGAAGGACACGCACAACACACTGCAATACTGATTCTGATGGAAACACTTGTATGGGTCAAGGCTATAAAGAACAATCACTCGGGGATACGCTGCTAAAACTAGGTGTAGGCACTTGAAGAGGACATGAGTGCAGGATGCTCTCTGTGATCATGCACAGGGACACTGGCTCATTAGGCTACAGTAGTCCCTTAAGAGCTATCCCATGAGCATAGCTGTCTTGTTCTGTGTGAGTCCAGCAGCCTGGCCATTCTGCATGGCACTGGCACTTGTTCCTGGAGCAGCTTTCCCACCAGAACTTGGCTCCCTGCTGGGCTAGGCATCCCAAGGCTCTGTATAGCTAAAAGAAGCAGGCTGGGTGTCTGAGAAAGTGTTTGGAGCCTTGAACATCTATCTAATGAGATGTGAATGGACTTCAGAGCAGACTGAAGGAAAACAAGGCAGCTTGGGGTGTGGCCAAGGGCTTTAGCCAATTGAGTTGAATTGTCCGTAGTGCAAGAAAGCTCATGCTCCCCCACAAGGGCAGTCATAGCAGGGGCAATGCACTCAGATCACAGCCCCCACCTACCCAAACAACTCTATGTGCTGTCGCCAGGCCCAAACACATGAGACAGCATGGGCTGGGGAGAGACTGACAGAGTGACCAAGGGGTGAGGAGAGACTGCACCAGAGTTCATAGAATCATAGAATCCTAGGGTTGGAAGGGACCTCATAGGTCATCTAATCCAACCCCTGCCAGAGGCAGGACCACTCCCACTAAACCATCCCAGTCATGGTTTTGTCCAGCCGGGCCTTAAACACCTCCAAAGATGGAGACTCCACCACCTCCCTTGGCAGCTCATTCCAATGCTTCACCACTCGCCTAGTAAAAAAGTTTTTTCTAATATCCAGCCTCAACCTCCCTAACTGCAACTTGAGACCATTGCTCCTTGTTCTGTCCTCTGTTACCACCGAGAACAGTCGAGCTCCATCTTCCTTAGAGCATCCCTTCAAGTAGCTGAAGGTTGCTATCAAATCCCCCCTCAATCTTCTCTTCTGCAGACTAAATAAGCCTAATGCTTGCAGTCTATCCTCATAGGGCTTGTGCTCCAGCCCTTTAATCATTTTGGTTGCCCTCCTCTGAACTCTCTCTAGCATGTCCCTGTCCTTTTTGTAGTGGGGAGCCCAAAACTGAACACAGTATTCTAGATGTGGCCTCACCAGTGCAGAATAGAAGGGAATGATCACATCCCTTGATCTGCTGGTAATACTTCTTTTGATGCAGCCCAGTATGCCATTGGCCTTTTTGGCAGCAAGAGCACACTGCTGACTCATACCTAGCTTCCCATGCACCATGACCCCCAGGTCCTTTTCTACACTGCTGCTACTTAGCTGAATGTTTCCCAGCCTGTAGCAGTGCATGGGGTTTTTCTGTCCCACACGCAGGATTTTACACTTGTCCTTATTGAACTTCATAAGATTTCTATTGGCCCACTGTTCCAATTTATCTAGGTCTCCCTGAATCCTGTCCTTGCCCTCCAACATGTCTACTGTTCCCCTCAGCTTGGTGTCATCCGCAAACTTACTGAGAGTGCAGTCTATTCCATCATCCCAGATCATTGATGAAAATGTTGAACAGAACCGGCCCCAGGACTGACCCCTGGGGCACACTACTCGTGACTAGTTGCCAGCTAGACATAGAACCATTGATTCCTACACGCTGAAACCGTTGATCTAGCCAGTTTTCTATCCACCTTATAGTCCACCTATCCAACCCATACTTTCTTAATTTGCCAATGAGAATGCTGTGGGAAACTGTATCAAAAGCCTTGCTAAAAATCAAGGTATATCACATCAACGGTTCTTCCTGCATCCAGAAAACCAGTCATCTGCTCATAGAAGGAAATGAGATTGGTCAGACATGATTTACTCTTGGTAAATCCATGCTGACTGTTCCTGATCACTTTATTTTCTTCTAAGTGTTTGAGGATGGATTCTTTAAGAATCTGCTCCATAATTTTGCCAGGGATTGAGGTGAGGCTGACTGGTCTATAATTCCCCGGATCCTCCTTTTTCCCTTTCTTGAAAATAGGCACTACATTTGCTTTTTTCTAATCCTCTGGCACCTCCCCCGTTCTCCATGAGTTTTGAAAGATAACGGCCAGCGGTGCTGCTATCTCATCAGCCAATTCCCTCAGCACCCTTGGATGCAGTTCGTCCGGCCCCATGGACTTGTGCACATCCAGCTTCTTTAAGCAGTCCCTAACCTGACCTTCCATCACCAAGGGCCTCTCTTCTTCTCTCCAATCTGCCATACCCATGGTAGTGGGCTGGGAGATAACCCTGCCTGTGAAAACTGAAGCAAAAAAAGCATTGAGCACTTCAGCTTTTTCTTCATCCTCTGTCACGAGGATGCCTGCCCCATTCAGCAAGGGACCTACACCATCCCTGATCCCCTTCTTGTTATTAACATACTTGTAGAACCCCTTCTTGTTATCCTTTACATCCCTCGCTAGCTGCAGCTCCATTTGTCCTTTGGCCTTTCTAATTTTATCCCTGCAGTCCCTAGCAATATCTTTATATGCCTCCTTGGTCATCTGACCAAGCTTCCACTTCCTGTAAGCTTCCTTTTTATGTTTAAGCTCAGAGCAGAGTTCTCTGCTAAGCCATTCTGGCTGCCTCACATGTTTATTCTTTCTCCTAATTGGAATGGCAACTTCCTGTGCCCTTAGCAGGGTTTCTTTAAAATATAACCAGCTTTCTTGGACTCCTTTCCCCTTCAGATTAGCTTCCCAAGGGATCCTGCCCATCAGTTCCCTGAGGGACCCAAAATCTGCTCTTTTGAAGTCCAGGGTTTTTGTTTTGCTTCTTTCCTTCCTTCCTTTAATGAGCATCCTGAACTCAACCATGTCATGGTCACTACTGCCTAGCTTGCCATTTACCTCTACCTCCCTGATCAATTCTTCCCTGTTTGTGAGCAGCAGGTCGAGAGGTGCAAGGCCCCTAGCTGGTTCCTCCAGCATTTGTACTAGAAAGTTGTCCCCAACACACTCTAAAAACTTCCTGGATTGCCCATGCACTGCTGTATTGGCCTCCCAGCAGATGTCAGGGTAATTGAAGTCCCCCATGAGCACCAGGGCCTGTGATCTACAAGCTTCCGCTAGTTGTCCATAGAACACCTCATCCACCTCCTGCTTCTGGTCTGGTGGTCTATAGCAGACCCCCACCACAATATCCCCCTTGTTGCTTTCCCCTCTCAATGTAACCCACAGACTTTCTACAGGCACGTTTCCACTTCCATAATGGAGCTCTGAGCAGTCATAGAGCTCTTTTACATATAGTGCTACTCCTCCCCCTCTTCTTCCCTGCCTGTCTTTCCTGAACAGTTTATACCCATCCATGGCAGAGCTCCAGTCATGCAGACTATCCCACCACGTCTCCGTTATTCCTATGATATCATAGTTCCTTGTCTGCACTAGTACTTCCAATTCTTCCTGTTTATTTCCCAGGCTCCTCGCATTAGTGTATAGGCACCTAAGATACCCGGTCACTTGCCCTACTTTGTCAGTTTGGTTTTCAATTCTATTACATATACCTCCTTGCATTTTTTCTTGGAGTCCTCCTCCCCCACTCTCCTCATGTGTTGGCACTTCAGTGGAACATTTAAGACAATTATTTGATTCTCCCCCCATGTTCCAACTACCTTTTCTTTTATTCCTGGTACTACAGTCCCAACACCCCCCAAGTTCCATCCCTTCCCCCAGATCTCCCACATTGCCACTTACCTGTGGGCTTTGGTCTCCTTCTCCTGTTGAACCTAGTGTAAAGTCCTCCTCACTAGGTCAGCCAGTCTGTGCCCAAATATACTCTTTCCCTTCCTGGACAGGTGAAGGCCATCTCTGCCTATCAATCCTCTGTCCTGAAACAGAACTCCATGGTCAAGGAAGCCGAATCCCTCCTGACCACACCATCTTCTCAGCCAGGCATTCACCTCTAGGATACATCTGTCTCTCCTCAGGCCTCTAGCCTTGACTGGAAGGATTGATGAGAACACCACCTGTGCTCCAAACTCCTTCACCCTCACTCCCAGAGCCCTGAAGTCACCTTTGATCTGCTTAGGATCACCTCTCGCAGTATCATTGGTACCCACATGGATAAGAAGCATGGGGTGGTAGTCTGAGGGGCGGATGATTTTTGACAGTCCCTCCATAACGTCTCTGATATGGGCACCTGGCAGGCAGCATACCTCCCGAGAGGCCTTGTCAGGGCGACAGATGGATGCCTCCGTTCCTCTCAGGAGGGAGTCCCCAATCACCACAACCCCACGTTTCCTCTTAGGTGAGGTGGCTGTGATCTCCCCAGCCTCTGGGGTGGATGGTCTCTCCTCTACCTCCTTCATCGTGTCCAGCACCGCATAACGGTTCCTCCCACAATGGATGGTGGGATGTGAGCAGGCGTGGAGCACTGTCTGCTGCCAGACGTGACCAGCTGCCAGTGGCCTTCCTCTGCCATAGGCATCCCATCCATTTCCAGAGCTGTGGCAGTAGCCCTTGTGTCACGGAGAACCCAGAAAAGCCTCTTGGATCCCCTCTGTTCACAGCCCACCAGGGATTCTGCTACGGTGGAGCTTTCTCCCATTCACCAGGGTCTCCACGCTACCTGTAGCCAGCTTCCCAAATCCGGGCCCAGAGAGTCCGATCCTTGCTCTGTCTGGTCTCCCTTGGGGGGGGGGGTCCTCACCCTATGAGGGTCCCAGCCGTCCCAATCATCAGTGACACTCAGCCAGTGTAGCAGTCAGAGGGTTTATTAGCAATCCACTTTGCACAGCAGCTAGGACAGTTGGCTCTCAGATCACCTAGGAGGGCAGATAGTAAACCCCCAGGACAAGCCCCGGAGGTCCTGCCCCTCCGACCTCCATCTTCCTTCCTCCCCTCTCCTTCCTTTGTCCTCCTCTCTATCCAGCTACTCTGCCCCTGGTCTAAACTGGCCACAACCTGTCACCCCCAGGGGGTCCAGGTAAGGTCGCACTAAAGCCTCTTCCCCCCTAGTGGTACCTATAGTTATCACACCCCTGTGTCCCATCACCAGAACACCATCACCAAAGAAAAGGAACAGAAAAGAAGAACCACAGTAATCCAAGAGGTTTTCTTACTTCATCACACCTTGGCACCAGGATAGGGACCTCCTCCTTGCAGGTCTCATCGTGGACACTGTCAAGGAACTTTCCCAGGGCATAGATACCCCTGAGTCGTGACACCTTCTCCTGTAACTCTCCTACCTGGTTCCGGAGAGATGCCACCAGAAGGCACCTATCACATAGGCTCATCTCCCTAGCCTGATCATCAGTGGCAGGAAAATGAAGGCCACAGTCCTTGCAAATCCACACCAGGATCTGGGTGGAGATATCCATCGTCAGACACTCTGCCTGGCTACAAAGAGTGGCAAAGGAAACAACAGGGGCACTGGCACCAGCAGTGCGGCTCCTCTTCACCATCTTGGCCTCACCAAACTCCTCCTTAAACTCCCTCACAAACTCCCCTGTTTGCTGTCCCCTGTTTGCTGTCCCCTGTTTGCAAGCTGCCTCTGGTGGCTCTAGCGGTGGCTTTTAAAGGCCTTCTCTGCCTAGGTCAGCCCTTGCCCCTTGCTAGTCACATAGGGGGCAGACCAATCACAAGGCTGCTAGAGGCTGCTAGAGGCTGGTGATTAAAGGGGATCAGGGAACAATGGTGCAAACAGCCCCCACCCAATCACACAAGCACGGTCCCACAACTAACAGCAATCAAGTGTAGGGAGAAAGACACAAGCAAATCACCTGGAGGGAAAAAGACACAGTCCAATCACTTACCTTGGACACACCTGGCACCAACTCCTTCCCTCGCAGACTCCCCTGTCTGCAGTCCTTCTCAGAGGAAGGCGAAGAGGAAGGTGCCCCGCCTGACCAGCTCCTGAACCTGCTCCTGCTCCCCCACCACCACTACCACCTCTACTGCTGTTCCTGCCCCCTCCTCCCTTGTTCCTGCTCCTGCTCCTGTTGCTGCTGTGGTTGGCTGGCCTCTCTCCCTCCCACTCCCCTGCTCTGTGGGGAGGGGGGGGAGAGCCAGAGAAGGAGAAGAAGACCCACTACCACTACCATCTGGAGAAGACCAGCTCTCCTGCCAGCCAGCCAGCTAGTCCCTGCTGCTGCTGCTACAGCTGAAGCCTGCTGCCTCTCCAAGGAGAAGAAAATACCACCACCACCACTGAGGGGAGGCCTCCAAAGACTTAGACTCTGCTGTTTGCAGCTGGGGGTGAGCTACCAAAAAAAACTATAGACTTAGTTACCACCATCACCACCCCCAGCTGCTGCTTCCCTGGCCTCCCCTCTCACCACCAAGAAGGCAGCAGGCTTCCACCATTTCACCACCTTTGGACTTTTTTTTTCTCAGCAGCAGGGACTACACCCCCCCCAGCAGTAGCAGTTTCCTCTTCCTATGGTTTAGTCCCCCCCCCTTGCCCCCCCACCCCAGTGGCTGGAGGGCCTCCCACCCTTTTCCTTGCCCTCCAGCTGGCTCAGTGCTCCCTACCCCTCCCTACCCCTCACAGAGCCCTCCCTGAAGCCCAGAGTTTGGTTTCCTTCCCTGTCCCACCCCATTCTTCAGAGTTTGTTCTTTTTTTTTGATTCCCTTGCCCCACCCTTCAGCCCCTATTGTTTTTTTCTGCCCCACCCTTTATGTCCCTCAGCCCCAACCCTACACTGCCCACCCCCAGCCAGGGCTGGCCAGGTTTATAGAGCGTTAATTTCCTTTTGTTTTGTTCCCCCCCCCCGTGCACTGCACCCCCCTGATACATTTGTGCTTCCCACCCCACCCAGTGCAGCCGGAGGAGCCGGCTCTGACTGACCCAGACAAGCCCCTTGTCCTTCCCTCCCTGGCACCCTCCTCCCTTGCCTGCAGCCTAGCAGGGAGGAGAGGTTGCCACCCCATAACTCCCATAAAATCCACCCCTCCCCCACCCTTTTCCCATTACCTGGTCCCCCCACCCACCCATTTTGCTCCTTACCCCAGTCTACCCTCCCCCCAGGTATCCCCTCCTGTTCTTGCCACTCCGAGAACATGGAGACCTCCCCTGCTCCCTCCGAACCTCTCCCAGAGCCTGCTCCCCCCTCTCTCCCTGCGGCTGTCCCCTTGACCACTGCTGCCACTCCTTCCACCTCTGGTGCCGCCACTAGGGCACCTGAGGCAGCGGGCACGGGAGGGGCCTCCGCTACTGCCGCCCCAACCCCCTCAGCCGGGAAGAAAAGCAAGGGGAAAAAGGCGAGCAAGGGCCCCGCTGCTCCTGCAGCCCCACCACCGGCTGCGGCCCCTTCTTCCCCTGCCATTCCCTCCACCAGTTCTGGGGGTCTTTCTGCCCCCAGAACGTACGCCCAGGCGGCTGCCACCTCTCCACCCACCGCCACAACATCAGCCCGCACCGCCTCCTCGAATTCGACCTCGGGGGGCCGGGGCCCCTTCCCCTCCTTGACCAGGAGGCACGGGGTCCGTTGCCTCCTGGTGGCTGCCTCGCCCCACGTCGAAACGTACGTGCGGGCGATGGCGAGGGTGGTGGGGCCCTCGGCCATTGTGGCGGCCTCCAAGATGTTCGGGAAGATGGTATGCTTCCTGGCATCGGAGGCCGCCGCACAGGAGGCGGTGGTCAGGGGCTTGGCGGTGGGGGGCGTCCACGTGCCGGTGGAGCCCCTGGAGGACCTGGGCGTACGGGTGGTCCTCACCTCCGTTCCTCCCTTCCTCCCCAATGCCGCCCTGCTTCCACTCCTCTCCACCCTGGGGAAGCCGATATCCATCATTAGCCCTCTCCCACTGGGCTGTAAGGACCCCGCCCTCCGTCACGTTCTGTCCTTCCGCCGGCAGGTGCAGATCCAACTGCCGCCGGCGGGGGCGCGTGACGGGGTGGCACTGGAGGGGTCCTTCATGGTGCCCCATCAAGGGGCCCATTATAAGATTTTTTATTCTTCGGGGGAGGCCCGGTGCTTCCTCTGTAGGGCCACGGGGCACGTCCGGAGGGACTGCCCCTTGGCCCAGCATGACGAGGGAGCAACTGGGCCCCCCGGAGCTGATACGGGCGCCGGCCACACCACCGCCGGCGACCCAGCCCACCCGGCCACTCAAGCTGCCTCTCCTCCATCGAGGGACACAGCTGCCGCTGCCTCACGGGACGTGGGGTTGACAGCCCCACCATGCCCGGAGGAGCGGCCGGGCCCCGTCGCCTCTTCCACTGAACCATCTGGGACGGGGCCCAGAGAGGAGAGAGCAGCGGCCGTGGTGGAGGCCCCAGATATGGGAGAGGGCGCACCCCAGGGGGAGGGTTCCCGTCCCCTTGATGTCCCTCCCCCGGTTCCTTCTCCCCACGAGCCTTTGCCCTTGCCGCCTGTTCCCGCCCCTGCTGGACGGCCCTCAGACACCATCTTAGAGGGCCAAGTTCTCCCCCAGAGGACGCGCAGCAAGAGAAAGAAGGCTCTGTCCCTCCCCAGCATACCAGATGGGGAGGAGGCCCCCCGGAAGTCTTGGCGGGGGGCTGAGGGTGACCCCGTTACTGGTGAGCCACTTGCTGCGCCCTCTGGGGAGGTCCAGCAGGAGGCCCCGGCAGAGGAAATGGAAGCAGTAGAGGAGGGGAGCAGCACCGCCCCCTCCCAGGAGGCCCCCGTTGATCCCTCTCCTGGGGAGGCTGCCGATGGAGCCACTTCTGCCCCCCTGGAATCTCACGCAACATCTCCGGCTGAGGCAGAGGGGGGCTTAGGCTCCATCTACGCAGAGATCGAGGCCCTGGGTCTGACCTTGGCAGCCGCAAGGGAGGACGACCCTCTGCCAGCGGGCCTCGATCTGGGTGGCATTAACGTTTCGCCACCCCCTCCTTTATCCCAGATCCCACCTGAATCCCAACCTCTATCTGCTGTCCCCACTCCTATCCCGGGGACACCCCCGGGTTGCTTCACCTGCCCGGCTGCTCCGTCTAACTCAGCAGTGGCCGCCGAACCTCTTGAGGCTATGGCTGGCACCGAGCAGCCGGGTCCCGGGGTATTGTCCCTGGGGGGACAGCTGCCCTTACCCTCACTTGTCTACTCCCCTGTATCTGACGCTGAGGATGTGGGGGACCAACCCACGCCCAGCGTCAGTGCGGATCCCGTTCCTCACTCCCTTGTAGAAAATCCCGTGCCCGGTCAAGGGGAGCCGCACCCCGGGGGCTTGACCACCGGGGCCCCTGTTCCCACTATCGCTCCTCCCCCTCTTCCCATCACTTCTATTCCTGGCCCTAACCCCACCCCTCCCTTTGTCGTCCCTCCCTTTCCTGACCTGACCCCATCCCATTTTGTTACCACCCCCGGGATGGTGGCTCTCCCGCCGCCACCAGCCACGTCCCGGGAGGTGGTATTTGTGGTTCCCCCTGTCCCTGGGGCTGCTGTCCTCCCTCCACCGCCGCCCTTCCTTGTACCGGGGGTTCAGCCGGGAGATATGGTGCCCGCAACATCGGCACCGAGACGGGGCTCTGCGCCCTGTCTTTTACTCCCGGCTGGCTGTGGGGTCACTACCGGGACCCGACCGGAGGACGGCCGGGAACCTCCGTTCCCGGGCCCCCTGGTGCCGCTGGGGGAGCTGCGCGCGTTCCTGGCCGACACTCGTGGGGCCAGGAACCGGGTGCGGCTCGCCCTGCAGCGCTGGGGGGACTTCCATCTCGTCCTCCAAGCTGTGAGGGCCTTGCTGAAGGAGGGTAAAGGGACCGGGAAGCGGGATGCCACGGACTACCAGAGGGCCCGCACCTTCCGTGACTCCCTCATCACTCACGGGGTCAGTCACGGATTGCTGCGTGGCCTGACGGAGCCCGTTGGCACTCCCGCCCCTTCCGAGGATCCCCCCCAGCCACCCTCATGGCGCCGATCATCTTCGCAACACTAAACACCAATGGCTGCAGGTGGGGTCTCCGCAGGACCCAGGTGCTCTCCTTCCTTCGGGAGGGGGGGTACTCTGTGGTTTTCCTGCAGGAGACCCACACGGATCCAGCCGCCGAGCCCAGTTGGCGGCTGGAGTGGGGGAACGGGGTGTACTTTAGCCATCTGGCCACCCACTCCGGTGGTGTGGCCACCCTGTTCTCCCCCGGCCTGCAGCCTGAGGTGCTGGGGGTCGCCGAGGTTGTGCCGGGCCGCCTGCTGCACCTCCGGGTCCGGATGGAGGGGCTGACGTTGAACCTGGTCAACGTCTACGCCCCGACATCGGGCCCGGAGCGGCTGCAATTCTACCGTCAGGCGGCCGCCTTCCTCGGCACCTTGGATCCTCGAGAGTGCCTGGTCCTCGGCGGGGATTTTAACACCACCCTTGAGGAACGGGACCGCACGGGGACCGAGCAGTGTCCGGCCGCCGCGGACGTCCTCAGGGAGGTGATCGACCATCACTCCCTGGTGGACGTCTGGCGCGACCACCACCCGGACGACGGGGTGACCTTCACCTTTGTCCGGGTGGGGCACCATCGGTCGTGCCACTCCCGGTTGGACCGCATTTATCTGTCCAGACATCATCTTGCACGGGCCCACTCCTCCAGCATTCGGCCGGCCCCTTTCTCGGATCACCATCTGGCGACCGTGACGGCCTCTCTCTCGGCGGAGAGGCCGGGGCCGGCCTATTGGCACTTTAACAACAGCCTGCTGGAGGATGTGGGCTTCGTGGCGTCCTTCCGGGAGTTTTGGCTGGCCTGGAGGAGGCAGAGGTCCGCCTTTCCCTCGGCGCGGCGTTGGTGGGACGTGGGGAAAGTGCGTGCCCGGCTCTTCTGCCGTGACTACACCCGGGGGGCCAGCCGGCGGAGGGATGCGGAGATAGAGCAGCTGGAGCGGGAGGTTTTGCAGCTTGAGAGGCGTCTGGTCACCAGTCCTGAGGATCCATCCCTCCGCGAGGCGCACCAGGAGAAGCGGGAGGAGCTGCGGGCCCTCGAGGACCTTCGGGCCCGGGGTGCCTTCGTTCGATCCCGCATCCAGCTCCTTCGGGAGATGGATCGCGGCTCCCGCTTCTTCTATGCCCTGGAGAAACGGAGGGGGGCGAAAAAGCACGTCACCTGCCTCTTGGCGGAGGACGGCACCCCCCTCACGGATCCGGTGGAGATGCGTGGAAGGGCCAGGGCCTTCTACGCCGGTCTTTTCTCCCCGGATCCGACCGACCCTAACGCCTGCAGGGTGCTCTGGAATGAACTTCCCACGGTCGGCGAGGGTGCCCGGGACCGGCTGGAGCTGCCTCTCACTCTAGCCGAGTTCTCGGAAGCCCTACGTCTCATGCCCAATAACAAATCTCCGGGCATGGACGGGCTGACCGTGGAGTTCTACCGTGCGTTCTGGGACGCCCTCGGCCCGGACCTCGCCGCCATCTGGGCCGAGTCCGAGGAGAGCGGAGAGCTCCCCCTTTCTTGCCGGCGGGCGGTGCTGGCCCTGCTGCCCAAGAAGGGGGACCTCCGCGATCTTCGGAACTGGCGTCCCGTCTCACCCCTCAGCACGGACTACAAAATAGTAGCCAAGGCCATCTCGCTGCGCCTTGGGTCCGTGCTGCAGGACGTGATCCATCCTGACCAGACCTACACCGTCCCGGGCCGTTCCATCTTTAGTAACCTCTATCTGGTCCGGGATCTCCTAGAGCTCGGGTGTAGGGATGGTCTGTCGTTCGCCCTCCTGGCCCTGGACCAGGAGAAAGCGTTCGACAGGATGGACCACGGGTATCTCCTGGGCACCCTGCGGGCGTTTGGCTTCGGGCCCCGGTTTGTGGGGTTTCTCCAGGTGCTGTACGCCTCCGCGGAGTGTCTGGTCAAGCTCAACTGGACCCTGACCGAGCCTGTCAGCTTCGGGCGAGGGGTGCGTCAAGGCTGTCCGCTGTCGGGCCAGCTGTACGCTCTGGCCATCGAGCCCTTCCTCTGTCTCCTCCGTCGGAGGTTGACGGGGTTGGTGCTCCCTGAGTCAGAGCTGCGGCTGGTCTTGTCGGCGTACGCCGACGACGTACTCCTCGTGGTCCAGGACCCGGGCGACCTGGTGCGGTTGGAGGCTTGTCAGGCCATCTACTCGGCAGCCTCCTCCGCCCGGGTCAACTGGGTCAAGAGCTCTGGCCTGATGGTAGGGGCCGGGTGGCCGGTCGGCTCCCTCCCACCCGCGCTTCAGGCCATCCGGTGGAGCGCGGGTCCGCTGCTCTATCTGGGCGTTTACCTTTCTGCCACCCATCCCTCCCCGGGGGAGAACTGGCATGAATTAGAGGGCAGGGTTGCTGACCGGCTCCGGAGCTGGACAGGACTGCTGCGGTGCCTCTCCCTTCGGGGTCGGGCACTGGTCGTCAACCAGCTCGTCCTGTCCATGCTCTGGCACCGGCTCAACACCCTGAGCCCACCCCCGGGTTTCCTGGACAGCCTCCAGAAGACAATTCTGGAGTTCTTCTGGCCAGGACTGCACTGGGTCTCTGCAGGGGTTCTGAGCCTTCCCCTGGAGGAAGGGGGGCAGGGCCTGTGCTGCGTCCGCAGCCAGGTCCACACCTTCCGCCTCCAGGCCCTGCAGAGACTCCTTTATGGTGCAGGTAGTCCGGCATGGAGCCACTTGGCACGCACCTTCCTCCGCCGCTACCGAGGGCTCCGATACGACCGGCAGCTCTTTTATCTCGACCTGAGACGTTCTCCGCGAGACGTCTCCGAGCTGCCGGCCTTCTACCATGACCTCCTCCGGACCTGGAGGCTCCTTGCAGCCTCCAGGTCGGTTATACCCACCGAGGGGGAGGACCTCCTCGCGGAGCCCCTGCTACACAACCTCCATCTTGGTGTGCAGATGGCGGAGGCCCCCTCCGTGAGGCGGAGGTTGGTCATGGCAGGTGTCACCCGGGTCGGAGATCTCCTGGACTATGCCCGGGGGGACTGGGTGGATCCCCATGAGCTGGCTCGGCGCATGGGGCTCTCCACCCCTCGTACCCCCCAGCGCCTACTCCAGGAGGTGAGGGCTGCTTTGCCTCCCGCTGCTCGGGCCTACCTCGGGCGGGTCCTGCGAGAGGGTACTCCCCGCCCCCCTCTCAGCCCTGGCCCTCCAGAACTCATGATCGGGCCTCGGCCCCATCAGCCCCCCCGGCCATCCCCGCCCCATGCCCCGAGCCGGCTGCTGGGCCTGCAGCCGGCCTCTTTTCGAACCGCGCCCCGTAAACATCTCTACACGCTCGTGCTCCATACCATTCATTTCCTCGCCCTAGCGTCCCGCCCTGACACAAAGTGGCGGGAACTGATTCCACCCGCGGTGGGCGAGGAACCCCGGTGGGCCAGTCTGTATGCCACCCTCACTCCAAGGCCCGCCGGGGACATCAGTTGGCGGCTCCTTCATGGAGCCGTGAGCACGGGCGTGTTCTTGGCGCGGTTCACCCCTCGCCCCGACACCTGCCCCTTTTGCGGTGCGAGGGAGACCCTGGCGCATGTCTATTTAGACTGCGTCAGGTTGCAGCCCCTTTTCCGGCTCCTCCAGAACCTCCTCTTGAGGTTCTGGCTGCACTTCTCCCCACACATGTACCTCTATGCACTCCCCATCCGTGGCCCCACTAAGTCGCGGGACCTCCTCGCCAACCTCCTCTTGGCTTACGCAAAGGTAGCCACATATAAAACTCGGGAGAGGAGGTTGGCAGAGGGAGGGGCCTGCGACTGTGGGGCCTATTTCCGCTCCCTCGTCCGTGCACGTCTCCGGGCAGAGTTCCTCTGGGCGGCGTCCGCTGGCTCCCTCGACACCTTTCGGGAGCAGTGGGCGCTGTCCGGGGTTCTCTGCTCGGTACCCCCTTCCGACACCCTTGTTTTGAACCTGTAACCTTCACACCCGTCCCTGTTTTCTCTTTCGTTGTCCCCCGGACTTTTTTGAAGCCCTGCCTTGTGCCGCTTCCCCTCAGGCTGGGGGAAGGGTTTTAGAAGTGGGTGGGCTTGCGCCCACCCACTCCTCAGGTCCCTTCAATAGGACACACCTGGCACCAACTCCTTCCCTCGCAGACTCCCCTGTCTGCAGTCCTTCTCAGAGGAAGGCGGAAGGGAAGGTGCCTGCCTGACCAGCTCCTGCTCCTGTTCCTGCCCCCCCCACCACCACCACTACTCCCTTTGTTGCTGATCCTGCTCCCTCCTCCCTTCTTCCTGCTCCTGCTGCTGCTGCTGTGGCTGGCTAGCCTCTCTCCCTCCCACTCCCCTGCTCTGTGGGGAGCTGGGGGAGAGCCAGAGAAGAAGAAGATCTACTACCACCTGGAGAAGACCAGCTCTCCTGCCGGCCAGCTAGTCCCTGCTGCTGCTGCTGCTACAGCTGGAGCCTGCTGCCTCTCCAAGTGGTAGTGGTAGATCTTCTTCTTCTTGTCCAGCTCTCCCCCCCCTCCCCACAGAGCAGGGGAGTGGGAGGGAGAGAGGCCAGCCAGCCACAGAAGCAGCAGCAGCAGGAGCAGGAGCAGGAACAGGGGAGAAGGGAGCAGGATCAGCAACAAAGGTAGTAGAGGTGGTGGTAGTGGTAGTGAGGGAGCAGGAGCAGGTCCAGGAGCTGGTCAAGCTAGGCACCTTCCCTTCGCCTTCCTCTGAGAAGGACTGCAAACAGGGGAGTCTGCGAGGGAAGGAGATGGTGCCAGGTGCGTCCTATTGAAGTAACCTGAGGAGTGGGTGGGCGCCTCCAGGTCGGTTATACCCACCGAGGGGGAGGACCTCCTCGCAGAGCCCCTGCTACACAACCTCCATCTTGGTGTGCAGGTGGCGGAGGCCCCCTCTGTGAGGCGGAGGTTGGTCATGGCAGGCGTCACCCGGGTCGGAGATCTCCTGGACTATGCCCGGGGGGACTGGGTGGATCCCCATGAGCTGGCTCGGCGCATGGGGCTCTCCACCCCTCGTACCCCCCGGCGCCTACTCCAGGAGGTGAGGGCTGCTTTGCCTCCCGCTGCTCGGGCTTACCTCGGGCGGGTCCTGCGAGAGGGTACTCCCCGCCCCCCTCTCAGCTCTGGCCCTCCAGAACTCTTGATCGGGCCTCGGCCCCATCAGCCCCCCCGGCCATCCCCGCCCCATACCCCAAGCCGGCTGCTAGCCCTGCAGCCGGCCTCTTTCCAAACCGCGCCCCGTAAACATCTCTACACGCTCGTGCTCCATACCATCCATTTCCTCGCCCTAGCATCCCGCCCTGACACAAAGTGGTGGGACCTGATTCCACCCGCGATTGGCGAGGAACCCCGGTGGGCCAGTCTGTATGCCACCCTTACTCCAAGGCCCGCCGGTGACATCAGTTGGCGGCTCCTCCATGGAGCCGTGAGCACGGGCGTGTTCTTGGCACGGTTCACCCCTCGCCCCGACACCTGCCCCTTTTGCGGTGTGAGGGAGACCCTGGCGCACGTCTATTTAGACTGCGCCAGGTTGCAGCCCCTTTTCCGGCTCCTCCAGAACCTCCTCTTGAGGTTCTGGCTGCACTTCTCCCCACACATGTACCTTTATGCACTCCCCATCCGTGGCCCCACCAAGTCACGGGACCTCCTCGCCAACCTCCTCTTGGCTTACGCCACAGTGGCCACCTATAAAACTCGGGAGAGGAGGTTGGCAGAGGGAGGGGCCTGCGACTGTGGGGCCTATTTCCGCTCCCTCGTCCGTGCACGTCTCCGGGCAGAGTTCCTCTGGGCGGCGTCCGCTGGCTCCCTCGACACCTTTCGGGAGCAGTGGGAGCTGTCCGGGGTTCTCTGCTCGGAATCGCCTTCCAAAACCCTAGTTTTGAACCTGTGACCTTCACACCCGTCCCTGTTTTCTCTTTCGTTGTCCCCCGGACTTTTTTGAAGCCCTGCCTTGTGCCGCTTCCCCTTAGGCTGGGGGAAGGGTTTTAGAAGTGGGTGGGCTTGCGCCCACCCACTCCTCAGGTTACTTCAATAGGACGCACCTGGCACCATCTCCTTCCCTCGCAGACTCCCCTGTTTGCAGTCCTTCTCAGAGGAAGGCGAAAGGGAAGGTGCCTAGCTTGACCAGCTCCTGGACCTGCTCCTGCTCCCTCACTACCACTACCACCACCTCTACTACCTTTGTTGCTGATCCTGCTCCCTTCTCCCCTGTTCCTGCTCCTGCTGCTGCTGCTTCTGTGGCTGGCTGGCCTCTCTCCCTCCCACTCCCCTGCTCTGTGGGGAGGGGGGGGAGAGCTGGACAAGAAGAAGAAGATCTACCACTACCACCTGGAGAAGACCAGCTCTCCTACCAGCCAGCCACTTAGTCCCTGCTGCTGCTGCTGCTACAGCTGGAGCCTGCTGCCTCTCCAAGAAGGGGAATCCACCATCACTGAGGGGAGGCCTCCAAAAACTGAGACTATGCTGTTTGCAGCTGGGGGTGAGCTACCAAGAAACTATAGACTTAAATAACACCATCACCACCCCCAGCTGCTGCTTCCCTGGCCTCCCCTCTCACCACCAAGAAGGCAGCAGGCTCCCACCAATTCAACACCTTGGACTTTTCTCAGCAGCAGGGGCTACAGACCCACCTCTCCCCCAGCAGTAGCAGCTTCTCCATCCTACAGTTTAGTCCCCCCCCCCCTTTTTTTCTTTTTTTTTCCCCTCACCCCCAGTGGCTGGAGGGCCTCCCACCCTTTTCCTTGCCCTCCAGCTGGCTCAGTGCTCCCTACCCCTCCCTACCCCTCACAGACCCCTCCCTGAAGCCCAGAGTTTGGTTTCTTTCCCTACCCCACCCCAGCCCTGAGGTTTTCTTCTTCTTTTTTTGATTCCCTTGCCCCACCCTTCAGCCCCTATTGTTTTTTCTGCCCCACCCTTAATGCCCCTCAGCCCCAACCCTACAGTATCCACCCCTAGCCGGAGCTGGCCAGACCATACATATCCATAATCTCTTTTTTGTTCCCCCCCCCCGTGCACTGCACCCCCTGTTCCCACCACCACTCCTCCCCCTCTTGCCATCACTTCTGTTCCTGCCCCTAACCCTACCCCTCCCTTTATCGCTCCCCCCCTTCCTAACCTAGCCCCATCCCATTTTGTTACCACCCCCGGGATGGTGGCTCTCCCGATGCCACCAGCCACGTCCCGGGAGGTGGTATTTGTGGTTCCCCCTGTCCCTGGGGCTGCTGTCCTCCCTCCACCACTGCCCTTCCTTGCACCGGGGGTTCAGCCGGGAGATATGGTGCCCGCAACATCGGCACCGAGACGGGGCTCTGCGCCCTGTCTTTTACTCCCAGCTGGCTGTGGGGCCACTACCGAGACCCGACCGGAGGACGGCCGGGAACCTCCAATCCCGGGCCGCCTGGTGCTGCCGGAGGAGCTGCGCGCGTTCCTGGCCGACACGCGTGGGGCCAGGAACCGGGTGCGGCTCGCCCTGCAGCACTGGGGGGATTTCCAGCTCATCCTCCATGCTGTGAGGTCCCTGCTGAAGGAGGGTAAAGGGACCGGGAAGCGGGATGCTACGGACTACCAGAGGGCCCGCACCTTCCATGACTCCCTCATGACTTAGTTTTGAACCTGTGACACTCACACCCCTCCCTGTTTTCTCTGTAGTTGTCCCCCGGAATCTTTTGAAGCCCCTTTTAGTGTTGCTTCCCCCTTAGGCTGGGGGAAGGGCTTTAGAAGTGGGTGGGCTTGCGCCCACCCACCCTCCGGGATCCTTCAATAGGATGCACTTGGCACCCACTCCTTCCCTCGCAAACTCCCCTGTTTGCAGTCCCCTGTTCGCAAGCGAAGTTGGCAGTGGCTTGTGGGAGTGGGCTGGATATATCTATGAGAAGGGGGCAAGGATAGAGTGAGCTGGCAAAAGGACAGAGGTGGCCTTTGGCTATTGGGGGCCCTAGGCAAAAACCCATTGTGTGGGGCCCTCTATAGACACTCCCACAGTCTTGGCTCCCCCACCACAGACCTGTGTCCTCCACCACTAGCCCTGGCCCCACCACCTCCACTCTAGCTCCCTGCTGCAAGCCCCAGCTCCCAGCTGCTGGTTCCAGCCCCAGGATCCAGCTATTTCTGCTGCCACCTGAGGCAGATGCAGCTTTTGGGGTAGGTGAAGCAGGCAACAGGGCCCCTTTCTGCTTGGGGCCCTAGGCATGAGCCTGCATTGCAGACCCTAAAAGCCACCTCTGCAGAGGGATTCCAAGGGAAGACAGTGAGGAAGGGATTCCTGCCTGGCAAGGTGCAATACTATTTCAGACCTGTTGCCAGCTGCCAGTCATGATCATTTTCTATGAAGAAGGCAAGAAAGCCTTGGGATGAGGGCCAGGCTGACCCCGGCCTGGGAGAGAAGGAGAGGGTAACTCCCTGCTAATTGGGGGGGTATGATCCTACAGGGCCCACCAGCCTTGTGGTTGTGTTAAGGTACAGGCTCACCCCTCAAAGCTGTAGTGTATTGCGCTGCACTTGGGCAGACCTGGGAGGGCAACATGCAAGAGTACATTTTTCAGAAAGAAACCAGCCTCCTCTGTGGCTCGAGCAGGCACCACAGCCTTTGAGTGCAGCTTGGGGCATGGATGATGCCCCCGCTGGTATGATTCTGCACCTTATTTCCAGTCTGAACCCAGCTGGTCTGACCCCACTACATTGGTGGATGAACAGTGTGACCCGGGCCTCCTGGGATAACCTTTTGAATGTGCCAAAATCAGGGCAAGCTGCAAAACCAGGGGCCAAACCCCCAAACCACTGACGGATGATACTTAAGCCAGTTTCCCAGTCAGTAACAAAACATGCTTCTGATTCTCCACTCTGGTCATCACCAAGCATAACAAAATAGAAACAGCCCCCTTACTGCACTTCAGTTCCTATGGTCCCCTTTAGCCACTGGGTTCTCCTGACCGCAAAAGGCAAGCCACATCATCCAGAACAATATAGGCTTGGATCATACCCAAAATACCACACTGCCAGCCAATCCTTTAGTAACTACAACAAAAAAGGTTTAATATAAAAAGACAGCAAACAGAATATGAGAGATGTTAAAAGGTCAAAGTGAATCACAGACATACAAATGATTTAGAGTCCATAGAAAACAAATCCTTGAAGATCCTCTAGTTTGCAGATTAATCCCACCCAGCAGCAGCAGCAGCTGGGTGGGTCTCACTCCTTTGTTCAGTCCCAGGAGAATAGTTCCAAAAAATGTTGGTTGCAGACAGACTGAAGACTGAAGACTAAAGACAAAATGGAAAATGGGCTATGGCCTTTTATCACCTTCTGGCCTTCCCCATGCTCTCAGGGTCCTTGCCAAATCAAAATGGAGTTGAGTCACGTGGTCAACTTGAGTGACTGGCCAAACAGGTTTCCTCCTAGGCCCACTTCAACTGGGAGTTGCCTTGCCAAATAGATTTCTAATTTCTAGTACAGGCATGATACCTACATACAAACCATATAATCATTCTTACCAGATTATAGCTTTTCTATTGATACCAAACATAGCATATCATATATGCATTATTGCAAATATGAAATATTAATATGAAAATAATCATAAACAGTCCCCTAGACCCAGACAGCATCACAAACAAGTGAATGAGCCTTTGATGGAGCAGCTGGTATTAATAGGTCTTGTAATAGTGTCTTTTGTGCAGATATGTGGGCAAAGTCGGCAGCATGGTTTTTTGCCAGGATATGTGCCGGCTTTAATGGTTCTGTTGTTAAGTCTGTAGTTTCTGGTGAGTATCTGCTTAAGGTTGGGGGGCTGTCTGTAAGCAAAGAGAGGTCTGTCTCCCAAGGCTGAGAGAGTGAGGGATCATCTTGTAGAATAGGCTGTAGAACCTTGACGATGTGCTCAAGAGGTCCGACTTGTGGGTTGTAGGTGATAACTAGTGACATTCTGTTCTCTTCTTTTGTGGACTTCCCATGTAGTAGTTGACTTCAGGGTAGCCACCTCAAGACTCAGCCCAAAGCCACCTCTCCTCTACCTACACTTCACTGATGACATCACCTGCTCATCCACCAATGTGCTTTATGACATCATATGCCAAAAATGCCCCTCAAACAGGACAGTCTGTGCAAAAGGGATAGTGTAGGTCCCTTACTGAATGGCGCAGGTGTCCTCATGGTGGATGATGTAGAAAAGGCTTAAGTACTCAATGATTTTTTTACCTTAGTTTTCACAGGCAGGGTCAGCTACCAGGCTACTACACTGGGTAACACAGAATGGAGGGAAGGAGAGTGGCCCTCAGTGAAGGAATGTCAGGTTAGGGACTACTTAGAGAAGTTGGATGTACACAAATCTATGGGGCCGAATGAATTGCATCTGACAGTGCTAAAGGAGTTGGCCAATGTGATTGCACAGCAACTAGCCATTATCTTTGAAAACTTGTGGTGAACAGAGGAGGTCCTAGATGACTACAAAAAGGCAAATAGTGACTATCTTCAAGAAAAGGTAAAAGGAGCATCTGGGGAACTACAGACTAATCAGCCTCCCCTCAATCCCTGAAAAATCGTGGAGCAGGTTCTCAAAGAATCCATTCTGAAGCATTTGGAGAAAAATAGTGATCAGGACCAGTCAGCATGGATTCACAAGGGCAAATCATGCCTGACCAACCTGATTGCCTTTTAAGATGAGATGACTGGAAGTTTGGATGCGGGAATAGCCAGTGATGTGATATACCTTGACTTTAGCAAAGCTTTTGATATGGTTTCCCACAGCATTGTTGTCAGCAAGCTAAGGAAGTATGGCTTCGATGAATGGACCATGCTGCCCTCCCACCTCTGCTGAGTCTGATGCAGAGCAGCGTTCCTGGCTGTACCAGCTGCCCTTGGCTGGCTGCCCCTCCCCAGGGGAAGAGAGTGGCCAGAGTAGGGCTGCTTCTTTCAGGCATGGAGCCCTGGAGCCTCACCCTCACCACCAGGGGGGCTGGGGGCAAAGCGATCTGAACTCTGCAGAATGCCCCATTCCAGGGCCTGCGCCCAAAAGCAGCAGCCCCATGCTGGGAGGGGAGGGACAGCTGACCAGTGGCAGCCATGGCAGCTGGGAGGGTGGCATGGCTTCTGGCCCTGCTCCCCCTCCCCCAGCACTGGGGGCCTGCAAAATGGCCACCCCACCACTCCTGGCTTTTGTCATGGGAGGACAGGGTCAGGGCCTTCAGGTCCTGAGAGCAGGAAGTCTGGGCCGAGACCCCTTCAATCTAGCCCTGGTGCAGGGCCAGCAAGGTAGCCCCCTTCAGTCCAGCAGATGCTGTCCGGTGTCAGGGGCTGTCATATTTGCCACTACTTGTGCTTCATGCTGCTCTGCCCTCTACATCCCCGCTCCTAACAGAGCAGGAAGGGCAGAGGGCAGGGCATGAAGGGGGCAAGACAAATTTGACTTGGCCCCCCAGGCACCACATAGCCTCAGTACATCACTGATTGTGTGCCAATCAGACCATGTAGGGTTCCTTTACATATGTTCATAGCCTGATCACTACTGTAACATGTTTTCTGTAGCATCATGTACCTGCATGGGTATGTGCCATGTTTTACATGGCTCAGGAGGGAGACAGACAGAGCTCTTTTCCAGCAGCATGTAAACAGCCACAGCTGTGACTAAGTACCTGGAGAAGGCAACAAAGACTACACTAATTGAAGTCCCTTGCTCAGATAGAAGAAAAAGAGGTCATTTCTGCCCAGAAAGGGAGGGGATCAAGGGAGTTTGGAAACAAAGAGAGACACTTGGAAGGATTTGGGACTTTTCACCAGGGACGCTCAATCTTGAAACAACTTCAAGCAACATCTGGGCCCTGCCTGGCCTCAGGCAGAGACTGGCTATACAAACATCTGGTGGCCAAACATCTTGAGCATAAACTTAGACTTTGAAGTTAGTATAGGTAGAGAAAATAAGTTGATATGGGTGTTTTACCTTTTATTTCCTTGTGGTCACTCCTGACTCCTTTATATTGCAGTATGAGTCTGTCTTAATTGGCCATTTTTCTCACTTAAAATTGTAATCTGATCAATAAACTAGTAGTTGTTCCATCTAAAGCTGTGTGATCTTTAGAGGGTGCAAGTGAAGAAGGCCAGGAACAATCCATTTTTTTGCTTAATGGACTGATCTGAGACAAGGGTGATTGGGAGTGGGTCCCAATCCTCGTAGGACAGTGGCTCCCAGTGTGGGAACTGGGACTGAGGGTGCTTGCTGGAGAGCCATTCCCTATGTGACTCGAGAGAGCACACTCACTGCCTGGGACTAACTGCATGCAAGAGGCTGGTGTGGACTGACTCTGGAATGAGTGGTCAACTGGCAAAGTGGGGACAATCAGGGTTCAGGAGTTGGGAATAAGGGGGAGTCAGAATGGCACATCAAATCAGATCTGGGGAAAAGCCTGTTACAGTAACACAGGCTCCACCATAGTTTCATCCCTGTGATGGGGCAGCCCCATCCTGCACTTTAAAAGCCCCCCACACACTATGAGTGGTGGAAGTCCCATCGCCTAGACTCTGCTGGGCATGCTCAATCTGCTGCCCCAATATAAAAAGGAGCAGCTCAGTTCAGTCTAGACTAGCCAGCAGAGAGGAAGTACATCTGCTAGGAGGTCCTGCCCCAGAGCTGCATCAGCCCTAACCCATGGGAGACTCAGTGCCTGGAGGAGGTTCTACAGAGCGTTTGTCCTGCAAGGAGCACCTTGTGGCTGACACACAGGATCTGTGAGAAGGCTGATGACAACTCTCCCAGGATGGAGAAAGCCACAGGTCAACACTCAACAAGGACTTTGCCAGGCCCAGGTAGGAAGTAGCCTATGGGGCCTGAATGGTTGAGTTGGTGTATAGCAAAAACCCAGGCAGCTGACTTGTGGCCATACCCCCCTGGCACCCATAGGGCCCTGGGCTGGGGCTCAGTGGAATGGGAGGGCCTGAGCCCGCCTACCTGGGCACATGCCCATCAAAGACTATTGTATTGATTCTGTGGCTACTAGGTCATGCTGCCCTGACCAGAGAGCCACTCATAAACTATTGCATTGACTTTGTGGCTACAAGGCCATGCCGCCCTGCACCTGAGGGCCATGTACTGATTCTGGCTGCTAAGCTGTGCTGCCCTGAACCTAGGGATTTGCATGGACTGAACCGCTAGGCTGGACTGCCTCAGCACTGTAGATTAAAAAGTGTTGTGAGGGTACTTTACTGGCTAATTGTACCCCCTTTGTATTTCCCCACTCGGGGGCACAAGAGGGCCATACCCTGTGACAATCCCACAGACCAGGGACCCTTGCAGCAGAACTCCAGCTCACGATACTAGTCCATTAAAAAAAAAAGAAAACATCCAGGGCACTGACCACAGCAGGGGGATGGGACAGAGCAGGGGATGAGAATGGCCACTTGGACAGCTACTCCATCCCCAGTGGGGGAGAAAACCAAGGCTGGTGCACTGTGGGACAGGCCCAGCCCAAGGGTGGGTATGACTGGCATTGAGAGGCAGTGCAGGCCAGCACAGTGCTGGGCCAATGTGGCCCCTCTTAGTCCAGGGCCCAGATGGCAAAGGCTTTGGGGGCTGGTGCTCATTCCCTGGGTTAAGAGGGGCCCTGGTAGTCCAGAGCACTGCCAGCCTGCTCCACTCCCAGGCTTGATTGGTCCCGCACTTTGCCACCTGCAACACCAGCCTGCTTATGAGTGCCAGCCTTGTTCTGCCTCTCTGCTGGGGACAGAGTGGCTGCCCAAGCAAAAAGCCCCACTCAACTGCCTGCCCACTGCTGGAGTGGCCTGAGAGAGGGTGGCACCAGTGTGGCAACAAAGATGGTGGAGAGCAAAGCAGGCTGCTTTTCTGGCCTTAGGGCACAGCCCAATGGATTGAGGGCACAGGCCCAGTGGACCAGTGCCAGTAACAGCACTTGCTGCTGGTGGAACTGAAGAAGTTTTCTCTGGGTACATCTGCCCAGCAAAGAAATCCTTCAGTTGACCATGCCAACCAACTCAGGATGTGGTTCTGTTTCTTTGGTCAGTGAAGGGGCCTAACCTGTGCCCCTTTTCTTGGGGCTGTGGCATCACTGCTCTTGTTACTCCGGCTAGCTGTGACCTACATCATGCTCATGAATGTTGTCATCATACCTCCCTCCCTCCACAGTGACCTGCCCTCAGAGACACCCTGCCTGGTGATAAAGAATCCAGTGAGTCCCTGAAGGAGCTGTTCCAATGTTGTATCATCCTCCAAGCTGAATGTGGCTGAGTTTGCTCCCAGCCATTGGATATCATTATATCTGTTGTCTGCATGATGGAACGACTGACTGATCCAAAATCTTCACCTTCTGGGAAAAGGTCTACACGCACACACTTAAATTTGACATAATGAATATTGGGTGGAATTTAAAAATTGACCTGTTTACACAGCACTCCGTCCAATTCAACCTAAGGCTTCCCTTAGGTCGAATCAAGGAGAGGTCCCTTTGAAGTTACAAGACCTACCATAACTTCAAAGGCATTGTCAATTTGAACGCTAAAGTTCAAATTGATGCTGTGTAGACATATGAATTTGAACTAAAGTTGGTTCCAATTCATATGGTTGACCTTCCTCTCAGGGGGCATGGCACCCTGGAAGGAAGACCAGTGCGGGGCAAAGGCAGCCCTGCACTGGGCTGTCAAAGGCAGCCTGGTGCAGGGCTGTCAAACCCCACTGTCCATGGGGAGCAGAGGCTACCTTCGCTCCCCGTGGACAGTGGGGTTTGACAGTCCCATGTGCGGCTGCTTTGGCCCTGCTGACAGCAGGGCTCCTGCAGGGTGCCAGGATCCCCTCTCCTCCCACCCTGTGCTGTCAGCAGAGAGCAAGGGATTCCTGCTGCCCAGCGCTGACAGAGGAGGGCGAGAGGAAAGGATTCCCCCAGCCTTCACAGTGGAATGGGAGAGAAAGTATTCCCCCAGCCAGGCACTGACAGCACAGGGCTGGAGGAATCCTTTCTTCCATGCCCCCACTGGGCTGTGTATGTGGGGGGGGATGCCCTGGCCCCAAGGAGCCCTGCCAAGGGACAACATCCCCGCCAGGCTCCTGCCTTCTGAGCTGTAGCTGGGGAAAAGCATCCCCTGTCCAGCTCTGGCTTCAGGGCACCTAGAGCTGTGCAGGGGATGCTTTTCCCTGTGCTGGGCTGCAGGAGCTGGAACCTGGCAGGGGATTGGGTAGCAACATAGCTCTGCCAGGGGGCCATGTTTTCACACCTCCCATGATGCCCCTCTTCCCATTCAAACCAGCAAGTCTTGTATATGGACATGCTAGTTTGAATTGGTTTTCCTACTCTGGCCATGTTAGTTTGAATTGGCTGAATTCGAACTAATTATAATTAGTTTGCCTTGATTAGTTTGAATTCAGTCAATTCAAACTAGCGGTCACAGTCTCTAAGGGTATGTCTACACTGAGACTAAGTCAGCTGTCCTCCTCTTGTACAGCTAAACACATTGAGATCCTTTATATTTGGTTAAATTGCATTTCCAGATGAGGCGGGTTTGGGAGGGCTTATCCCAGAATAAACAATGTCAAAACAAATCAACAGCAGTATGTTATTGTAGGGACTAGAGCCTGCTGATAGGGAAAGACTAGCTGGGAGCGTGAGAAATGGAGATGCAGTACGGAAGTGAGTCAAAGCACATTTAAACTTTTTCTCTGGACACTCTTCATCTCATCGGTTTCACAGGTTTGTTTCCTTTCCTGCTTGGCATTTTCATCTCTCCTGGGATCCTCTTCTCCATAGAGCCAGTCATGGCTTTTCGTCTCCAGCCCTTGCTGGATCAATGGGAAGAGCCTCACGGGGTGAGAGGAGAGCATTTTAGATCAAAGAAGCGTTGCAAACACTGAGGTTATTTTGACACCACAACATCAGCCTGTCTTTGAGCCCACTGCATTTATGCTAACCCAGTACCATGCAGGGCTGGAGAATTGGAGCACAAGTTAAGCCAGGACTCTAGCTCTCGCCCTGTTGCTTTCTGTGCACATGCAGCCTCACTGTAGTGCCCGGCACGGATACAAACATGTGGATCTGTATCAGATCTGCATTCACAAGAAATGGTCTATGGATATCCCTGTTGTATCTGCAACTGCAGATATCTGCATATTTGCAAGGCTCTAGCTCTGTGAAGATAAAAATACGTGGACCTCTACCCAATCTGCATCCGCAAGAAATGGTCCATGGATATCCGTGTTGTATCTGCGGATGCAGATATCTCTGGACATCTGCATATTTGCAGGGTTCTACCTCACTGGACAAGGACTCCAGGAGTAGCTGCATATGTCCCACAATTCCTTAGTCACTGCCAGCCCAACAGTCTGCAATCCACTGCTGAAAACAAGAGCTCCTCGCCTTGGCAAAGAACAGTAGCTCCAGTCAGCATTAACCCTTTCTTTTTTGACTACTGACCTGCAAGCACACTAGCAGGGAGCCTCCCAGGTTTGCCAAGGAGAGTGATCAGTGATAAAGCTATTTGCAAAACAAGGTGTGTCCTTGTCCTTGTAACATGTAGAATGACAGCATCACCCTGCAGTGCAACACATTTCTAGAGGTGGTGGATTGCCACAGGCCCCCTGCCCTTCTGGATCCCAGTCATGGTCTCTCCCTGCCTGGAATAAAAGGACATGCAAGTATCATCTGGTGAAATCATCCATGCTTGTTGATTTACAGTGTACATATACAATCCCCACTCTCAAATCAGGCTTGTTTGGCCTTGAGGTTCTGGGCTGCTCTTCCTTTCCAGCCAGTAGGTCCATTGAGTAGCAAGCCTCACCCCTCCTCTGATTTCTCCCTAGCTGGGTTGTTTGTCCCACCCAGTTAGAGAGACAGCTGTTCCCTCTGGCCTGCTTAGGCCAGGTTCTGGCTTGCTCTAAACAGTACATTCAGCTTTTGCTCTCTTCTTTGCTACTTGGGGTCCTGAAGTGTGGACGCCAGCATCCTAGGTTCAAACATGGATCAGAAAAATCTCAAAATAGGCTTAAAATACAAGGTAGATGCTCAAGCCCAACGTTCCCTAACTCAGATCAGTTCATTCAAGTCTCACAAGCCCTGGGCATACACTGCAGTGTAGATGTAAGCAGGGGGACAGACCTGCTTTTGTGGAGAACTTTCCAGTCTTGTTAACCACCCCGGTGAAGATGGGTAGCAAAAGGATTTGGGTCCCTGCTCCCACTTCCTTTACCCAGAGGCCTGCCTGACCTCAAAAGTACCCTTCCCAATCACCTGAGTGGAGGAGTCCCTGTAACCCTGACAAGGCTGGGACCCAGAACTTCTGGGGGTGTGACCCCCACTCTTATTCTGGTCTCTCAGGACAGGGCTAGGGTGTCTCCACTCTGGGGTGTTGACTGCACTGACCACTCTTCTGGCCTACCAGCCACTCTATACAGTTCAAAGTAATACAATTTATTTAAGCATACAAAAATGAAAAAAAAATGTAGTGGCTAGCACATCTGCTTTACATGCAGAAGTTCCTGGGTTCAAACCCCAGGGGGCTGGACTAGATGATCTCATGAGGTCCCTTCCAACTCTATGATTCTATTCTCTTCTAAAATTGAGAAAAGTGGAAAAAGGTGAAAAGTAAACCCCCAGTGCCACCCTGTGGTGTGGGGAGCACTACAAGCAGAGTCGCTGGGGCCTGAGGAACAGTCTCACAGTCTGTTCTCCATGTTGCAATCCTTCTGCCCAGGCCTGGCTGTGACTTGATGCTCCAGAGGGCCAGCTGCAGGCTCTGGCTGTGGCCACACGTCCCTAAGCTCCAGGGGCAGGGCCCTTCTTCCCAGCATCAGCCCCCCCTTTACTGTTTCCCAGCTGCTCACCACACCCAGGTCCAGCTGGCTGCAGCTCTGGCTCCCAGCCACTGCTCTGGTTCTGTGTGGCTCTTTGGGGTGCTGCTTGGGCTCCTCTGGTCCTCCTGCCATGGGTCTGCACAGAACAGCTCAGCACCTTGGTCTCCTTCTCTGGCCTCCTGTACCCAGCTTCAGACAACTCTGGCTCCAGCTCTGCTCTGCTCTGCTCGACTTGGCTCTCTGCTGGTCGAGCTGCTGCGGGTCTGCTCTGCACATATCAGCTCAGCCTGGGCCCCTCTCCTGGGTTCTCTGGCTCCCAGCTGCTGGCTGCTTAGTGCTTCCTCATTAGCTGGGCCCCACATACACTCTGGCTTGCCCAGGCATGTCCAGCCTGCAGTTTTCAGCTGGGGGGAGCACACTCCTGGCTCTCTCATTCTCCTGGCCAGCCAGTCACTCAGATTATCTTGGAACACTGGCCTCTCCCACTGACCCTGGGGCTGCCTGTTTCTGTTTCCAGGCTGGAGTGGCCAATCAAAAAGCCCATTCAGTTTCAGTAAGCAGCTATCAGTCCTCTTACATTGGCATACTATGAGGCGCTAGCGGTGCCACACTAGTTTGCAGTGTGCCTCCCATAAGAGATTGCATACCAGTTCACCCTTCCTGGCCAAGGGTGGTTCAAGAGTTAACACAGTTGATGGTATGCACTGGATCACTTTTTCCTCCACCTTTAGTGTTGCATGATGAAATACCATTAGAGCCCAATGACCCAGTTGCATGTGTTTTGTTTTCATGTCACCGGAGAAACAAGGGAGGAAAAACACACACATATACTTCTTATAGGGAAAAGCTTGCTCCCTTCCCCCTGCTGTTCATAGGGATGGTCCAACCCGCATACATTTCTGTACTTCTTCCTCTCTGCCCCCTGCTGCCCTCACTGCATACACATACCTACAGAAAATAAATCCAAATGTCCTTTTTCTACCTTATTTCTAGCTAAACATTTGGTTTTTTACAGCCTGAGCTAGTGGGAGCAACACCCCATGAAGTAATGTTCTGGCTAAGTTTAGAGCTTCAATATAGTCTCTGTGCTGTTAGCCTTTAGTGGATTGAGTGAATAATATCCCCCAAGGCCACACTGGTTAAGTTAACACATAAATCCACTCTTCTGCAATGACTAAGTGGTTATAAATAGAGGGAAAAGGTTTTAATTATTGTATTAGCCACCAAAAACTGCTCAGCAGTCTGGAAAAAGAGGGGGTGCAACTTCATGAAACAAAAACAAGACTTTCCTCTGAATTTGTGTATGCAATCAAAAGGGTTCATCAGCTCCGGCATTGGAATAAATCGTTCTCAACTGGAGCGAGGGCAGCTTCTCTGGAAACACTCACTTGGAAGCTCCTTGGGCTGGCAAGAAATTGTTAGGGAAGAGAGTCTGAAATTCATCCCTTGAATCGGTTCTCTTTGTTTTAATCCCAGCTTTGTGTCAGAGCTGTGTGGTTCTGGGTTCCCAACGTGATGTGCCCAGTGTTGACACTGGTGACATGAATCCTTGGTACAGTGTCATTCACGATGTGTGGGGAACTTGTTTCACATAGCACTGGAGGAAGGGAATGACAAGGGAAATGTACTACAAAAAGGACTTGATGCAAAATCTGTTGACATCAATGGGAGCCTTTCCATTGACTTTGGTGAGCTTTGGGTTGGGCCACAAAAGACAGCTACGGAGTTGAGTTCAAGGTTATGCCTGTGAGCAGGAGCACTCAGCATTAGAGAGGGAGTTAATTGGCAAATGCCACACAGCCTCCCATCAGACACACAGGGCAGTGGGCTTGGAAAAGGGACTGGCAGCCCCCTGCTGGCAGGCTAGTCTGAAGGGATATGGCCACACACACTTCTTATTTCGAAACAACAGGAGCGTCATGCCGGGCACTCCGGGGGCGGGGCTCCGGGGCACCCCCCCCCACACCCCCGGCAGGAGCGTCGGCGTGGGAATTCCGTGCCGGCGCTCACTCCGGCCCCGGCAGCAGCGGTCTCCAGCCACGCGCCGGGGCCGCGCCCCCAGGTTTGGGGGGGGGGGCTTTAAAGCCCCCGGGGTGAGGCACCCCCCCGCCCTCTCCTGGCGGGCGCCTGCAGCCCCTGCAGGCACCGGTGGGGTAAAGCGCTCAGCCGCACTTTACCCCACCGGTGCCTGCAATCCCCTTCCCAGGCGGAATAGCATGCCCACAGTGGACATGCTATTTCGCTGCCTTATTTCGAGGACAAATCTCTGAGCTAAGGAGACGTCAGCATTTAGCTCAAGCACTAAAGCTCCCAGAGCACAATTTTTAATGGTACATTGGCAGCACAGCCCCAACCCAAGACACGGGGATTGGGAAGTGTGCCACCTGAGCTGCAGGATCAGCTGTGACCACTTGAATGTAGCAGCAAACTCAAATTGCTATATAAAGTCTTACGCCTGGAATATAGACAAGTTCCAAAGGGGCAGCCATGTTAGTCTAGTTTAGTAAAACAAACAAGGAGTCTATCTGTTAGTTGTTAAGTGCCACAGGACTCCTCGTTTGTTTCACCCCTGGAAAGCAGCAAAGCATGGTACACTGACATCATGGGATCTGGTTGAAATCCAGAAGAAAAATAGTGTCACTCCTCCCCATACTCACACCCTGTCATGGGATGGATGCACATCTGTGCACCCTGGGATATGATCTATATGATTTTTCTGTTCTTGTGCACTGTGATTGTATGATATGTTGCCAGTTACACCATGCAATGTTTCTTTATGCATACTCATAACCTATTCTACATGATTACTATGGTATCATGTTTCTTGCAGCATCATGTACGTGCACAGATAAGTGGCATGTTCTGCATGGCTCGGGGGGGGGGGGGAGGTAGGAGACAGACAGAACTCTTTTCCAGCAACATGTAAACAACCAGAGTTGTGAGCAAGCACATACCTAGAGTTGGTAACAAAGAATATGCAAATTGAGGTCCTTGGTTCAGACTGAACAAGAGATCACATCTGCCAAGAAAGGGAGAGATCGAGGGGGGGTTGGAAATAAAGAAAGACACTTGGAATGATTTGGGGCTTTTTGCCTGGAAAACTTCATCTTGAAATGACATCAAGCAAGATCTGGTCTCAAGCAGAGACTGGCTGCGCAAACATCTGACAGCTGACCACCCTGAGCATAAGCTTGGACTATGAGGTCAGGCTAGGTAGAAATAATAGGTTAATATATATATGTTTTACCTTTCATTTCCTTGTGGTCAATTCTGACTCCTTTATACTGTGATTCTGTGTTGATTGGCCATTTTCTCACTTAAAATGGTAATCTGATCAATACACTAGCAGTTGTTTTATCTAAAACTGAGTGGACTTCAGAGGGTGTGAGTGAAGAAGGCTGGGCGCTATCCATTTCTTTGTTAAATGGACAGACCTGGGTGTAGGTGTTTGGGAGTGGGTCTCAAACACTGCAAGACAGTGGCTCCCATTGAAGTAAACAGGGCTGGTGTGACTTGCCTGGGGACCATCCCTCAAGTAGCCAGAAGACATACATGCACTGCTTGGGACCAATTGCAAGTAAGAGGCTGGAGTGGATTGAATCAGGAGTGAGTGGTCACTTGGCAAAGTGGAATGAATTGTGGTTCAGGAGTGGGAGTTGGGCGTCCTGAACTGGATCTGAGGAGTAGCCTGTCACCTGCCCCCATCACTTCCATGGATTAATGCCGAGTCCTTTGGAAAACTGTCCCTGCAGGAGGGGAGACTGTCCTGCTAAACATTGAAAGCAAAGGCTTGTGACCTGACAATGACTCTGAAATTGTCCTAGTTGTGCTGGGCTCCCACAGATGAATTCACAGCCCTGTTACCAGCTTTGCCCATCAACTCGAGGTCTGCTCATTTATTAGGGTTACTTCCTCTGGGGGGGGGTTGCAATTCTATTAGTGTACTGCTTGTGTCACTTGTGTCTCTGTGTGGAGCTTACTTCTCCCTTCTGCAAATCCCTCCCAATGGAACCACCCTTGCAGGACCTAAATTTCCCAAGACTAGGTTCCTAAGTGCGACTGAGTGGACCGCGTCTATCAGCCCACTCAGCTGATCCCTTATGTGTCTCTGAACTCAGCAGGCTGGGTTACACAGCACTGGTCTGCTGCTACCCTTATGTGCCCCTGTACCGCACTGGACTAGACTGGAGTATGCATCTGAGCAGGCTGGGTTAAAACAGCACTTTCAGCTGCCACCCTTATATGCCCCTGGACTCAATAGCTGTATTCACACACACATGGTTATTTCGAAACAAGTTGTGTCAAAACAACTTGTTTCAAAATAACGCCTTATTTCGAAATAACATTTCGAATTAACAAAATGTTACTTTGAAATAAGAAAAAAGTGGGAAATGAAACAGCAGGTTCACACTGTGAACCTGCTATTTCACTTCCTCAGGGGGCTGCAGGCACCTGTGGG
>ML682108.1:745518-767493 GCA_007922195.1 Podocnemis expansa | reverse complement strand
GAGTGTTCCCTGGCCAGGGTGCTGAGGCGGCAGCCCTTTAAATGTTGTTTCGGAACCTATTGTTCCGAAACAACATGTTCACATGTGTTGTTTCGAAACAAGTGTTTCGAAACAAGGTTGTTTCATCCCCAAATGGGGTTTAACTTGTTTCGAAACAACTGTGCGTCGTGTGAACATGGTTTTTTTTGTTTCGAAACAACGAGGTTGTTTCGAAACAAAAGTGCCGTGTGAACACAGCCTGAGAGTTCACCTACCAGCGATTTCAGACTTCCAAGAAAGGGTGGATGGTGCTCCTGTTTTCCCCCACCCTATTTCTACTAGGTTCTTGAAGGGGTTTGAGACTGTTCCCACAACCCCATGAACCCATCCCTCCTTGGGACCTGAACATGGTGCCTCAGGCTCTAACAGAGCCCTCGTATGTACCTTTAGACTCGTGTACCTTACTGGTTCTCTCCTGGAAGGTAGCTTTCTTAGTAGCAATCACCTTGGCTAGAACGGTCTCAGAGTTAAAGCCCCTTTCCTCAGAAACCCCGTATATGAGGTTCTTTCCCAATAAAGGGGTACTGCGACCTCACCCCTCCTTCCTCCCTAACATAGTTTCTCCCTTTCACCTGAATCAAGATATTTGCTTGCCAGTGTTTTTTCCAGACCCTTAGATTATGGAGAACCAGAGGAGGTGACACACTGTGGATGTGAAATGAGTGCTCCTAACATACATTGAGCACACCTGTCCATTCCAAAAGACCTCCCAACTCTTTGTGGTGGTCACTGAATGCAGAAGAGGTCTTCCAGTGTCCTCACAGTGCATTTCTAAATGGATAGTAAACTGCATCAAGGAGTGCTATGGAAGGTCAAATGCATCCCTCCCTGGGACAGTTAGAGCTCATTCTACCAGAGCCCATGGTTCGTCAACGGCCTTCCTCGCCAAAGTTCCGATCCAAGAGATCTGCAGGGCAGCTACATGGTCAGCGGGAGCATACCTTCACCACGCACTATGCTATTGTCCAACAGGCCAGAGAGGATGCCATGTTGGACAGAGCCGTACTCAGCGTGGGCAGACTGTAACTCCTCCCAGCATTCTTGAGTATGGCAAGCAGTCACCTGTAACTGAATGATGTGAGCAGCGCTCGAAGAAGAATGGTGGGTTACTTACTGGTAACCATCCTTCTTTGAGATGGGCTGCTCACATACATTCAGGCCCCTTCCACTGTCCCTGCTAACAGAGTTGACGAAGGTATAAGGGACTGGGAGGGTCAGGGTCATGGTCATCTATATAGCCGCGGTGGCAGCACAGAGGGGGCATTGGCCATGTGCCCCAACCTGAAAGGCGAAGGCTAAAGACTTTCCGAGCTACCGTACTGTGGCACATAGACTCCTATAACTGAATGTATGTGAGCAGCCCATCTTGAAGAAGGACAGTGACCAGTAAGTAACCCACCATTACTAGTGACTCTGGCTTCTGGCCTGGACACGGGACAGGGCCTCAGTGGGAAGAAAGGCTATGTCTACACTACAGGGCTCAGTTAAGATGGTTTAATAAGGTCTACTTATAGCTGGCTTAAAGTAGACTGTTTTAAGTCGGCTTAGAGTGGCCACAATCAAACTGACAGGAGACTGCCCACATCCACACTGGCAGCTGCTAGGTTGCCCTAGGAATGGTGCATTGTGGGTACCTGGCCCACAGTGCACCACAGCAGAGGTGCCCCTCTCTCCCGGCCACTCCTTTACTACAGGAAGTGAGTGACCACACCACCCTCCATATTGTATGTGGCAACAGGGAGGTCAGGGAGCCTGAGGTGGCCCAGCAATGTGCCAGCACAGCACTCCACACCCTCCCTGCATTGCCTGGACTCCCCCTGCCTGGGCCAGGTGCTGCAGAGCAACTGCCAGTGCAGAAGCTGGGTGCAGCAGTTCTGAAGACTGAAACACTGGGAAACAGCACACAGAGGAAGGTGAAGTCAAATTGCCTGTTGTAATGGGAAAAAAAATCTACAGTCACAATTTAATCCTGCTTCCACACAATCTAATCTAAAAGAAATAGCAACTTTCTTTCTTTCTATGTGCTGTTGTCCAGTGTTTGAATCTTAACATCTGCTTTGATTTGCTGTTACAGTGTGATCTGATCCTACGTCTTACACTCCCCTGCATTTATTTTCTACCGTTCTGTAAGCTCCCCTGTCTTCAAACTGCCTGGTGAAGTGTGATTTTCTCCCATGAAAGCTCATCCAATAAATAAATATGTTAGTCTTAAACAGTGCCTCTGGCCTCCTTGTTTGTTTTACAACAATATCAGGGGGGTCAGGCTGAGAAGGGGAGACAAACAGGGTCGAGCTGAGAAGGGCAAGGGGAGAGACATGCAGGGTCAGGCTGGAGAAGAGGAGAGACCTGCAGGGTAGTGCTAGAGAAGGGGAGAGAGACATGCTGGAGCAGGGCAAGAGGAGAGAGAAGGGCAGGGTTGGGCTGCAGAAGGCAAGGGGAGAGACAGCCAGGGTCCGGCTGGAGAAGGGGAGTGAGACACACAGGGTCAGGCTGAGAGCAGGGAAGATGCAGGGTCAGGCTGAGAGGGGGAAAGACTCCAGGTCAGGTCAGGGAAGGCGACCTCAGCTGTAGTCTTACGATGCAGGGCTGCAAGGTAGGGGCAAAGACATGGGGGTTTTTGATGTGTTGCACACAGCTGGGAACTCTCCCAACAGTGTTGTGCCTTCTGGCCAGCCCCCATCTCCATGTTTCTAATAGCTAGGAGGCCTATTAAGTCAACTTAAGCCAACTCCTGGGTTATATATGCTTCAGTTGACTTCATAAAGTTGACTGAACTGCTTTAAATTTTCAAGTGAGAGTTAATAAGTAGACTTAAGCAAATGCTTAAGTCGAATTAATACTGTGACCTGGGCTTTCTCGGGTACCCTTCTGAATGTGCCAAAATCAGGGCAAGCTGCAAAACCAGGGGCCAAACCCCTAAACCACTGACGGGTGGTACTTAAACAAGTCTCCCAGTCAATAACAAAACATGCTCCTGATTCCCTCACTCTGGTCATTACCAAGCATAGCAAAACAGAAACAGCCCCCTTACTGCACATCAGTTCCTATGGTCCCCTCTAGCCACTGGGTTTCTTAAAGAAATAGGTTTTCCTGACCCAAAAGGGTCAGCCACAGCACCCAGAACATTATGGGCTTGGGTTTTACCCAAAATACCACACTGACAGCCAATCCTTTAGTAACCACAACTAAAGGTTTAATATAAAAGGAAAATAAACAGAATATGAGAAATGTTAAAGGGTCAAAGTGAATCACAGACATTCAAATGATTTAGAGTCTGTAGAAAGCAAATTCTTGAAGATCCTGTAGTTTGCAGGTTAGTCCCACTCTTCTGGTGTGCACCCAGCAGCAGCAGCAGCAGCTGGGTGGGTCTCAGACCTTTGTTCAGTCCCAGGAGAATAGTTCCAGAGGAGGGTGTTGGTTGCAGACAGACTGAAGACAAAATGGAGATGGGTCCCCTGCCTTTTATCTCAGAGTCCTTGACAGATCAAAATGGAGTTGGGCTACATGGTCAGTCTGGGTAACTGGTCAAACAGGTTTCTTTTTGGGCCCACTGTAGATGGGAGCCCCTCTGGTGGGGGCCCTCAAGAGGAACAGGATTGGCTTGGAACATGCATAAAAACAAATACATTTCTAATTTCTAATACAGGCATGCTACCTACATACAAACCATATAATCAATCTTAGCAGATTATAGCCTTTCTATTGTTACCAAACATGGCATATCACATATGGATTATTGCAAATAAATAATATTAATATGAAAAATTAGTAATAAACAATCCCCTAGACCCAGACAGCATCACAACCCTTACACAAGTTTGATGCAGGAAGGGGGAGGGGGGGTCACCTGGATGCATCACAAAAGGGTTAAATTTTGATTTGCCCTATTACAGCTTTGAACAAGTTTCAAAGAATTTACAGAATGTCAGGTGCAAGGTACATTTTGCGTGCTTTGGCAAAAAATCACTTACAAGAGTTAACATCATCCTAAACCTTTGCATCCAGTAGCATCAATGTGTTTTATCATTAGCTGTGTTTGGCTTCAATACAAATAGTTTGTCAGAGGACTAGATTGTTCAAGGCCCTCTTGGATTTTTGAATATTTACCAAGTTGTTTTTGGTTTACCTCAGTGGTCTTAGTTGCACAGGATTTTAGCTTAACTACATCCTTTGGGTTTAGATATTTCAGGGTTAACCCCAGCTTCACATCCACAAAACAAAGTTCCTTCCTCTTTGAGCGCTGCTCACATACGTTTAGTTGCAGGTGTCTATGTGACGCAGTGCACAGTAACTTGGAAGGTCTTCAGGCTTAGCCTGTCAGGTCAGGGCACATGGCCAATGCCCCCTCTATGCCGTGACCGCAGCTATATAGGTGATTGTGACCCTGACCCTCCCAGTTCCTTTTTCAGCCCTCAGCAATGGTTTTGGATCAGCCAAGAAACTCGTATAAGCAAGTGCCTGTCTTCTACCGTGAAATTCAAGCCATGCCTAGGATGCTACAAAGCTTTCCTGCTTGAGGATCTGCACAATAAATGTCTCACATGCCTTCATGAGTCCCATCTCACCAAGAGCTGCCCCCTCTGCTACTCCTTCAAAAGGAGGACTCGCAAGGACAGAGAGTTGCACCTCTGATCCCTTGCTGGGAGCAGTGTGTAAGCCTCTGATGCCGCCTGAGCCCTGCGTGCTCCACCGGCTCACCCATGGGCCTGGGCACTGGAACCCCTGGACTGATCTCAGGTGCTGAGCCTAAAGTCTTGGTCAACTCCCCCACCAGTACTGTCGGGATGCCGAACACCTTGGTCGCTGAATCAATCCAGCACCGAACGCAAAGTGGCACCGCCAGTGGCACTGCCAATGCCGCAGGCCTCCACGTCGGTGCAGCTGTGTTCTCCACTCTGGGTACTGGCACCACAGAAGAAAACCAGCTCGATGCTGCACTGGGATGACCAGCACTGGGAGTCCAGTCGGCGCAGGAAGTGGCACCAGCTGCCACCCCGGTACCGCCTAGCCTGCTGCTGGCACCGCGATCTGGCACTGGGGACTTCTTCCCCAACCCAGTGCCATCCAGTCCGCCTTTGGTACCGCATTCTGTGGAGGACTGCTTCGGGGCCTCCTCCCACCCATTCTCCCAGGACGTGTTGATGCTGTGCTCCCAAGCCTCGGGGGCCCCTTCCCATGGATAGGTGTCGACTTTGTCTGCAGCCTCAGTATGCTCTTCTCCTCTTAAGCTGGTAATAAGGGCAGGAGAACATTTAGGGAAACAGCGCTGTAAGTGCTCTCCTTTGCCCACGCCTCAACGCAAGAACGGACTGTCGGGCCTGCCTGAACCAGTGTGGCTGTCCCCTTCAGGTACTGCACTGCAACTAGTCAAGGCCGGAGCATTTTTTAACAACTGGTCACACGATTGGCTGGACTTGGCGGCCGATGACACCTTAGTCTCACAGCACCGCTCCATCCAGTCCTCCTCACGCACCATAGACTCGGACTTCTTGGATGATGAACCCGATCCTAACTCCACACGTTGGATTAGATTGTGGGCCCATTCTTCCTCTTCGCCAGATGAATACACTTTTGAGAGACCGATTGACTGTAACAAGGACTCTTGTGCCCACCAGGAGTTGCTACGCTGCATGGCAGCAAACCTGAACCTGGAGCTCAGAGTCATCCAAGAGGAGACGAACCCCTTCTTTGACGTTGGCCAGAGGGCCCCACCTGCTAAGGCGTTTGTACCACTTCATGAAGGGGTATAAAGCATCGTCAAGGCCTGCTGGCAAACTCCATCCTCGATCCCACCAGTATCAAGGGTCATGGACTGTAAGTACCATGTCCCTCAGGACAAGTTCTCCTTTCTGTTCCAGCATCTCACTCTGGGGTCCCTGGTCGCCGATGCCGTGAACCAGAAAGAGAGGCAAGGTCAACCGGGTTCCACCCCTAAAAATAAGGAGGCGAGGAAACTTGACCTGCTTGGCAGGAAGGTTTACTCCTTCAGCTGCACATAGCAAACCACTCGGCCCTTATGACAAGGTATATCTTTAACCTCTGAAACACCATGCAAGGCTTCCGCACCATTATCCCGAAGGATCGTCTTAGGAACTTCGACATGATGCTCAAAGAAGGGGAAATGGCATCCAGAGACATTCTGATGGCTATCTGGGATGCCATGGGCAAAGCCACCCATAAGATGGCATCAGCTGTAGTAATGCATCGCTTGGCCTGGCTACAGGGCTTGGGCCTACCGCTGCAGCTGAAGCTTACTATTCAGGACCTCCCATTCAAAGGCCCTGACCTCTTTGCCAAGTCCACGGATGCGAAGCTCCATGGCATGAAAGACTCGAGAGCCACACTCTGGTCGCTGGGGATTTACACCCTGCAACCTAACAGAAGCTCTCTAAAACCCCATCAACTCCTCCAGCAACAACTTCAACAGTTAAAACAGATTGAACTGCAGAGTACATTCCCGAGGTCCCTCCCTTTTCCCCAGCACCACCTTGGGGACATGGACAAAGACACACTCCATCCGGGAATGAGTTAGAAGTCCCAAGTTCCCCAATTAGCTAGGAGTGGGCAGGCCTCCGAACACTCATCAGGGAAGAAACAGCGTTTTTGATGGTTACTATATGGCCAGTGATCCCACAACTTGACCAGTCCCCAACCGTTTACACCCTTTCACACACCTTTGGGCCAACATCGTATCTAACCAGTCGGTCCTCGAGACAGTCATGGAGAGGTATCGTATTCAGCTTCTTTTGATTCCTCAGGACAGAAAACCGCCCCCTCGTCCAACCCTCAGAAACCAGGAACTGCCCTACCTTCTTGAGATTGAATGCCAGAAACTCCTCTCCCTCAGAGCCATAGAAAAGATTCCCCAGTGGGAATGGGGAAAAGGGTTTTACTCCTGATACTTCCTTGTCCCGAAATCCAATGGCAACCTTTGACCCATTCTAGATCTCAGATCCTTAAATAAACACATAAGGAGAATAAAGTTCCTCATGGTTTCCCTATCACAGATCCTTCTGTCTCTGTCTCCTTGGGTTTGGGTCATGGCCCTCAATCTGAAAGATGCCTACTTCCACATAGTTATAAGGCCCTGCTACAGGTGGTTCCTAAGGTTCATGGTGGCAAACGACCACTTCCAGTTCACCTCTCTCCCTTTTGGGCTCTCCCTGGCCCCCAGGGTGTTCGCGAAGTGCATGGCGCTGGTCACGGCATACTTGTGCAGACGGGGCATAAGAATTTCTCCCTATCTAGACGACTGGTTAATAGTCAGGAAATCAAGCTCCCAAGTAGAGCTCCACGTTGGAGCGGTAGTGAGGCTCTGTGACTATCTAGGCCTTCATATAAACTAAGAAAAATCAAAACTCTGACCATCCCAAACATAGAGTTCATAGAGGAGCATCTAGATGACCGCAAAGGGTTAGCTTTCCTACCCCGCTCCAGATTTCGGTCCATTTGCACCATCATTATGGAGCTGTAAACAGCCCCCATGACCTCGGCTCGCCAGTGCCTGCAGCTACCCAGCCACATGGCAGCCTACACCTGAGTGATCCAGATGGCGCGCCTGAGGATGAGGCCTTTCCAAATCTGGCTTTCCACAGTGTTCCACATATGGAGGGACTCCCTGAACAAGTTACTGTCTGTCCCCCAGGATACTCTGGGGATACTTCAGATTTGGAGGTATCCCTGTTTTGCCATGGGGGGCATTCCCTTCAAAGACCTCAGGCCCTCAGCGACCTTAGTAATGGATGCCTCGAACACAGGGTGGGGGGCCCACATCTTTGAGGGCCTCTCCACTTAGGGGCTCTGGTCCCACACGGATGGTCCTCTCCATATAAACGTGAAGGAACTAAGGGCCATCAGGCTAGCCTGCTTGACCTTCCTAGACAAGATACAGGGCAGGTCAGTCCAGAGCCTCATGGACAATACCACAGCCATGTTCTACACAAAATGGCAAGGGGGGTCTGCTCCACGCCACTTCGCGAGGAGGCTTGCAAACTCTGGGAATTGGCCGTATGACACAACTTCACCCCCGTAGCCTCCCAACTACCGGGGGTGGACAATGGGCTAGCAGACTCGCTAAGCAGAAAACCGCTAGCGAACCACGAGTGGTCCCTTCACTACAAGGTGTTCTCCCTCCTGGTAGACAAATGGGGTCTCCCCCAGATAGACTTGTTTGCAGTACAGCAGAATTGCAAGTGCCCCTAGTTCTGCTCTCTAAGGGACTGGGAAGAGGGGTCCCTCACTGACACCTTCCTCATCAACTGATCAGGGCCCTTGATGTATTCCTTCCCACCAGCTCCCCTGATACAGAGGGTTCTTCTGAAAATCGACAGGGACTGAGCGAACATAATACTAATAGCTCCAGACTGGCTCAGACAGCACTGGTTCCCACTCCTACAGGACATGTCCATAGAGATCCCACTCCGCCTCCCACTCTGAGTGGACCTCCTGATGCAGGACTCAGGGTGCCTTCGGCACCCAGACCTGCACAACCTACACCTGATGGTCTGGATGCTTTCTGACTCAGCAAGCAGGAGAGGAGCTGCTCAGACAGGGTTAAGAAGGTCCTAGTTGGTAGCAAAAGACCATCCACCAGGTCCACGTACACAGCCAAGTGGAAGCAATTCTCCATTTGGGCTTGGGAGAAGGGTGTATACCCTATCTCAGCCCTTATTCACCTGATCCTTGACTATCTGCTAGACCTAAGGGAAAGAGGCCTTTCTCTTTCTTCATTGAGAGTACATTTAGTGGCAATCTTAGCTCTCCACGAAAGTGTGGATGGGCAATCAGTTTTCTCCCATCCCACCTCCGTCAGATTCCTAAAAGGGGTGGAGAGATATTTTCCCCTACCTCATAAGCCCACCTCACCTTGGGACCCGAATACCGTCCTCCAGGCAATGAGAGTCGCCCTATGAACCTTTAGACTCAGCCACCCTCCTGGTCCTATCCTGGGAGGTGGGCTTCTTAGTAGCAATCACCTCTGCCAGAAGGGTTTTGGAGTTGAAAGCCCTCTCCTTGGAACCCCCATACACGAGGTTCTACCAGGATAAAGTGGTTTTGCGTCACCACCCATCCTTCCTTCCTAAGGTGGCCACCCCTTTCCAACTTAAACAGGAAATTTGCTTGCCAGTTTCTTACCCCGACCCCAAGTTATGCAGATCCAGAGGAAGTGGAATACACTGGACATGAGAAGAGTGCTCCTAACTTACATTGAGTGCAGCCGGCAATTCCACGAGACCCCCCAACTGTTTGTGGCTTACCAGTATACTCTCAGTGTATCTCTAAATGGATTGTGAACTGCATTAAGGACTGCTACTGAAGGTCGAAAACGCCCCTTCCTGGAACTGTTAGAGCCCACTCTACCAGGGCCCAAGCATCCTCTATGGTCTTCCTTGCCAACGTCCTGATCCAAGAGATCTGCAGGGTCTCTACGTGGTCGCCGATTCATACCTTCACGACAAATTACACCATCGCCCAGCAGGCTAGAGATGATGCCACTCTGGGCAGAGCTGTTCTTAGTGTGGGTAGATTGTAACTCTTCCCACCGTCCATGGGTACAGCTAGCAGTCACCTGTAACTGAATGATGTGAGCGGCGCTCAAAGGAGAACGGTGGGTTACTTACCTGTAACTGTCCTTCTTCAAGATGGGCTGCTTACATACATTCAGGCCACTCCCACTGTCCCTGCTAACAGAGTTGGTGAAGGTGTATGGGACTGGGAAGGTCATGGTCACCTAGATAGCTGTGGTCACAGCATAGAGGAGGCGTTGGCCATGTGCCTTGACCTGACAGGCTAAGGCTGAAGACTTTCCAAGCTACCGTGTATTGCAGCATGTAGACACCTGGAACTGAATGTATGTGAGCAGCCCATCTCGAAGGACGGTTACTGGTAAGTAACCCACCTTTCTTTCTTTTGTCTTTTCTGGGGGCTTGAAAACCTGGGCTCCCTGGTAACATGATCTGTTGTCTGGCTAGGTGTGTCTCCATTGCCAGCAGCTCTGAGTCTGCTAGGCAGATCTTCCCACCCCAATCAGTCAGGCAAATTTCAGTAAACCACACATTAGCTTGCTTAGTGATCTCCAAATTCCCCATCATGGCCAATTTCAAGTCTGGACTCTGTCTGAGAGTTATACCAAACATTGCAGCTAGCATCTCACAAATAGGGCACTGATGTTCAGTTTCAAAAGTTTTATTTCACATGGCCCCAGTTGTACCTGAATCCACAAAAAGACTGAAACATATTTCCAAATCATTCAGGGGTAAAAGCTGGTCTGCTCCCCCTTGCATGTTCAAGACATCAGCTGCACTGCTGCCCTCTTCTATAACTACAGCTGCCCAATTATCTCGCTGATCTTGAAGCAATATCTGTTCACTCACAGAGTTAGCTTCATGGATGCAATCAGGTTTTAACTCCACTGCCTCTCCAAAACACTGACTGAGTGCAGTTATTTGGTTACAGGGCTGTTTAAGCTTTTCATCAATTTCGACTCTATCTGAAACCTTTTCCAAGGTATCCATACTAGATCTTTCAAAAACCAAGTCAGTGAATCCATCTACAGGTAAAACATTTTGGCAATCAGAATTTTCCCCAAATTTCTTAACACAGAGAATGCTGGATGGTGTTGCAGAGAGGGCCCCCCTACTAAGCCCTGCGAATAGTGTAGTGGCTCGCACCTCTGCTTAACATGCAGAAGGTCCTAGGTTCAATTCCCAGGGGGTTGGACTTGATGATCTCATGAGGTCCCTTCCAGCCCTATTGATTGATAAAGATAGTTCCATCAGTTTACTTCCATATCCTCCTGCTGCAGCACCCTGCTTGCAAAGACCATCAGGAGACCTTACTCCCTCTGAGGCAATCCTAAGCAACAAATTCTTTTCCATAGAAATGCTGCCCTTTCTTTGGCTAGAGGAGGATTTTGTAAGGCAATGCTCCCTTGAACACCAACCGTTCTTCTTCAAGCGCTGCTTGGATGCATTCAGTAATAGGCATCTTTGTGCCAGAGCGCCGGATTGGTCAGAAAAAACTTTTGTCCTAGCCTGTCAGGAGAGGGTAGGTGGCCATCGCCCCCAACGCCACCCAGTGGCTATATATATGGCCACCTCCCAACCCCTCCCCAGTTTCATTTCTTCACCTTATGCGATGGATCTGCAACATCCTCTCCTTGCGAAAGCAAGCAGCCTGTCCATGACTGAGCTTCACACACCTTTTCATGGACATAGTTCCATGAAAGAGAACTCCAGCATTCGGGCCAGAACATTGGAATCAGCCTCTCGCCATGCTGGGATTTAAATCCTGCACTGAGTGTGGCAAGGTCTTCCCCTGGGACGACTCCCACAGGAAGTGCCTCCGGTGCCCAGGCGAAGACCACCTGGTCACTGCCTGCTCCATATGCCTGTCCTTCAAACCTAGGACAATCAAGGATAGGGAGCAAAGGCACCATGCCCTAGCTTCTGAACAGGCTTGACACTCCTCTCCCAAGGCTTCGGGAGCCCATCTGGCACTGCGAGCCGGCTCGGCACCAGCATCCACCCGGCACCATGACGACTGAGGTTGCAGGAAGATGAGCTCAGTACCGACTTCAGTACCTTGGCGCCGACACAGTCCACTGGCACTGGGCTCCCCCCAGCGCTGCTCTAGGTCACCGCCAGCACTGCAAGCTTGCCGCAGCCCTGTACTGATGGTACAGGGCCTGCCCAGGCACTGTTCTGAGTCACCTCTGGTACCACAGGCTTGCTTCAGCCCCGTACCGACGGTGCCAGGCCTGCCTCGGCACTACCCACCCTTGGCACCGCAGGGTCGAATTTCACCCTCTTCCCCAGGGCTACTTCACAAAGGCAGCCCCATCTCTCCAGGTGGGGGCTCGCCACAGGTCTGTTCAGGGTCGCTCCCGATCCCAATGACCCCGGAGGCAGTGGAGGCTGCACGGGAACTCCTTTTATTGCCCACACCTCCCTCCCCAGTACCGGTTAGGAGGGGCAAACTGGCCTTCATATCAAAGGCCTGGGTGCCTCACGAATCACAACGCTCTCCCTCCCCCCCTCCAACTCCAGGCACTCAAGCCCCACAGCCCATTACTCCTTCGGGACTGGGTACTGTAGAGCCTTCCCCGTGGCAACATATAACTTTGCAGTCTCTGGTACCACCTTGGAGATCACGCAATGCTTCCCTTGGTCTAGTCCCAAGGAAGGTCTGTCAAGGGGCTCCAAGTGGCCTCGGCGTTGTGCTTCAGCGCTGTCCCCATTCCACTTCTGCCCTCATGAATGGTCCCCGCATGAAACGTCGTCACCATCAGTCCTGCTGAGGGCACCCAGTACAAATCTCTCCCCAGTACCGGGCTCATATACAGGTGATCTATCGGTGCACTTTGACCTCTTGCACCATGCCGCAGCCCATTTGGGGATGGAGGTGCAATCCTCCGAGCCTTCCTTGGATACCCTCTTTGGGCCGGTGTTTTCTTCATCGGAGCCTGTTATGGTTCCCCTGCACTCCAGCGTTTGGGACCTCACCTCCTCCCGATGGCAGAACCCAGGTTCCATTTCCCACCAGTGTCAGACACAGCCGGCCTCGAGTAGAGAGTCCCAGGATAAGAGTTCCCCTTCCTCATCGACCACCCAATCCCACCCTGGGATGTGGTACAAATGGTGTTAGGCCCGGGTGAACCCCCCAGTGACCCCCTCCCAGCATCGAGGGAGGTAAGTGAGTTAGAACTTCTATGTCATAAGGTCTACTCCTCCTAGGCCTTCTAACTACAGGTTGCAAACAATCAGGCCCTAACTAGCAGATACATACTGGATGTGTGGGAATCCTTCACAAAGTTCAGACATCTATTCCCACCAGAGGCCAAGAAAGAATATGATGCATTCCTAGAGGAGGGAAGAATAATCTCCCAAGACCTCCTTCTGTCAGCTTGGGATGTGGTAGATATGGCAGCCCGCACCATGGCCTTAGCCATAACCATCCATTGAGCAGCCTGGCTCAGGGAAGCCAGGGTGCCCCCTGCTTCACAACAGGTGGCACTTGACCTGCCCTTTGGCAGCGACAACTGGGTACTGCACGTGACCCAAGGGGAGAGGTAAAATACCTCGGCCTCCTCCCAGCGGGGCCTTTCCCATGCCCCTCAGCCACATAAGGCCTATGGGCTCAAGACCCACCCCGCCTGCACTTTCCCCAAAAACACTTTGGTAGGGACTTAGTCCCTCCCCATCACGCTTTCAGTTAGCATCTTGGGACCTGCTCAGAAGATCCTTCCTTTCTTTGCAAGGAAGAGGAGCCTATTCTAATTAATCTGTGACTGCCTCACCGTGGACTCTCAACAGACTGGATGTTCTCATGGCTCCGGCCCACCTCTAGAGAAGGTAGGCAACATTTCTTCCCCTTCCTTCCTCTAACTAGAGAAGAGAGAATTTCTTAGGGCTGCCACAGACCCCCCCCCACACTTCTACAGGATGGACGGGGGGAGGGGGAGCCCGGCCTTAATCTTGCTCTTCTGCTTTTAGGAGGACACTAACCCAAGCCCGCCTCAATCACTAATAGCCCAACCCGAGACTGCGGCTTCGCTCCCACAGACAATCCTTAATTCTTTGCTTCCCTTAGGGCTATCATTGGAGGAAGGAAACTGGTAAAGAATACGAGAAGGGGAAGAAAGGGCCGGCCCGGGGGGGGCGCCCCCCGCGGGTATTGCTTCGGCAGGTGATCCCTCCTGCTCTTAAGGCATTAGGGAGACCTTCACTAAGCTGAAGGGTGAATCACCTAGTAGCTCTAGTCAAAACTACAGATACCTCCGGTTTGCAGAGATGCGTGTGCCCACCAGCTGACCGGGACAACCCTTTGCCAGTCTGTCACCTGCCCCACAATGGGTAGGACCTGCTTCTGCACCCTGAACTTGGGAGGGACCCTCCAGGCACCTTTCCCACCGCTACAAAATCAGTAGGTGTGCATGCCTAAGCCAGTCCCAGTAGGTCCTTAGCGACCTCCCCAGGACTATAAATCCTATTTAATTATCCCGCCTGTTAGACGGGGGCACGATGCTCAGTATTGTTTACCGCCTGCTGCTCTGTGCCCTGGAGGGGGATACTAAGGCAGAGTTGTGTTCATGGATCTCTACCTTGCGCCTCGTTTTTTCCCCCCTTCCCTCCCTATGGAGAAAACAACCTGTAAAGGACTAGAATTCATCCTGTTTCTCTGGGACTGATTTATATCTTTCCAGAATATCTTCGATCAGGAGTCCCTCTCAGGCTCCACTATCCCAGGAAGGTGGCGGTACCTCTCTAACCCTCCCCAACCTAAGTCTGAAGCATCCGTTATCATGGTCACTAGGGGCTTGGGTTCCCTGTACAGAGTGATCCCCATCGCAAAGCGGGGTCCCCTTCCTATTCCCACTCCTGAAGTGGCAACTCTATATACTCGACATAGATTCAACTAGGTCAGTGGGATTCACGGGAGAAGAGGCAATACTACCCTCCCCCCACAGAGTGGGGGGAAACTTGCCTTATGCCTCCCAATTATCCCTTATCCAATCCAGTGGTGATGGCTCACTGACAGACTTGCTGCACACTGTGCATACAGATCCATGGTCACCCAGGGCTAGCCCAGGGCACTGTCGCCCAGGCACCTGACCGGCAAGATTTGTCTTCCTCCGCAGGACCCCCCCCCCCAGGTCCACACACCATTGGTAGCATTTGCATGATACTCCCGCCATAGGAGATTGTTAAAGCTTTCTCCGTCTGTTAATTGACGAAGCTTAATCTACCAAATCCTGATTTCTGACTTGCATGGAAAATCGGGAAATAGTTGTTTTTCCCATGGTGGAATTCTATCCTGGGTAAGACCGGATAAACATAGGTCGCCCTTGTTGGATTCTCCAAATATCCAAGGTACACCTGTGGAATCACCGACTGTACCTTGTGAGCATCATATCCTTGCCAGATGGTCTTCACAGAAGACCACTGCCTCCTCGGTTAAGCCTCATCACTCGGAGGGTTCAGTTTCCCTCTTACAGGCTTTCATTCCCAACTTGCACTTAGGTGCATTGTAGCTAGGGGCCCATATCACACCTGCCGGTGCCCCTGGGCATGCAGGGTCATATAAATCAATGTAACGTATAATTCCATAGGCCTCTGGGTCATCACAACTAGGCATCTAGTCGGAAGCTTTGCGAATTCTGCTTTACTCGCTTCCTCCATTACCCATGTAGTCTTCCCAGTAGTGGAATCTTAGGAGGTACTTGATGGGACAACAGGAGGGTTCGCCGTCATAAGATAACCAAGGCCAACAATACTTCCTAAAGCCCACCTTGCTGGCTTGCAAGTGCCTTGTGGGTCTGGAGTATTTCTTCTGAAACGTAAGAAGTCTCCTGGGTCAGGGCACTGTAACACCACTGAAGGTTTGGTGTCTCTTTCCTCCTCCCCCCTCCCCCAACTGGCCCAGGGACTACAGGGCTGAGCTGCTATGTGGCGCCAATCGCACCACCTCTGCCATTTTTCCTTTCCCTTAATCAGCTCGAAGTTTCTGCCTCTAGAATCTTCTCGCTTAATTCCGCTAGCCTTTTCCCTTGCAGGTTGAATTGTATACCAAATACACACACCTCTTTGGGAATGTGACTTATGGGTCTTTGCATGGCTGGTTGGAGGGATGATATTTAATCCCCTCTTATTGCTCTCTGCATGGGCAGTGACCGTCATGACCAGCCCAGTATCCCTAAGGCTCCTGGATTCTTCGTAAGGTTTATGTTGAAGTGTTCTGTGGCGAGAAGATTTACCCTCTGGCCTTCATAACTCAAGCTAGACCCTCAGGTACAGCAATCAAACGCGACTCCCTCCATGTTAGTCGTGTTGCGCTGTTACAAATCCCTGGTGTAAGGTGACTTAGTCTGTTCGACCCACACATGCTATTTGGCTTGGGTGGATTGGACCTACCCCTTGCTCGGGGTTGGCCCTACATTGAGCACTCCATTGCCAGGGCAAGACCCCTAACTGGTCTCTTAGTCCCTGTAAGGACTTTACTTGCTAGGCCTATACCCTTCTGGGGTGTTGCTGTGCTGAAGGTGGAAGAGCCAACTCCATCTGCCGTCCATCAGCCCGGCTAGTAGTCACCTATTACTAAATGCATCCGATCAGCGCTTGAAGAAGAACGGTGGGTTACTTACCAGTAACCATCCTTTCAGATGGGCTGCTCGGATCCATTCAGGTCCATCCCCTCCATCCTCGCATCTGGAGTTGGCGACTCCTAGGCACTGCGGAGGGGTCGGGAGGTGGCTATATATATAGCAATGGGGTGGCATGGGGGACAGTGGCCGCCTACCCTCTCGTGACAGGCTAGGACAAATTTTTTCTGACCAATCCAGTGCTCCGGCATGGATACACCTATTACTAAATGGAACCGAGCAGCCCATCTCGAAGAAGGACGGTTACTAGTAAGTAACCCACTGATCCTTGCTCAGGTTCACCTAAGTCCAGATTTAACTCTGAGACAGTAGCCATGTCCTCAGTCAGAAGAGACTGAGAGGCATCTTTTGTCTGCTTCTTAAACAACATATTGGAGACAGAATCTCCCTCAGCAGGTAAACTACTATTCTCCACATTCAAACAGTTTGAAGTCCCCTCTTGATCATCCCAGCTCCCTTGGCTGTTTCCAGATATACTACTGGGGATAGGGATAACTTCCCCCATAGGCACATCATTACACCTGGCAGACCCAGGCTCAGAAACGCTCCCTCCCTGAGTCTCAGTTGAGACCAGAACCATTTCAGGTACAATAGACAAATCCTGAGAGACCAGCTTGCTACCAGCAGATACACTGCTACTTTCACTCCCCATTGCCCCAGCACACATGGCTGTTCTCAGACATATTTTTGTGAGTTGGGTAGCCTCCTCAATGGGCAAGCCAGTACCCAAGCAGACACAGGGTTAGGATCATTCCATTCCTGAGTTTCAATTGAAACCAGAACTACCTCTGACACAACAGACAAGTCCTGAAGGCCGTCTCTTACCAGCAGATGCTTTGCTGCCTTTACCAGACACACCTTTCGAAACTCCTTGCTCTCAATTGTTTGAACCTCTTTACTAGCAGATACATTGCTGCCTTTTAAAGTTCTCTGCTCCCAGTTATTCATAGTCAATGTATTAGGGACAAACTCTTTACTAGCAGACACATTGTTGCTTTTCCCATGTAAACCTTTTAAAGTTCTCTGCTCCCAGTCCCAGCCCTCCTGTCTGTTTGTGGACACAGACTGGGAGAAAGGGATGTATTTCTTAACAGGCACAGTACCATTACCAACAGGCAAGTATCTAGAGACAGTTTTTTCTTTACCAGCCAAACTGCCCTTCTGAATGGACAAGCTGCTATTCTTCACAGTTTCAAAGGTAGAGACATTTTTCTCCTTTGTTACAGCATTCCTGGTTAATCACAGTCAACTTAGCATCATACACCCCTTTTTCACCAATTTCCCTGCTGATTTCAGGTAACACAGAAAATTTACATTCATATTCTTTTTGAGGTTTATTTAAGACATTCATTTGGTTACCAGTATTCATTGTATCAGCAATATACATAGTTAAATCACCAGCACTTGGGCAGACATTTTTCCACATTCTGTCAAGAGAAACTGGACTTTGAGAAATGGTGGGTTACTTACCAGTAACTGCCCTTCTTCGAGATGGGCTGCTTGGATTCATTCAATAATAGGTGTATCCGTGCTGCAGCACACGATTTGTTGGAACCTTTTTGCCCTTGCCTGTCAGAGGAGGGCTGGCAGCCACTGCCCCCTATGCCACCCTGTGGCTACATATATGCCACCACCTGACCCCCCTCCCCAGTTCCTAAAAGTCACCATCTCTGAGTGTGGGGACGGTGGGAAGGATGTGAATGACTCCGAGCAGCCCATCTCGAAGAAGGACAGTTACAACTCCTCTGGGAAGAGGTCCTCTTGGACGTCTGATTCAAGAGACTCAAAGGGTCAGAGTTAACGTCTTATGGAAATGAATGTGTGTGTGTCTTCCTGGTATGTGGAAGAGTATTATGAGAAAATCCTTCAGTCTACCTCAGGAAGCACTGAGGGGGAGGTGCTGTACCCTCCAATATTTGAGTAATATCCTTGTTTTCAGCCTGTGTGCTCCCAAGGGGAAGCAAAAGAGGCATTACGCAGATAAGCCGGGGGGGGTCCCTTCCCCATCGAAGGAAATCAGTAAGGTATATGGGGTGGCACAGGGGGATGAAGTAAGCTTCTTCCAACTATTGACAGTGGTAATGAGAATATAATGAGGCCAGGGGTAGAGAGGGGACCTAGCCTTAAATTAAAGTGGTCGATCAGCCTGAGGGAGGGTTCCTGACTCAGTGGGCACCCCATAGGGTAGGGGTTCTCAGAAGATGAGCTTTGTAACACCAATCCAGGTTGGCTATGAATAGCTACCCCTGGATGAGAGTCTGAGCACCTTCCCGCGAGCGGGGGGTGGACCCATGACAGGAGGAATTTCCTAAACTGGGACTCAAACCCATGCCATGGTGGTGGGAGTGTCAACTCCTATCCAGTGGCCTGAAGGAAGAATGAGTTGGGGCTGGGTGTTACACATTATGGGGGTGGAGGGCAAGCAAAGGGACCAGAGGGTAGGAGACCCAAATACTTAACCTCCCCCTGAGGGTCATGGGCAGTACCCAGGATGGCATCCATCTCCAGCGGAGAGAGAGCTTTGCCATCAAAGGGGAGGTCAAAGACCACCTGTTGGGAGACTGGGGGCACCCTTGCCTCTCGCAGCCAAGCCGCACACCACAGGGTCACAGCTGAGGCCATTGTGCAGGAGGCCATATCTACAACATCCCAAGCCAATAGGAGGAGGTCCTGGGATGCTTCCCTGTCCTCCTGGAGGAAGGCATCATACTCATCCCTCACCTCTTGTGGGAGTAGGTGTCTGAATTTGTTCATTGACTCCCAGACATCCAACATATATTGGCCCAACAGGGTCTGATTGTTAGTGACATGTAACTGGAAGGCAGAGGAGGAATATACCTTCCAACACAGAAGGTCTAATTCCTTGGCATCCCTCAATGCTGGGAGAGGGTCATGGGGAACTTGTCCTGGGCCCAGCGCCACTTCCACCACCGCTCGAGATGGAACTGGGTGGTGGCTAAAAGAAGGAAATTTTGACCTTGGGACTCAATATTTGAGGCCTGCCCATATCTGACACCAGGGAAATAGAACCTGGGCTTTGCCAGCATGATGAGGTGAGGTCTCAGACACTAGAATGTAGGGGAACAGTGATGGGTTCCACTGATGAAAACACCGGCCTGAACAAATTATCAGAGGGCCCTTCAAAGGACTGGACCTCCATCCCCACATGGGCTGAAACATGGAGCAGGAGGTTGAAGTGCACAGAGAGATCCCCCATATAGGAAGAGGGCACCAGATTCAAAGCTCTAGCTGGTGCCATAGGAATTGGTGCCAGGATGGGTGAAGCGGTCTCTTGGGGAGACCATTCATGAGGTCAGTACCGAAATGGAGATGGTGCCGGAGGTCGGTGACGAGGATGTTTAGTTCCCCTTGATGTACCCTCTGCTGGACTGGAGGGGTGAGAAACCCCTCAGGACCATGAAGACGGTGCCAGGGACAGCAGGGTGATGCAGTGCCGGGGAGAAGGCTCAACGGTACCAGGGTTTTGAGGGGGGTGGGAGATTCCAGTGCTGGGGAACTTAGTACTGATACTGGAGACCAATGTTCCCTCTAATTTGTAGTGGGCTGTGTGCACAAAAAAATTCTTTTGTGCAAATTTTCACAACCAGCGTCCAAATTTGTGTGCACTCCAATGAGTTTGGTCAAACTGGTGTGCACAATGAAGCAAGTATGTATGATGCAATAATATCTAAGTTTTATTTTTATATGCTGATATAAATAATTTTATAAATTACAAAACCTTAGCTGAAACATGCTACTTGAAACCTCCTTCTTAAAGTAGCATAAAAATACTAGCACTGTTGAATTTTTTTTGTACACGCTTTATTTTGTTGTGTGCACGAGTTTCATGACCTGTGTGCGCACGCCTACACGCACACCTTAGAGGGAACATAGCTGGAGACAGCGTTCAGTGCCACACAGACTTTCAAAATGAAGGCTGGTTTACCCCTCCTAGCGAGTACCAGGGAGGATGGAGTAGGCAATAAGAAGCGTGCCTTTGCTGCCTCAAATTCCTCCGAAGTCATTGGGAGCACCACCAACTCCTCCTGGTCCCATGGGGAGCCCCCTGCAGGGCGCCCAGAGCTGTGTTGACACTGTGGTACTGACACACTGATAGCAAGCTGGTCTTATGTCTTCCGGGGGAGCAGTGCCAGGAGAGCTCCAGTGCCGAACTGGCACGCGGTAGCACACGGGACCCTGAAGCCTTGGGGATAGGCTGCCACACTTGCCCTGAGGCCAAAGCATGGCACCTTTGTTCCCTGTCCTTGATTTTCCTAGGCTTAAAGGACAGACAGAGGGAGCAGGAGGTGACCAAATGGGCTTCACCCAGGCGCTGGAGGCCCTTCTTGTGGGGATCGTCCCATGGGAAGGCCTTGCCACATGCAGCACAAGGTTTAAACTTGGCATGGCGGGCAGTGGAGGAGAGCGGTGTCGTTGCTCCGAACCCAGGTGCACAAGGGAGGAAACGCTCTTTGGTGGAACCAGGTCCATGAAAATGTGTTCCCATTTGAGTGGAAGGCTCATAAAAGAGAGAGAGAGAGAGAAAGAGAGAGAGAGAGGCTGCTTGCTAACACAAGGAGCAGTCTGTTCCACAAACTGTCACTGAGGTGGACAAAATGGAACTGGGGAGGGGTCAGGTGGCGGTCACATATATAGCCACAGAGTGGGGCAGGGGGAGTTGGCCTGCAGTCTTCTTCTGACAGGCTAGTGCAAAAGGGTTCCGACCAATCGTGTGCTGCGACATGGATACATCTATTATTGAACGTTTCCAAGCAGCACGTGAAAAAGACACAACTGTTGCTGCTCTTTTGTTCTTTGGATTTCACTTTCAAGCTCAGAGATTCTTGCCTCAGCTTCCAGTCCCAGCCTTCTGTTTCTCTGGACTGATTATTCAGCTAGCTCAGCACACTCCTTAAATTGATCTGCCTTTTTGGTCTGCTCTGCCTTTTCCTCAAATTTAGTGTATATCTCAACCATATCCTTTTGTTCTCTGGTGTAGATGTCTGCTGTTCTTTTCTGAAGCTGAAGCTCCATAATCTTTTCCAGGATTTTCAGCATGATTTTTTCCTCTGATTGTGAATCACTCATTCTGGCCAACTTTAACCATTACAACTCTTGGTATCAAATTTAAAATTTAGGAATAGTGTGGGGTCCCCTCCTCAAAACTCAAATGTTCTGGTTCTGTGGATCCTGCCAAGACTACGCCAATGTGACCCGGGCTTCCTTGGGTACCCTTCTGAATGTGCCAAAATCAGGGCAAGCTGCAAAACCACTGATAGGTGGTACTTCAATCAGTCTCCCAGTCAGTAACAAAACAAACAAAAACTTCTGATTCCCCACTCTGGTCATCACCAGGCATAACAAAACAGAAACAGCCCCTTGCTGCACATCAGTTCCTATAGTCCCCTCTAGCCACTGGGTCTCTTAAGGAAATAAGTTCTCCTGACCCCAATGGGTCAGCCACAGCACCCAGAACAATATGGGCTTGACTCTTACCCAAAATACCATGCTGCCAGCCAATCCTTTAGTAACTACAACTAAAGGTTTAATATGAAAAGAAAACAAACAAGATATGAGAGATGTTAAAGGGTCAAAGTGAATCACAGACATACAAATGATTTAGAGTCTGTAGAAAGCAAATCCTTGAAGATCCTGTAGTTTGCAGGTTAGTCCCACTCTTCTGGTGTGCACCCAGCAGCAGCAGCAGCAGCTGGGTGGGTCTCAGACCTTTGTTCAGTCCCAGGAGAATAGTTCCAGAGGAGGGTGTTGGTTGCAGA
>ML682108.1:502575-745508 GCA_007922195.1 Podocnemis expansa | reverse complement strand
TGTTCAGTCCCAGGAGAATAGTTCCAGAGGAGGGTGTTGGTTGCAGACACACTGAAGACAAAATGGAGATAGGTCCCCTGCCTTTTATCTCAGTGTGCTTGCCAGATGAAAATGGAGGTGGGCCACATGGTCAGTCTGGGTAACTAGTCAAACAGGTTTCTTTTTGGGCCCACTGTAGATGGGAGCCCCCTTGGTGGGGGCCCTCAAGAGGAACAGGATTGGCTTAAGAACAAATCACTTGGAACACACATAAAAACAAATAGATTTCTAATTTCTAATAAAGGCTTGATAGCTACATGCAAACCATATAATCATTCTTAGCAGATTATAGCCTTTCTCTTGTTACCAAAAATGGCATGCCACATATGGATTATTGCATATATGAAAAATTAATCATAAACAGTCCCTTAGACCCAGACAGCATCACAAATACCTTCCCAGTCTGGCCTGGGATTTGTTTAGTCTACTTAAGTTGCTTTAAGTCCACTTAAAACTGTAGTGTTGACATACCCAGAGGGAGCACGGGGCATGGCCAGGGTTCCAGTACTCATGCAAGTCTCCCAAACTGGCCAGGGCCCTTGGGCACAGGTTCTGTAGGCTTGTGTGGTAGTCCAACACTCTTTAGGAGTTCCTGAGATGCCAGCACCCCAGACTCCTGTCAGCTATGGGTAACTGGAAATCTGCCCACTCCCCCCAGCACCCTGGCCAGGGACGGATGGGGATACAGGGGGTCCCACCCCCCTACAGCTGGCTGAGCTTGTGGTGGGGGAAACATCCTGTGTCCAGCTCGCCCCATTCCAACCGGGACCCTCCTGGTGCGCCATTAATATAACAATAGTTTGCAGATGCCCAGTCTGGGATTGCCTCAGCTCAGACAACTTGGAACACACACAAATCAAATAAGATTCCTAATTTTTAATACAAATATGATCCCTACATATAAATCATATAATCATTCCTAGCATATTATAGCCTTTCTATTGATACCAAACATGGGATTTCCAATATGGATTATTGCAAATATGAAATATTAGTATGAAAAATAATCATAAGCAGTCCCCTAAACCCATACAGCATCACACCGGGCTCCTTTCCCTGCCCCCACCGCCTGCCAGGTACCAGGGGAAGCCAGGTACGCCAGCTTCTTTTCCCCCACCAACTGGCATACCCCGGTGGAAGCCAGGGGCCCCAGCTTCCCTTCCCTCACTGCTCAGCAGGTACAGGGGGAAGCCAGACACACCGGCTTCCCTGCTGCCGCCGCCCGGCATGTGCCTGGGGAAGCCAGGAGCACCAGCCTCCCTGCCCCCACCACCTGCCAGGTACTGGGGGAAGCTGGGTGTGCAGGCTTCCCTGCCCCTGCTACCTGGTATCTGCTGGGGGAAGCTAGGCGCACGGCTTCCCTTCCCCCACCACCCGGCCAGGTGCATGGATGCCAGGCTCTGCATGCTCCTTTCCCTGCATGCCTGGCTAGGTGCGGGGAAGCCTGGTGCGTGGGGTCCCATCTCCCTCTGCCTGGCTGTGCCAGAAGGCTGCAGCCAGTCTGGGGGGATGTCATTTCCCCCTCTGGGCTCCAAGAGCCTAGAGCCAGTGGGGGCTTTTTTTCCCCTGCCACTGGTTCTCCTGGTGAGACCCAGGCAGAGGATTGGGTGACAACCTGACCTTGCCAGGGGGCCATGTTGCCACATCTCCCAGAGTGCTCCTCTCCTAAGTTGAACCAGCAAGTCCTGCTCCAAACATGTTAGTTCAATTTGTTTTTCTTTGTGGGGACCTGTTAAATTGACTTAATTTAATGGTTGTTATATCAATTTAGCTTAAATCACTTCAAGCTAAATCGATTTAACTCCCTGGCTGTGTCCACATGAGAGTTTTATTTTTAAACAATAGCTGCTGTTTTGAAATAAAACTTGCCAGGTCCACATGACATTTCATTATTTCAAAACGATGGGACTCCATTGTTTTGAAATAATGACCGTTGTTTTGAAACTGGTAAACCTTGGCTGCTATCGAAATAGCCGTTGTTTTGAAACAACGTGTCCAAAAACTGTTGTTTTGAAACAATGGCTATTTCGATAGTGGCGCGAGTTTGACCTTCTTTCTCCCAGTGTGCTCAGGGGCCAGGAAGTGCCCTGCAGACTTGTCCCTCGTGCTGCCAGGCTGAGCACAGCAATGGCAAACAGCTGAGGTGCTCGCACACAGGGGCAATGATGGGGGTCCATATGGACCACTGATGAGACCCTTGCCCTCTTCAGAATATGGTCTGGGAAGGATATAAGGGTACGGTTCTGGGTGCGCCAACAGAATGTCAATATCTATAGCGACATCGCCCAGGCCCTGGTGCAGGAGGGCTTCGAGTGCACCACCGAGCAGGTGCGCTCGAAAGTCAAGGGCCTGTGCCAGGACTATGCCCAGGCTAGGGATGCCAGGCTCCTCCATGGGGCAGCAGCTGCCACCAGCTGCCCATTTTTTGAGGAGATGGATGCATTCCTGGCCCAGGACTCAGTGACTGAGGACCCCCTGGATGTGGGAGACACCAGCTGGCCCAGCACAGCTCCACCTGCAAGCCCAGAGCTGATCCCAGAAGAGGAACCCCGGACCACCAGCCCCATGGAGCAGCCGGCGGAGCAGGAGGCAGCCATTTTGGAGGGGACATCGCACCGGACAGCAGGCATCCCAGTCAGTGAGTGCCCGCCCCCCAGGTAGGGAGGCCAGGAGTGCAGGGCATAGGTTCTGAGGGAGGCACGGCCCTGGGACGGTGGGGCTAGGGCCCGGGGGGGGGGGGTGCACAGGCTCTCCCGTGCATGCAGGTGGCAGGGAGGCACATGGAGACAGGGTCCCATGTCCAAGCAGGATGGGGGTCCCTCAACATGGGGATGGCAATAGGCAGGCTTGGCACCAGGCAGGGCAGAGAGCCTGCAACCAGCACTGCTGTCACATGGCCTCAGGAGACTTCCTGGGCCACATGCTGCTGAGGACAGCTCACTACTGTGGGCCACAAGGCCACGGGCACCCTGAGTGCAGTGTAGACAGCACACACAGATTGGGGAATCCTGCTGGCTGTTGGGGCAGGGGTGTTTGCAGCTCATAGGCTGCACACACCAAGGCTAGTAGGCTGAGACTTAACTGTTCTCTCTTCTGCCCTGCAGCTCATCTGCCCACCCACCCGTCTTCTCCCCGGAGCCCACCACTGACCACCAGGCGGAGGAGAAGAGCCCACCCAACCTGAGACGACATCCTGGCTGGCATGCTTGAGCTTGGCCAGCCGGTCGAGGAGTCGTCCCAGGCCTGGCACATCGAGCAGGGCAGGTGCCAGGATGCCGCTGTCTGGCAGCTCCAGCGTGCCACCGAAGCCGATGAACGCATCATGGCAGCCCTGGAGCACCAGGCAGCAGCAATGGAGCACCAGGCAATGGCTTTCGAAGACCAGGCAACCCCCCCTTTCCCATCAGGCAACTGCCCTGGAGGGAATGCAGGCCACGGTGCACCGTATTGAGGGACAGCTTGCCCTGCAACATCACCCTCATCCTGCTGCTCCCACAGACCCAGCTGCCCCTCACCACCAGCACCCCCGAACCCAGGGTGGCCTCGGAGAGGGCCATGGGACTGTGGGCCATGCCTCAGGGGTCGCCCCCCCCGATATACCCCCCCAGTTGTCCCCAAACCCCCACCCCACATGCTCTGTCCCAGTTTTGTGCCCCCACCCCACATGCCCTGTCCCAGGTTTGTGCCCCCATCCCACATGCCGTGTCCCAGTTCTGTGCCCCCACCCCACATGCCCTGTCCCAGTTTTGTGCCCCTAGTTATGCCCCCACTCGACCCTTCCTGTCTCCCCAGCTCCACCTTTCCTGACCCCCTTGTTTGTTTAAATAAAAACAATTCACCCATGTTCAGAGTTTGTTGCGTTTTTTATTTGGTTGGGTTCAGGGTGTGGGTGGGTTGGGTGGGGCCTGGCTGGGGCAGAATGGGGGAGCAGGTGGTATGGTGGGGTTCGGATGGTGATGTGGGTGCCATTGAGTATCCCCCCACACTTTGGAAAGCCTAGAGTATTGAGACTAGCAATGATGTCCTGCAGCGATCCCAGGGTCATGAGGTGTGGCAGCAGGACTGTGCTGATGGCGTGGGCAACCTGCAGCAGCACTTCCCCGATGGTGGACCTCCTGACGCTGAAGAGCTGGGCAACAGATCTGTGGGACTCAGAAGTGGCCATTTTCCAGAGAGTGATGGCCACGCTCTTGTCCACAGGGATGCCTGCCCTCATTACTGTGTCCCTTCAGCGCAGGACTGGGGTGAGCTCGGTGATGAGTGAAGGTCTTCCTGCTAACCTAGAGGTTCCTCCTCCAGGGCTTGTTGCTCCAGGTTCGCTGGAGAATCCACTTCCACCAGTCTGTGCTGGTGCCCAGTGCCCAGATGGGCTGTGGCACAGAAGGGGATGGGGAGCTATCAGTGCTGTGAATGCCATGGAGACGATGGTCTGAGGCACAGTGCCGGGCTCATCAGACTCAGGGAAAGTGTGTCCCACAGCAGGGCAGAACCCTGCAGGCTAGCAGCAGGTCTACCAAGTGCTTGAGGATGGTATGGGAGCTGGGGAGCATCCCTAGCCATCTCTCTTGCAACCTCTTAGGAGTCGCAATGGACAGGGAGGGGCGGCCAGTTCGTGCTTTTAGGTGATTCGCTGGCAACCTGGCTGGCAACATGGCCACCAACATGGCCCAGTGAGCCAGCCATGTTGCTACACCTCCCAAACTGCCCCTCTCCTAAAATCCAAATAGCATGTCCACACACAGGGCATGCTATTTCGCTTTGAGGGCTTCCCTTAATTCGAATTAAGAAGTGTTAATTCGAATTAACTTATTTTGAAATAAGAATTGTATTTCGAAATGAGTTATTTTGAAATGAGTTATTTCGAAATAACAGTTAGCGTGTGGACATAGCCCCTGTGTGTGGACATAGCCTAAGTGCCATAGGACTCTGTGCTTCTTTTCATAGAATCATAGAATCATAGGGTTGGAAGGGACCCCACGAGGTCATCTAGTCCAACCCCCTGCCAAAAAAAGCAGGACCACTCCCATTAGATCATCCCAGTCAGTGTTTTGTCCAGCTGGGACTTGAACACCTCCAGAGATGGAGATTCCACCACCTCCCTAGGCAGCTTATTCCAATGCTTCACCACTTGCCTAGTAAGGAAGTTTTTCCTAATATCCAGCCTGGACTGCCCCAGCTGTAACTTGAAACCATTGCTTCTCGTTCTGCCCTCTGTTACTACCGAGAACAGTCGAGCTCCCTCCTCCTTGGAGCAACCCTTCAAGTAGTTGAAGGTTGCTATCAAATCCCCCCTCAGTCTTCTCTTCTGCAGGCTAAATAAGCCTAGTTCCTTCAGTCTTTCTTCATAGGGCTTGTGCTCCAGCCCTTTGATCATTTTGGTTGCCCTCCTCTGGACTCTCTCTAATTTGTCCATGTCCTTTTTGTAGTGGGGAGCCCAAAACTGGACACAGTATTCCAGATGTGGCCTCACTAGTGCAGAATAGAGGGGAATGATCACATCCCTTGATCTGCTGGTAACACTTCTTCTGATGCAGCCCAGTATGCCATTGGCCTTTTTGGCAGCAAGAGCACACTGCTGACTCATGTCCAGCTTCCCATCCACCATGACTCCCAGGTCCTTTTCTCCAGTGCTGCTATTTAGCTGATCACTCCCCAGCCTGTAGCAGTACATGGGGTTTTTTCGTCCCAAGTGCAGGATTTTACACTTATCCTTGTTGAACCTCATGAGATTCCTCTTGGCCCACTGCTCCAATTTGTCCAATTTACTGAACTAGACTAACAGAGCTGCCCCTTTGGAACCTGTCCTACTAAGTGCTCCCGTGTTTGGGTTGGAAACACAGCACAGGAAACCAAGAACTATTTTCAGCTAATATATAGCGTTTTAAAAAGATTTTGGATTTTTTTTTGTAGTCTATGATTTTATAACTTTGGTTTTCTTAAAAACATAAAAAGTTAAAACTAGGCACTGAAACTAAGTGTGTTGGGAATGCTGAACCCCCTGACTTGAACGTTTTCCATTATATAAAGGTGCAGCACAATGGCAGCATGCTTGCTAGAATATTCTTAGCATGATATTTTTGGAGAGGTTTCTAAGCCATGATGGAAACAATGTTCAGATATGTGTTGTAGTTTGATCTTTTGCTACTAACATAAATGAGCTAATCGCTGCTCAACTACAGAGGTTAAGATGAATATTTAAAAGTTTCAAACATTTAAATGTTTGTTAGGGGAACAGCAGTATTAGAGAGAAAGTATGTATCATACATTAATTAATAAATGAAAGAGGAGAATAAATTAATGATAGTTCAAAAGTAGTTGCAATGAACTTTCACAAAACTTAAAAATCACTATTGAGTGTATAATTAGATGATGGCTTTTAGCAGTGTGGATCTATAACGAATAAATTTTGGCAATCAAATCTTGCACACTGTTCAGACTGGCTTGGGTTTATGTACATAGAAGGTTTTATACAAATTATTTTTGTAAATAAAAAGGCTTAATTTGGAAGGAAATTTCTAGTGTGAGGCTAAAGGAATTTGAGAGAGTAAACATCAAACATCACTGAAATTCACTGAGGTACTCAACTTTATGAGACTATGGCCCCCTCAGACATATTAAAGAGTAAGTACAAGAGGAGCTAAGCTTACTTACTAGTTGGAAGAGAAGAACATATAGGCTATGTCTACACTAGCAAATTAGTCTGGATTAAGGAGGCTTGATCTGGACTAATTTGGTCCCTGCCTCCACTAGGCTTTGCCTAGTTTAAACTAAATTTTTTTTTTGGTTTGAACAGTAAGTTTGAACTAGCTGCTCAGTTTGAATTTTAGTTCAAACTAGCATGATGTAGCCATGGTAGATCGAACCAAATAACTTTGAGCTAGTGGTTAGTTTGAACTAGCCATATTTTTTAATTCGAACTAGCCACCCTTTTTTAGTTCAAACTAAAAGATGCAGCTAGTTCAAACTAAAAAGCTGCAGTTAGTTCGAACTAAACCAAGGTTAGTTCAAACTAACCAGGAACCGCTTAGTTTGGACTAAGCAAGCCCAAACTAATGTTCCTGGTGTAGACATAGCCTATCTGCACATGCAAAGGGTCAGCAACTCCTCAGAGAGTACCTGGGAAAATGGTCCTAGAAAACTGCAGCCCTGAGGAGATTTGGTAAGATCAAGGCATTCACAGCATTTGTGCAGACCTGCCTGGTTATGGGATTAAAGGCAGAATAAATAGCCACACTGGAATGCTGACATTCACTGAAAACTCAAAGCCTTGGGGAAAATGGGACAGTCTGGAGTGTAATTTAAAAAGCGTCTGTGCGGTGACAGCACTTGCTTAGTTCTTCACAGCCTGAAAGGTTCCAGGTGGTCAGTCTTAAGTCTTGCTCTTACAGTGGGGACTCTTCTACAGCTGGGCTGTCTGGGAGGCTAATTATGCCCTGAATGTGCCTGGCTTGGGATGCTGCTGTATCTGTGGGTGTCACAAGGAGTTTGCTCCTGCTTTTTGAACACAGTGTGATGGTGAGGGGCCCAATAATGGTGAACTCTTTTTTAGTCTTCAGACTACACACAGAGCCTACTTAGAGCTTGCTTCCACCAGCTGAGTCCGTTTGTTTCCAGATTGAGTGCTACAGGGTAGGACTTCCTTCCCAGCTATTGACTCTGCCACATACTGCATTCTTGTTGGCTGAGCAAAGACTAGGCTGGTGAGGAGAGGGACGGAGGAAGGGTACGAGGAGCAAGCAAAGTAATTGCATTGCCTTGAGTTCTGGCCAGTGAGGGGAGAAGGACAAGAACCATGAAAGCCATATTACTCCTAGCTGCTGTTATGAAAAACAAGAGCAAAGCAAATGTCACATATTGCCCTACCAAAATAGTGCCCTTGAAGTGGAAGTACCATAATTTTCCCTTCTTTTGCTGGCAGAGACAGATCAACGCAGAAGCCATAGGGACCAGGTCCCAGCCTAAAGGAAGAGCCTGGGCTGCAGCCCTTAAGGCCCCTGCCTAATCTGCTCCCCTACCCAGCTCAGGAGAGCAGAGAGTCAGTGGAGCCTGGGGCTCTGGGTGGGCCCTGCTGGCACTGTGGTGGGCCCCTGGGGCCAGAGGTCATGCTCTGTGGCTCTCCTGTCCCACCCCCAGACCAGCTGGTCTGCCTCTGGGGGTGAGGAAGGTTGGCATACATCCACTGCATGCTGTAGGTGGACCATTCAGCTCAGGGATGGGGCAGAAGCACTGTGCAATGTGGCCTCTGGCTCCAGGGTGCATCCAGTGCCAGCCTGCCCCCAGATTGCTGGGGGGAAGGGCAAGGTGCCAGGTAGGTGGGATTATCAGGGTTGGGGCCACTGTCCCAGGCTGGGGGGGTGCATGGTGCTGGGGTTCCTGGGGCCCCTTAATCCAGCTCTGGGCCCAGGACCTCCAGTGAGGTAAGAAGGAAACTCCAGTCGGAAGGCACATTAGCTTGAAACATCCCTGCAATTCAAAAGTTTCTTATTTTTATTAGGACTGATTGAAAAATAGAAATTTTCCCCATGAAAAATGTCATGGGGAGAACTTTTGATATAATTTTTCCTGTGAAATGTTTCCATTTTCTCAGCCATTTCCAACATTTTCATTTTGCTTCATTCTAAAATTGTTTTTTTAGTTTGGAGTTTTTGAAAACAGTTTTCCATTTGCAGTCTTTAGCTCCAAATCCACTCCCACTTCCTGGTTTTCCCTTGGGAAAGGGGATGTGTATGAAAAAAGAGGGGTTTCTTCACATTCCTTTTATCATATTTACTGTATGACAACTTCATCCATTTAAAGTGAGAAAGGTGGGAGGAGGGTACCAGTGTCACACACTTTCCTGCTATTTTCCAAGTGAAAACAAGTAGGGAAATATAAAAAGAGAGAGGACAAGAAAAACAAAACAAAACCCCTTGACAGTCCAATAACTGAGACCAGAAAAATCAGACTTTTTAGTTTCCATAATCCAGAGTTGCATCTGAAATTAAAGTGAAATAGAACTTTTTTTCTTAATCTTCCCCTCAGAAAATGTAAAAGTTTCCTCAAAAACTGAACTTTCCTGACCAAAAATGCCATTTTTAACAAAGCCACATTTTCTGACACAAACCGATTGGTCAACCAGCTGCAATGTTCGTTCCCAGTCACTGGACATAATGTGCCTTTTGTGCCCGGTATTCATTCTTATTCCTTGGGCTATTTGCATATCACTCCATACAGAGGAGGCCCCTCCTCTGTAAGGGGGAACGCAGCAGAAAGTAGTCCTGGGACCCCCTATTTTTTATTCTGGCAGCATGCTGGGGCCCCAAAAAATAAAGGAATGCATTGGAATGCTGCATTCACCCCCCCCCCCAATAGCACAAGCAGTGTTCTGATGGCTCCACCTTAAACCCTGCTCCTCCTTGAGCCCAGCCCACAAAGAGCTGTGGCAGGCTGGGAGTTTGTGAATCTCCCCCCTGCAGGGGGGAGCACCTTGTGGCTGGAAGCAGTTTCCAGTCAGTCAGGCAGCCTGCAAACAGCTGAGGTAAGGGCTTGGGGGGGGTGTGCTGCTGGGGGTTGTGTGTGTGTGTGTCTGGGGATGGCTCTGAGTGTGTGTATGGGGAGTGGCTCGGTGGGGGGGGGTATTGAGGCAGGGGGCGGGTTCTGGGGATGGGTATTGTGGGTCCCACCTGTACCAGAGGGGGGCCCACCCTTGCCAGAGGGTTCTGGGGCCCACCAACTTAACCCTTGAGAGGAGGCCTGTGTCTCTGGGGCAGGGTAACAGAGAAATGCTGGGTATGTCATTGCTCTTAGTTTGACACTTCTTCATTGCTGTCACTTCTTTCTGCATCTTTATGTTTCCAGCTCAGGGAAGGTTCAAGGCCCTGCAGGTTTGCTTTGTTAAATCTCAGATGCCAGGCAGATGTTCAGCAGGGGCAGTGGTTAAAGTATAATTTGAGGGGCCCAGAACCTTCCTAATCTCTGCCAGGGCTGTCCTTGGTGGAGGTGGGAGGAGCAATCACCCCTGGACCTGCAGATCTTTGGGCCCCGCGCTGTCCTGCTGTGAGCAGGGCATGGCAGGGCCTGAACTGCTGCCCCCCCATGACTTTATCCTGTGTCCCCTCTCTGCTGCTTTTGGTGCGGAGCCGAAGTAAGTGGAGGGGGAGAGGGGGCCCGGGAGTGCAAAACGAGCAGCCACTCTTGGCAAGTCTGCCCTGCCCCCATGGAAAAATAGCCAGCCCAGGGCCAAGGCAGGAGAGCAGAGCCCAGCCCCCAGACTGGCCCACTCCACCCCCTGGCTCAAGGGAGGAGCGGGAGTGCGGGATCTCTGGGCTGGTCTGCCATGCCCCCCCTCCCCAGCCCCCAGCATGGGGGGGGGGCGCACACAGGCCGATTTACCCCAGGCCCCGTACCAACTTAGGGACAACCCTGATCTATGGGCTCCCTTCATGAATGTGTGGGACTGATTTTTCTAGATTTGGGAATCTGGGCCCCAGAACTCTGGCCTGTCAGATCTGTGGGCAGTACAGGGATGTTCTGACTTACTTTAACCCCTGAGCAGGGGAGTGTGTTATGTAAAGACAGACTTTGGTCCACATCGCAGCATTTGACAGTAACTCAGCTTTCTTCATCTGAGCCTAATGCATCTTCATGTCCCTGAGCTGTTCCTTGCCTACAGTTGGTGAGGTGTGAAGCTGTGGCAGTGCTGATCTCTGCTGGTGGAGCGAGAAGTTGAGGTGGCCTTGCAGAACACACTTTGTATGGAAAGCTGTAGGAACATTCACTGCACAGCACAGGGAAGATGGACTCACACAAGGTAGCTAGTCACCCTGTGTGGGAGTTTTCAACCCACACAAGGCCTGGAGGGCTAAATTAGGCCAATTAACATTTGGCAAAAACCCAGGAGGGGCTAAGGCCTAATCTTCAGTGAAGCACAGCAAGAGAAAGAGCTGGTCAGGATCTCTAAAGAGAGGAAGTTGATAGGTTACGGGGGGGAACCTACAGTCATATTCCCCAATGCAGGAATCTGTAATTGAGCGTAGCAAGCAGGCCAGGGAAGGAACAACTGGGGCTGGGAGACTAAGGGCTTGTCTACACTGGGGGTGAGATTGTAATTTGATTTTAAACTGTTGAATTATAGAAGATGAAGGTGTGATTACAGCAAATTGCTTGCTCAGGGTTTCGTGTCCCTGCTGCTCATATTATTTCCTGAAATGCATTGCAGCATGGGCAGTGGGAACAGGGGCTGGTGAGTAGGCAGTCGTCTTCTGCTCACTCTTCCTCCCTTCTTCTCTGTCTCTCTCTCTTTCTCAAAAAAAAAAAAAAGAAAAAAGAAAGGGCAGGAAAAGCTTCCCTTGCTGTTTCTCTGCTGCAGACACAACAAAGAAGCACAGTGCTGCATGCAAAGAGAGGAATTAATTGAAAATTTCTCCAGGGCTCCAGGCAGGGAAGGAGCTATGTTACTACAGTGAAATAGGTAAAGAAACCAGAAAAGCAAGATTAGAGCTAATCTCTGGCTACAGGAATATAAATTTGAATTGTAGATTTCAATCACCATGATATACAACTTGCACAAGTGGTGTTATCAGGTCAGATTACAGCTCCCTATATTTTAGACTTACAGTTCTGACAGTAGAGACACAGTCTGCAGAAGATCAATGTAATCAGCATTATGTTGAACTTCACTGTCAGTGTAGACCAGGACTAAAAGCTTTTCTCTTCTGCGCTGAGGATCCCTAGACTGAAACTTGGTGTAGAGTTGGGCCTGGGGCCCCCTGCCAGTCACTGCCAGAGTGACACACTAGGGACAGCCCATTTGGGGAAAGCTGGAGGCAGACTTTGTTGCATCCCAGAAGTGGGGAGAACTTTAATTTGACTTAGCCAGAGGGCTAAGCCATGAAGAGGAAAGCATTGCTTTTCCTGCTGCAGGAGAGGCCACAGAGTGAGTGAGTGGAACAACACGCCAAGTAACCACAGAAAGAGGCTTCAGACCAGATGGTAGAGCCAACGGCCTAGATGAACCACAAGGAGATGCCACTGCATAGTGAGTAGGGCAGATCCTGTTACAAACCCATGCAAAGGGGTGAGTTATCAACTACCGAAATTCCCAGATGGATTAACTGTGTCACATATGCCAATGCAAATATCTCAGGTCTCTCTTTGAGAATTTACCTGCCAAAGGGATAAATCTAGAGATATGCCCATCCTTCCTGTTAGGCTCCCCAGTCCCCCTGCATGCTGGATTTTGTGCACGGGGAATGGCTTGCTGTGTCAGACAATGACAGGTGAGGTCGTCACGTTTCTAAATCAGATTGGCTCTGCACTAAGAGAATTATTTACCAAGGTGCTGCAGCTGTAGCTGGCATTCCAGCCAAGCACATGAAGACTGATGTCTTGGTACCACTCCAAACTCTCCCCGGCTGCAGTCATGCTCCTTCCAAGACCACAGCAGATGGCTCCATCTTTCTTCTTAATTACTGATATTTTCATTGGCATCTCTTTTGTGCAAATTTGTTGAAATGCTGGGTCTAGAGGCCACTAGAATATACCCCATTACAGGGCTATGCCTGCTATTGTCAGCCATTGAGACCTGTTGTACCTCATGGTCCTTCACGTGTATGTGTTTTCAACACAGATTCACACAGCTTGTGTTACCAATATCAGTGGGGACTTGTTGATCCCATTCTGATGCAGCCCTCAGTCTGTTAGCTAGCACCCCACTGGGCCTCTCTATTGCTTACATAGTTTGTTTCTTCTACCTCTCCTGTGTCAGACCAATGGATGAGAAGGCTCATTTAAGTCCTGCTGATCATGCCTTGATCCTGTCTATTTATAGGCAGACCAGCTTTACAGCCTCAGCCAACAAATGAGAAGCACTTGGCATCCCTTCACTTGGAGACTGACTGACTGACTGACTTTCTTTCTTTCTTTCTTTCTTTCTTTCTTTCTTTCTTTCTTTCTTTCTTTCTTCACCTCCCATACTTCCTTCCTGCCAGCGTTTTGTAGCCCCTGGCTAACAAGCCCAGCAGCTGCTCCTTATTGGCCCAGTAAGTGCAGCTGGCTGCAATTCTCCTTAACTGGGGCTCACATGACAGACGGCTGGCTCAACTTCCATTTGGCTCACACGCTGTCATGGGATAAATAACGGTGCGTTACTCACCAGTAACCATCCTTCTTTGAGATGGGCTGCTCAGATCCATTCACTAATAGGTGTCTCAGTGCTGGAGCACCGAATTGGTTGGAAAACTTTTGTCCTAGCCTGTCAGGAGAGGGCAGGTGGCCACCGCCCCACACCACCCAGTGGCTATATGTATGGCTGCCTCCCAACCCCTCCCCAGTTCCTTGGAGTCACCAACTCCAGATACTAGCCACGCTGATGGATGGTGGGTGGAGTTGGCTCTTCCACCTTCAGCATAGCAAACACCCCAGATGGGAAGAAGCCCAGCGAACAAGATTCTAACAAGAACCAAGAGACCAGCTAGGGTCTTGGCCTGGTAATGGAGAACTGACACGGTGGGCCAACCCAAAGTAAGGGATACGTCCAGTCCCGCCAGAGCAAGCGTGCGTGGGCCTGGCGAACTAAACCCACCTTAAACAGGGTTGAATAATGCAACATGATAACATGGCAGGATGTGTTTGGTTGCTCTACCTAAGAGGTATAGCTCAAGGTATGAAGGCCAGAAGATAAATGCCTGGCCATAGGACAGTCCAGCGTGAACTTGCAAGAGAAAACGCTGGGGGCAAAAGGTTATGAGGCTAGCCATGATGACTGCGGCCTGCTCAGATAATGATAAAAGGGATGGATATTATCCCTTGAACTGATCACATCAAGGCCCAAGCTGGAAGCCAAGGGGTCACGGGCCTAGCCCTGATGGCTGCGGCCTACGCAGATAGCCATAGGAGGGGTGAACCTTATCCCTTGAACTGGCCACGACCGGCCCTAAAGATGCCTGGTCAAAGGAAGCAGGAGTCAAAGTACATAGCAGCACTAGAGAGTACGGACTACCGAGTTCAATCGAGAAGGGTCTGCAGGAGAGCCTTCATGCCAGTACAACAAAGACCGAAAGCTGAAAGTGGTGCAATGAGTGGCACATGGTATGCTGGCCAAAGATCCTCAAGTTAAGTATGCAAGCACTAACTTCCGGCTGTGTATAGTACAGGAACCTTGGGTTTCCGATGGAAGGGTACTTCAGATCACTAACACCTACAATGCCACATGATGTCCTTAGACGGTGCTGTTAGCTTGGTACCAATAAGTACTTCGGTAAGCGTGAGGACTCACGGGAAGAGCCCGCCTAATGGGCCTTATAATCCCTTCAGGATTCCAGCATCAAGAAGATTGCCTGGAGAACTGGGGATGTAGGAAGAAGGGGAGAAGGGAAGGCGGAGAACAAATGCAAAGCCACCTCTTGGCCACTCAGTATAGCTGGCCATAGGGCTCATGGAGATCCAGTATCAGGAATAAGATCTCACTTGCCTAGGGCACCACCAAGGGAGGATATTGTCGTAACTATGCTGCATCTACACATGGCCTAGGGATAAGGACACGTTGAGGCCAGACTACCCAAGATATGGGTTACTGGAGGAAGGAGAGGTCTCCTCCCAACCACCTAGGAAGTGAAGCCACTCTCAGAGTGTCAACTGCGGTACTACAGAGGTACCCTGGGTTTAGAGGAACCAGTCGAGGCGGATTACCTCCATCCAGGGAATTATCCGGGTGGCATTCCGCGTGGAGAATACAAGCCTCTGAACTTCCAAGCACTATGGAAAACAGGATACTATAACCTGTCTTCTTCTCTCTATTATATATATTTGATCCCTCAAGAAAGTGAAGGAAGCAACGGTCTTGGTAACGTCATTACCAGCATCACATGGAGATGACCCAAAGGTTGTGAGGCTTGGATCCCCAAACAGGTGTAATGAGTTGCCATACAGCCAGGGAGCAGTGTCCCTGGCCAAGATACAAGCAGTTGAAAGCAAGATGGGCTAAGTCGGGACAAGTACGAGCATCCCGGTAGGGGAGTCTCCATGCTCGGAGCGTGGCATTGCGCATGGAGCTTGTTAGCAGACTGGTGCCACGAAAGAAGAACATTAGTGCGGGAGGCCCGAGATAAGTTCTTCCCACTGCTGTTCCCCTGTCTTGGGAAAAAGGCATTTCCTCCTTCCCCCCAAGTGCCCCGATTTGGTAGAACCAAGGTCAGGTGTACTGGGTTGCTGCTTCAGAGGTGAAGGGGAGGAGATGTGAAGAGGGTTTCACCACCACTTTCATGGTAGGGTGGGTCTAAGATGAGGACTCCCAGGACAGGGCATCCTGATAATAATCGAGAGTGCCCGAGGAGGAGGGAAGGCTGTTACAAAGCCTCAGCTTTCATCATGTAGACAAAGAGATGGGGTGGCAGGAGTTGGACCGCTGTGCCTTGGCCTTCCCTGGAGCATAGAGTCCCTTATGATAAAGTGAAGCACATTCCCACCTGGAGGTTAGGATGGTGGAAGTTCTCTTCTACCGTAGAGGTGTCTGAGGACCAGTAGGGCTGGCCTAAACATCCCACTGACCGGTATGTTAGAGAGGAGAAGGTGTCAAAGGTGTCTCTCCCCAACCCAGGAGCGAGAAAGGGTCCGACCTGATGTAGGACAGTGGGGTAAGCGGGAAAGGTTCTGCATATCGGGTATGTCCACACAAGTCTTTTATTTCGAAACAACACTGGTTGTTTTGAAATAAAAAACCTCATGTCCAGATGACATTTTTCTGTTTCGAAATGACAGAGCCTGTCATTTTGAATAAGACCCGTTGTTTCGAAATGGCTTAATGCACTTTCATTTCGAAAAGACAGTTATTTTTGAAACTGGTCATTTTGAAATAACGCTGTTTGGACACGTTATTTCAAAACAACTATTGTTCAAAATAACTTTTGACATTCCTACCAGGGTGCATAGCACCCTGGGAGGAGGGTCCCACCCCCCCCACAGCACCCTGGTCAGGGTGCTGAGTGGAGTGCAGGGGGGTGGCGGGCGCCCCAGCCGGCTTCCCTTGCCGCTTTTCCTTGCCGGGGGTGGGGGGGCAGCGGGTACACCAGTTGGCTTCCCCTGCTGCTTCCCCTTGCTGGGAGCAGGGGGGATTCAGGTGCCTCAGCCCCTTCGCCCCCCCCTGCCCCCAGCAAGGGGAAGCGGTGGGCAAAGCTGGCTGGGATGCCCGCCACCCCCTCTGCCCCGGGCAAGGGGAAGCGGCAGGGAAAACTCACCGCTCCACCTTGCCCAGCACGGGAGGGGGGGGTGGCAGGTGCCCCAGCCAGCTTCGCCTGCTACTGCAGCTGGGTGCCCCACTCACCCAGCCCCTGGCCTGCTGGAAATGACCAGGGAACATGTGGGCTGGGGCTCCCCTGGCCGCTTGTGCGCGGCGGGGGGGGGGTACTGGTTCCCCCGCCACTCACAAGCAGCCAGAGGAACCCCAGCCTGCACATTCCCTGGCCCCTACCAGGCGGCCAGGGGCTGGGCAAGCAGGGCGCCCAGCTGCAGCAGCCGGCGCCTCCACTCCTCCCCCCTCGGGTGGGCAGGGGCTGCCGGTGCCCGCTCTGCCCCACTGCCCAGGCACAGGGGGAGCTGCCGTCCCCGCGCAAGCTGTGGGTGTTGGCTTTGCCTCCTGCCCGGGCTCAGGGGGAGCTACCGGCCCCGTGCAGGGCTGGCAGCTCCCCCCAAGCATGGGTGGGGAGCAAAGCCGGCACCCATGGCTTGCGTGGGACCAGCAGCTCCCCCCGAGCCTGGCTGGGGGCAAAGACAGCATCCGTGGCTTGCATGGGGCCAGCAGCTGCCCCCGAGCCCAGGTGGGGGCAAAGCTGGCATCCGTGGCTTGTGTGGGGCCAGCAGCTGCCCCTGAGCCTGGGTGGGGGGCAAAGCTGGCTGCCACTGCCCCTCCCCACCCAGGCAGCAAGCGGGGAGCCCAGGTGGGGGGGCAGAGCCAGCTGCCAGAGCCCCTGCCCCTGCCCCAGCCCCAGAGGCAGGTGGACAGGGGGCAGGTAAGGCTCTGGCAGCCCCTGCCTTTGCCCCTGCCCCTGTCCTGGCTGGGAGGCAGACACCCAGCTGCAGCAGGGGCAGAGCAGGCTCCCCGCGATGGCGGCATGGTTCGCCTAGCCCCCTGCTACTCCCTTTCTCCACCCCGGCCTCAAGGCAGGAGCAGGGGGCTAGGAGCCCGATCGGGCTGGGAGCTGCTTGCCCGGTAGACTGCAAGCAGCTCCCAGCCCCATCAGGCTCCTAGCCCCCTGCTCCTGCCTTAAGGCTGGGGTGGGGAAAGGGAGTAGCAGGGGGCTAGGCAACCTATGCCCCTGCTTAGGGCAGTGGGATAGAGGGGGAAGCCAAGGGAAGAGAGGCTTCCCCATCTGTCGTCCCCCCGCCCCGCGTTTTTTCCCCTGCCACTGGCTCTAGAGAGCCAGTGGTAGGGGACTGTTTGGCAACATGGCCCTGCTGAGGGCCCATGTTGCCACACTTCCCACGGTGCCCTTCCCCTAAAGCGAAATAACACGTCCTGTGTTTGGACATGCTATTTCAATTGGGGCTTTTCCCTTATTTCGAATTGATTTTTGGTTATTTTGAATTAACTTGTTTCAAAATAAGGGCTTTATTTTGAAACTTTTGAAATAACTTATTTTGAAAGAACGCCCTGTGTGTGGACATAGCCATCCAGATGAGCACCCGTGTCTGTGCGTATCGGAGCCTCTGCAGCCGTGGCTGGGACTACCACAAGACATGCTTCTCAGTCCTGGCAAGGCCCGTTTTGCCGCTTACGAGCTCCGGTCGTCAGTCGAGGGGTACCTGAAAGGGGGGGTGGGGGGGGGCTTTGTTCCCTTTCTACAATAAGGGCCCGAAGGTGGCAACTGCCAAGGATGTCTACGTGTTGGTCCTCGATGTAGATGTCTCGATGGTTTAGAGGGGCTTGGGTTATGCAGCCCGCATCCCTCCAAGACCGGAGGGCAGGGCCAAGGGCTGGCTCGCCCCTGTTCGCAATGTCGAGACAGGGCTGGTCACAATAAGTTCCCCATTCCCTCCTAAAGGAAAGGGAAGGGGTATCAGCTGACCACTCCGATGGTGCACTGAAGTCCTGTCATGTCCCAGATGTTAAGGGAATGGGATGGCAGCCAATTGGGCAGTCACCTTCCTTACAGGTGAAAGGGAAAGGGGTTCTGAAACACCCTAGAAACAGGGTGATGTTGGTGGAGGGCGGAGGGTTTTAGTGTCTATCCCCACGGTCATATAGGAGAGTGGAGGAAGGGAGGAGGGCAGTCACTGCCCCCGAGGGTTTATGTGGGGGGAAAAGGCCCCGATGGGAGGAGGCCAAGTATTTGACCTCTCCTCTAGGATCACACGCGGTGCCCACCACAGTTAGGGTTTCGGGAGGAAACAAGATGCCCCCTCCAAAGGGCAGATCAATGACTGCCTGCTGTGCAGTCGGGGGGGGGCACCCTGGCTTCCCTAAGCCAGGCCACTCAGTGGATAGTCACAGCCGAGGCCATAGTGTGGGCAATGGTATTCACCGCATTGCAGGCTAAGAGGAGGAGGTCCTGAGAGATTATTCTTCCCTCCTCCAGGAATGCATCGTACTCCTCTTTGGCCTCTGGTGGGAGCAAGCATCGGAATTTTGTGACCAACTCCCACACGTCCAGCAAACACCTGCTGGTTATGGCCTGATTATTCGCCACCTGAAGTTGGAAGGCTGAGGAGGAGTAGACCTTACAGCCCAGGAGGTCCAGTTCCCTGGCTTCCCTAGAAGCCAGGAGGGGGTCACTAGAAGGCTCACCTGGGCCTAGCGCCATTTGCACCACGTCCCTAGGAGGGACTGGGTGATTGGCAAGGGAAGGGAAGTCCGACTCGGGAACCCGATACTTAAAGCTCACCGTGTCCGAGACTGGGGCAGTAGAGCTTGGACTCTGCCACCAGAAGGATGTTAGGTCCCAAACGCTCAGGTGGAGCAGGACTGTCAGCAGCTCTGCCGAGGCAAAGGCTGGCCTGAACAGGATGTCTGGAGGGGAATTGGAGGGCTGCACCTCCATCCCTAGATGGGCCGTAGCACGGTGCAACAAATCAAAGTGCACCAACATAGAGCCCTGCATGGATACAAATAAGTGGATCCATATCTGACCTGCATCCGCAAGAAATGGTCCGTGGATATGGATATAATGCGGATATCTGCGGATATCCACATACTTGCAGGGCTCTAGCTCTGTGCAGATAAAGATATTTGGATCCGTATCCGATCTGCATTTGCAAGAAATGGTCCGCAGATATCCGTGTTGTATCTGCAGATGCGGATATAAGGTGGATATCTGCAGATATATGCGGATTTGCAGGGCTCTACACCGACAGGTTGCCAGTATAGGAGCCTGGTGCCAGAGACAGAGCAGTACTGGGTGTTTGTCGCGGGGCAGAAGGACTCTCCCCGGGGGACCATTCTTGTGGGTGAAAACAGAAAGGCGACAGCACCGAGGTGTGGTGCCGGGGTTGCTTAGAGCCCCTTGGTGGGCCCTCCTCTGGGCTTGAAGCGGGGGAAGGACTTTGAGATTCCATGGACGGTATCAGCGATGGTAAAGTAATATGTTGCTGTGGGGACGGCCCTACGGTACTGGGGCCCAATGGAGTAGAAGATGGAGGACTATATGGAGAAGGGGAGCGATGATGCCCATGATGGTCCCGGGCCTTGGAAATAAAGGCAGGCATGCCCCTTCTAATTTGGGTCAGGGAAGGTGGTGTGGGGAGTAGGAGGAGAGCCCAAGTGACATCCACTGCCTCCAGAGTCAACGGCACCAGGAACGACTCTGAGCAGGCCTGAGGTGAGTCCCCACTTGGGGAAGGAGGGCTGCCTGATTGAGAGAGCTCTCATCCCATCGGTACCGGGCTGTACCGAGCCTGCGGTGCCGAAGGTGACTGTGGCCAGTGCTGGGGTGAGCTTGGCACCGGCAGCGCTGGGCTGTAGTGGGCCTGCAGTGCTGGAGATGGAGGTGACTGGTTCCGGGGCGAGCCTGTACCAGACTATGCCGGGGTTGTGGTGCTGGGGGCAACCTCAAGCGGTGCCGAGGTGCTGGGTTGGCACCAAGGTGCCAGAGTCAGCACCGCGGTTGTCCAGCAACAGCCACTGGTGGCACGGTGCCATGTTGGCTCCGGTGCCGAGCTAGGTCTCTGCGCCAGGTGGGAACCCCAAGCCTCGGGTGGAGAGTGCCGAGCTTGTTCAGAGGCTAGGGCACGGTAAAAAAAAACAACAAGCAGTTGTATGGTACTTTAAGACTAACAGATTTATTTTTTGCATGAGCTTTCGTGGAAGAAGGGCACAGTGCCTTTATTTTGTCTCCTTGATTGTCCAGGGTTGGAAGGACAGACACAGGGAACAGGCTGAGACCAGGTGGTCTTTGCCTAGGCACCTGAGACACTTCCCATGGGGATCGTCCCAAGGGAAGGCCTTGCTGCACTCAGAGCAGGGTTTGAACCCTGGCACATTAGGCGATGTTCTGCGATGTTCCGGCCCGATGGTGGAAGACTCCTGCAGTGGAACTATGTCCACAAAGAGGTGCTCTCAGTCAGGTGAAAAACTCATAGAAGCAGGACAGGCTTCTTGCGTTCACAAGGAGCGGACATTCCAGATCCAACATGCAAGGCAGAAGAAATGAAACTGGGGAGGGGTCAGGAAGTGGCCATATATATAGCCACTGGGTGGCGTGTAGGGTGGTGGCTGCCTGCCCTCTCCTGACAGGATAAGACAAAAGTTTTCCAACCAATCCGGCACTCTGGCATGGAGACACCTATTACTGAATGCATCCAAGCAGCACTCGAGGAACACTTCATGTTCTCTGTAGCATTTATGGCCTGCCTCAGTCATCTCTTTTTCAAGCTGAAGAATCTTAGGCTTTTTAATCTCCCCTCATATGGAAGCTGTTCCCCTACCCGTAATCATTTCTGCTGCCCTTCTTTGTACTTTTTCTATCTTTTGTATGTCTTCTTTGAGATGGGATGACCATAACTGCACCCAGTATTGAGAGTGTTAGCCTACCATGAATTTGTATAGTGGCATTATTATAGTCACTTGCGTATTCTTTTTCCTAATGGTTCCTAACATTCTGTGAGCTTTTTTTGACTTCTTGTGTGTATTGAGTGGATGTTTTCACATACCTAGACACAATGACTCCAAGATCTTTTTCTTGAGTGGTAACAGCTAATGTAGGACCTATCATTTTATATGTGTGGCTGGACTTATGTTTTTCAATTATGTTTTCCATTACTTTGCATTTATCACATTGAATTTCATCTGCCATTTTGTTGCCTGGTCACGCAGTTTCGTGAGACCCCTTTGTAGTGCTTCATAGTCTTCTGTGGACTTAACTATTTGAGTAATTTTGTATCATCTGTAAATATTGCCACCTCACTGTTTACCCGTTTTTCCAGATCATTTATTAATGTTGAACAGTACTGATTCTGGTGCACTTCTGTGGGGGTCCCCACTATTTATCTCTCTCCATTCTGAAATCTGACTAAGCATTCCTGTTCTTTGTTTCCTGTCTTTTAATCAATTAGTGATCAAGGAGAAGATCCTCTCTCTTACTCCCATGATTGCTTAGTTTGCTTAAGAACCTTTGATGAGGAAGATTGTCATGGTCTTCTTGAATGTACATGTACACTATATTCACTGGATCACCTTTGTCTGTATGGATTTGGCCCCCTCAGAGATTTCTAATTGATTGGTGAGGAATGATTTTTTGATGAAAGCCATTTTGACTCTTTCCCAACAAATATTTTCTTCCAGGTGTCTGATAAAACTGTTATTCACCATAGTTTTAACCATTTATCCTAGGAAGCAGTGATTCTGCAAAAGATTAAGTGTCATGGTGGATAACCAGTTGAACATGAACTCCAACTGGCTATGTCTACATTTGCAAATTAGTTCAAATTAAGGAGGCTTAGTCCCTGTCTACACTAAGCTTTGCCCTTTAGTTCCAACTAAACCCTTAGTTCAATCCTTAGTTTGAACTCCTTACAGTGTAGACATGTAAGTCTGCTTTGTTAGTTCAAACTAAGATCAATTAGTTCTAATTAACAAAGTGGGTTCAGTCGAATTAACTGTAATTCGACTTAGTCCACATTGTTAATTTGAATTAATAAGTCCAAATGTAGTTTGAACTACATTCAAACTTATTAGTTCGAATTAACAAATTCAATCTAAGTTTGGGGAATGTAGAAATTGCCATTGTGACCAAAAGAGTTAATGTTACCCTGGGATGTATTAACAGAAGAATTTCAAGTAGAAGTCCTGAGTCACTTCACTCTGTATTTGGCACTAGCCCTTTGTTGCTCATTCTGGTGCTCACAGTTGAGGAAGGATGTTGGTAATTCTAGAGGGTTCAATGAAGAATCATAAAAATGAAAAAAAGGATGGGAGAACCTGCTGTAAAGCTGGAAGAATCAGGAAAGATCAGGCAGACAATACAAACAACACTGACGGGGTAGTTTATTCACAATAGCGGGAACACTGAGCAAAATCGTTTCAGGTTAAAAATGGAAGTAACATAGCAATTGCTTATATACACAGACTGCTTGTTTACTGATTTTCTAACAGTTCTTTGTTTCCTTTGGGAAAAATACTCTATATATGGTAAAAGGGTCAGGGTGGTGAGAGGGGGTGATCTCAACAGGTAAGGGAATACTAGCTTCCATGTAAGGTAGGCAGAAGAGTTGAAGGGATACGTGGCATCAGGCAGGGATGGGTACATGACAAGAGACAATGGTTCAGGGGAGAACATGTAACAAAAGACAGCCTGCATGCTGCCTATTTGGTCAGCCTCTATATTTATGAGGCCTAGTATGCTGGCATGGATATTCTATCCCAACACTGCCTTACAAACATGGACCCAATCTATGTAGCTTAAGCAAAAGAAGGTTATGGGATTTCTAATATTGCTTCCAGAACGGGGCTGTCAGCTGAGATGGACATTGAGTGACTGAGAGTGGGGAGGATAGAGTCATGTCTGAACTCAAGGTGTATACAGAATAGTTGGCGCAATGTGTCAATGTTAAGCAATGCTGGGTGGGGAGGTTCACAGGGATCCCCCACAGAAACCTATTGCTCTGTTGACCTCAGTAGCCCTATCCTGCATTCCCAGGTGGCACACTAAATATCAAGGCAATCCAAATAAGCAGGTGTTCTGCTATATTTAAGAGAACTATTGACAGACGTGTTGGTCCTGCAGCTAGCATTGTGTACCCAGACAGACTTTCTGGTGGATCCGCCAAACTCTTCCTTTTGCAGCTTTTGTTCATCCCTCTGAGTTTCACACTGACTGCTGCAACCAGCATGGTGGAGTGTCAGTCCCTGGGCTGGGATTGCTGTGGATGGCACGGTGAGGAGTTCCAGGCATGCTATATGTATCTGTCAATGGCACTTTTGTCTTGGAAACAGAAGCGTCTGTTGCCACATTCCCAGTCCCACTCCAGTCACTTTAGGGCTGCTCAGGAAGTGGAAAGTCAGTGTAATCCAGCAGCCTGGTATTCACTTGTCTGGCCTGGGTGGTTGGTGTACAGCAAGTACTGTTCTGCAGTTCTCAAAATGCGAGATGGATCATTTTGGTGGGGTCTGGAGCAGGGGCAGAGTCAGTCCAGCTCCAAGCTCCCCAGAGATGGAAGCAGCTGCAGCTGCCTGCACAGCTGCTGCCCTGACTTGCAGCTTACTTTGTTGCTGCCGTGCTCCTGCTGCACTATAGGCCCTAACAATCATGCCCTCCTTTCCCTGAACCCACCCTTCAGAAAAAAGAGAGCCTATAACACAGGAAGCACCCCCTGTTTTTTCCAAAAGGATCCTCCCTTTCAGAAGAGGGAAGGGAGACGCACAATTCAGGGGTAAGAAAGGGCATAATTGTTTGGCAAATGTCCTCAGGGGGCAGAGCCATAACTCAGCATTTTGCTGCCCAGGGTGCATTCCGACCAGAACACGCCCCTTCCCATTAGCAGCACTCAAAGCTGGCTCCACAAAGCCACCCCCTTAATAGCACAGCTCCATTGAGCCGCTTCAGGCCACCCGGGGCTGTAGCCCGTTGACCCCGCTGTGATTATGGCCCTGACAGGGGTTTCAATTTACAAAGTTTGAGAACCACTGCTCTATACCATCCAATCCCACCATCCTCCAGGACAACAGACATGTCAGGGTGTGGCTGTGGGGAAGGTGGTGTGTCCCTGGGGGTCACAGCCAGCTTGCACAGTTTAAAGCAGCTTTTGAGTCCTGGAGCTACAAGAGTCTGACGTGTATCTATAGCAGCACCTGGCACTTAGGATATACTCCTGTGGTTTGAGTTCCATGGCTGTAACACTTGCAATCCAACTGGAGGCCAGCACACAAGAAGAGCCCCACTGAGCAAATTAGATTGAAGGATTAGGGCCCAGTGACTTTGTACACGGTCTAACTGGACAGCAAACTTGTGACTTAACAGCAATCATGCTTTTGAGCAAAGTATACCAAGAGCATTATGCTGTGTTTCCACCAGGGATCAATAAGTAATGCAGTAAGTCATTCCAGTAAACTAATACACAAGAAGCAGTAGTTCTGCCTCCTTCTCTTCCCAACTAGACCACATTTCAATCCCATCAGTTGTTGTGGTAAATGTGTAAAGGAAATGCAATGTCTTCATGTTTCTCATGAAATGCTCAGATTTAGCTTCCAAGTGACTGCAGCTTGTGACACATGGGCCAGAAAACACAGCTGGAGAATTTTTTCCTATTATCATTAACAAAGAATGAGAGAAATAATGAGGGGAAAAATAGGATGTTTCAGACACATCTTATTCTTCATATCATGTTTCTGGGGGGTCTTTTCTGGCAAAGGATACTTTTGTTTCTTTACAAGATTTAGTTCAGAATTTATTCTGGAGGCCTTGGGAGATAAACTAGTAATTGAAAGTAAAGGATGAGCTGCCCGGTGCCTTTGTTAAGAATTTATTTCAGTGGAAAAACTGAGACCTTCTGAGCATTACCAGCATCCCTTGCACCATCATCCTTGCTTTTTTTCCTGAGCATATTGACAGATGATACTGGAGTCCTTAGTGTGTTCTTGTGGCCAGCAAACAGCTTCAGATCCTCTGCTTTGGATTAGTATCAGATAGATGCACACGCTGTAGCTAATTATTATGAAAGCCACTAAGTGCTTTAGCAAGGTATTTGGAAAGGCCTCTCTTCCTAAGAACTCTTGAGTTAAACACTGAGATATAGTCATCATTGGTCCCAGCTGGTTGGATTGCTCTGCCAGCCTAGCAGAACGGTTTGCAATATCCAAAACATTGTGATTGTTTTAGTATAATTTATTAATCTCTCAAATGTCTTATTATCTTCTCATTACAAATCAAGTCTCCTGTAGCTGTCAACATTTGATATATCCAACATGTTATTATCATAAGGATGTCATCTCAGCTAACCCAGGCATCCATAGGAAATCCTGATCAGCAGGTGGTATGGTTTGTTTCCTACTTAACTGAATGATGGAATGTTGCACTATAATAGCACTGCTGGTACCACTGTAGAGGGCAGCTGAGCAAAAAGCAGAATTTTGCTGCTTTATCACAGTGGAAACTGCCCCCCAGCACAGCAGGGGTTAAGAGTTCCATTGGGCCCAGCTGGCCTCTGTCTTGGGGGAAACTGGCCCCCTAAAGGTTCGTTGCCTAGCAGAGATCCAACTAACCAGGCAAAGGTAGCAAAGCAAAGATCTTTTATTCTTGATCAAGAAGGTGCCTCCCTCTGAAGCGTGACAGAAGAGAAGGACCCTGTACAAGGCTATTCTTCTGTGTTGTTTATATGTAGATACAAACAACTTAAAACACTCAAAATTCCTGGAGTGATTGGTTTATCAATCACATTGTTTCTTCACAGTTTCCAAACCACGTAATGTATATTTCAAAGCTCCCCATCCCACCCTGATTATGTCTTAGTCCATTTTCTCATGGGACTAGCAAATACATTCCAATTCACATTCCTGTAGGTTATCACCCTTAAGTCATGCTTTCAGACCCTGATATTAGTTACCTTCTCAGTCTCTCTGTTATACTCCCTAACTGCATTTTATTTAGACCGACTCCATTTTGTTCAACTTGCTATTTCCTTTACACTCCCCCCTTTGTTCCTATTAATCATATTAATTAGAAACACCATATGTAACAACACACTAGCCCCCGATGCCATTTCCAAATTCCAGTAACCTAGTGTAAGCGGGGGGATGGACCTGCTCTTCTGGGGAACTTCCCAGACTTTGTATACCACCCCGGTGAAGGTGGGTAGCAAAAGGATCTAAGTCCCTGCTCCTACTTCCTTTACCCCAAGGCCTGCCTGACCTCAAAGGCTCACCTCCCAATCTCTTGTTTGGAAGAGTCTCTGTAACCCCGACAAGGCTGGGCCCCAGAATTTCTGGGGGCTCAACCCCCACTCTTATTGTGGTCTCTCAGGACAGGCCTAGGGTGTCCCCACTCCGGGGTGCTGACCACACTGACCACTCTTCTGGCCCACCAGTTACTATATACACTATATACAATTTATTTAAGCATACAGAAATAAAAAGAATAACCCGATAAGAAAATAGAATAAAAGTGGAAAAAGGTGAACAATAAACCCCCAGTGCCACCACTGGCGTGAGGGCAGTACAAACAGAGTCTCTGGGGCCTGAGGAACAGTCTCACAGTCTGTTCTCCATGTTGCAAGCCCTCTGCCCAGGCCTGGCTGTGACTGGATGATCCAGGGGGCCAGATGCAGGCTCCGGCTGTGGCCACACATCTCCAAGCTCCAGGGGCAGGGCCCTTCTTCCTAGCGTCAGCCCCCCTTCACTGCTCCCCAGCTGCTCACCACACCCAGGTCCAGATGGCTGCAACTCCAGCTCCCAGCTGCTGCTCGGGTTCTGTGTGGCTCCTCTGGTCCTCCTGCTGTGGGGCTGCACAGATGAGCTCAGCACCTTGGGCTCCTTCTCTGGCCTCCTGCCCCAGCTTCAGGCACCTCTGGCTCTGTCACTGCCTCCAGCTCTGCTCAGCTCCACTTGGCTTTCTGCTGGTCCAGCTGCTGTGGGTCTCCTCTGCACAAATCAGCTCAGCCCGGCCTCCCTTCCTGGGTCCTCTGGCTCCCAGCTGCTGGCTGCTTAGTGCTTCCTCCTTAGCTCGGCCCCACACACACTGGCTTTGCCAGGCATGTCCAGCCTGCAGCCCAGGCATGTCCAGCTCAGGGGCGGGGGAGCACTTTCAATCAACCAGGCCATCCTGGGACACTGACCTCTCCCACTGGCCCTGGGGCTGTCTGTTTCAGAGTCCTGCTTCCAAGTGGGAGTGGCCAATCAAAAGGCCCATTCACTCTCAGTAAGGGGCTATCAGTCCCCTTACACTAGGAAAGACTGAACTGCCTGAATTAGTGGTAGAGTTTGAATAGTGTAGTGGCTAGCACCTCTGCTTAACATGCAGAAGGTCCTGGGTTCAAGTCCCAGGGGGTTAGACTTGATGATCTCACAAGGCCCCTTCCAGCCCTATGATTTGATTACAACATTGAGTAATCAAAGACCAACGACTTTGAATACAACAGAGTAATATACCAACAACAATTACACAGACTATGATTTCAACAAAAAGAGATTTTAACCATGTTATATCCAGCAGCCAGGAAGTTAAAAAATGCTAGATGGATTCCCATGAAAAGTTTAACCCATTGGATTCCATGGAAGGATTTCCAAGCTGATGGAAAAAATGACTAACGTTCCAAATTTTATGCAGGTCTGTTCCTATCTCTCCAGATTCATTTTTATAGAAACAGCAAGTTTGGTTCAACATCAGACAAACTCCACCTTGGCTGTCCAGTATTTGATCTAAAGCTAAATGGTTCTGCAAGGATAATTTAGCTAATGATTCCTATAGCATCTAGGGTTGCATTAGCAAGGATTTCAAATTCAGCTGAAAAATTCCAGAGAGCATATTCCAAATCTCCAACCCCCATCCAGGGGAAAAGAATTCTTAAAAGCCTTAGAGGCAGCTGAGGGTTTCTCGGGCAAGGGGTTATAATGGTGAGCATTCAAGGTTATGCTTCTTTTTGGCCTGTAATTAAGCTTAATCTCATGCAATTCCATCTGGTGTATTCTTCCTGGCTACATGTATGCTAAGGTACATCTGTCTTTCCAACAAGGTGGAAGAGTCTTTCCAGCCCAGCTACTGCAGGTCCACCAGACACCTTCCTTTATCAGGGTAACACCTCAACAATCATTCCTATGAGCTTGATACAATGTGTAGAGCAAAATATTTGCCCATGCCATCCAAGTTTTATTAGCATACTGGTTAAAATTAGTGTTATTTTGGATAAGGAAAACCTGACGTGAGTTTCCAGGTTTTCAACTTATAGTCATTTCTTCTAATTTGAGCCAAAAGGGTTGAGACTCGTTACATTTTATCCCTGATACGGCTGAGATATTACAGTGCCCTAAACCCCATTATGATCCTGGAATGGTTTTGCCTGAGGCTTTATAAAATGCAACATTCTCTATGTTGCCTGTTTTCAGTGAAGGGAGTTGCAAGACATATTGACATTTAGGATAAATTCCCAAATTTTTTATACTACAGGTTTGTAAGCGGGACCTCAGGTCGACCCACCGGGAGGGCACCTCCTGGTGGGTAGTTTGGGGAGTTGCCATTCAAACGGTCCCACTGTCCAGCCCTTACCCAGAGGGAAGGGGAGCAGACAGTACATCTTAGTCCTATGAGAGGCCAATCATCAGTCTAGGCCCCCGGGTAGGGGCAGTTTAAGAGTAGTCCCATGCCCTTAACCGGGCACACAATCAACAAGTCGTTCTGCAGTTGGGGTCAAACAATATCAGGTAGCACACAGGGTCAACATCTCGAGGAAGGGGAGAGGAGGAGAGAGGACACAGGCCTGCCCTACTCCACTGTGTCTCAGCCCAGGGCCCTAACAGCGGCCAGGCATTTGATCAGGGGGATCAGTGGGGATCCGACCACAACATGTTGACCCTGGTATGGGGTATAACTCCCCTGTGCTACTGCCCTCCCCCTCTCCCATTAGTACCTGGTCTGCTCCCTCCTCAATGTCCTCGGGGTACTCACTGAGAGGCACGGAGTAGAAGCTCTCCATAGCATCCAATGGTGGCACGTCCGGAAGCACTGGGGTAACCTCCATCTCCTCGGGGGGCTGCTTGGGCAGTTCCACGTGGTCTGAGGCGAGGGGTAGCTCCTCCAGGTCCTGTCCCCCAGAGGGGTCAGCTTCGGGCAGAGCCGGGGCAGTTCTTCCAGGTCCTCCCCAACAGCCACTGGAGTCCGTTCCCCATACTCTGGGCCCTCCCTGAAGCCAGGGGCCCGCTGGGGTTCTGGTTGTCTCCACAGCCTATCCACCCTAAGCGGAGGGGGCTCCTCCCATGGGACACCCGCCATGGGAGGCCCAAGCCAGCCATCCTGGTATAGGGCTGGAGGCCAGTGGGTAGGCCCGGGTCTCTGCCAGAGCAAGGGCTGGGGCTGAGGAGCCTGGACAGAGCCATCCTTCTCCTCCAGTGGCCAGGGCTGGACTGAGCTCCCTGGCTGGGTTTTTATACTTCCTGTCCTGCCCCTTACCTTCTGGCTTGAGTGACAGCTCTGCAGCAGCCATCTTACCTCTCCTGGAGGCGGCCACTTTGTGTCCTCTGGTGAGAGCCATCTTGCTTCTTCTGGAGGCAGCCATCTTGCGGCCTCTTTACAAGGTTACATTTAGCCAAGGGGTGTCAATACGCATAACTGGTTGGGGACTTTTCTATTCAATACAAAACACAGCCCCAGGTCATCTAGAGGGGAGCTTCATTTCCTGAGGATCATGACACTTTCCCAGCCTGGTATCCTGACCTCCTATTAACCTTCCCATAGAGTTACTTCAAGCCAAACCCTCCGATTTGGAAATATTAGTTGGGACTGGAATAATTGGAAACCCCTGATCATGGTGTGCAGACATAAGAGAGCATATGCAACAATCACTAATATTCCAATGCTGGGAAAGATTTTTAGCTAGATTGTAAAATGAATTGTCCTTCCAATCTGCCAGGATCAAACTAAAACTAATTATTGTTATAATTGTTCCAACAACCCATTTAACTCACGTTTGTCTACTTCTGGGGTAACCATAGTCCAGGTAGGCTACCCAGCGGTGCTTCCCGGGGCACCTGGTGCTCCACTGCCTTGCTGACAGGAACTGCTTCAGGTGGAGCATTTGCCTTCTTCAGCTGGATGCAATGGTACCAGGGGTCCTTTCCCTCCAACTTAGCAGCCCTATAGGTGGTCAGTAACACTTGAAATGGTCCTTCCCACCTAGGTTCCAAAGAAGTCTTTCTGGAAAATTTCTTGAGGTAGACCCAGTCTCCTGGCTGCAGAGAATGGACTGGAGTGGCTAAGGACCCCAGTGGCTGTCGGGGAGGACCTGGAAGAACTGCCCCTGGCTCTGCCCGAAGCTAACCCCTCTGGGGGACAGGACCTGGAGGAGCTACCCCTCACCTCAGACCACATGGAACTGCCCGAGCTGCCCCCCCAAGGAGATGGAGGTAACCCCAGAGCTGAGCATCCCTGCAAAACTTAGAAATGGTGTTAAGATATTTTTGCAACTTAATCACATAGTCTGGTAATAGTTCATCCCATCCCAAAAGGGAGACATGAGCCAATGTCAATGGACCCACTACCTGAAAGGGTCTGCCAAACAAAATTTCATATGATGGCAGTCCAGTCTTTATGGCAGGAAGGGTCTGTAGGTGCATAAGAGCAAGCGGAAGTCCTTGTACCCAGTTTAGCCGAGCGTCCACTTTTTATTTTAGCCAGCTGGCTTTTCAATTTACCATTCATGTGTTCTATTATCCCCAAGGACTGAGGATGATATGGAATGTGCAGTTTTTGTTCAATTCCCAATGACTTTAAAAGTGAGGACATAACCTGGCTTCAAAAGTGACTTCCTCTATCTGATTCAATATGAAGGGGACACCTGAACCTTGGAATTACTTCCCTTACCAAAGCCTTTACCACTGCTGCAGTGTCCGCCTTCCTGGTAGCGAATGCCTCCACCCATTTACTAAACATGCACACTACAACAAACATATGCCTAAATCCCTGACATATTGGCATGATCACAGAGTCTATCTGCAAGCCTTGAAATGGTCCAAAAACCCACTGTGACGCTCCTGATGGGAACATGAGGTTTTTCCCTGGGTTAAACTTTTGACAGGTAATATAATTTTTAGTTACCTGTTGAGCAACTTGGTGAGTACCCAGAGCGCACCAAAACTTTAAAACAGACTCAGCTATCCCGCCTTTGCACGGATGTCCAGAATTATGGACAGTGCGTGCGAATAAAGGTAAAAAGGAATGGGGTGCCATAGGACAGTTGTCTGGGGACCACCAGACACCATCTTTTTGCTTCAATCCTAAGCGCTTCCATGTGTCAATTTTAGAAGCCGGTACCAATGCATAGAACTCAGTCGGTGAGTCAGAAAAGTCCATTGCCCCAGTATCAATACCAAATTATTCATTAGATCTGGGGGCATGGAGGGTGCATTTTCTGCACCAGATCTAGCATGCTGTTAGCCAGTAAAGAAGACCACTATTATTTGGAACCCCAAAATCACCACCATCAGATGCAAGGCCAAATTGAATATGTTCATGCCAGTGGGGAGCAATCTCAACAATGATTTTTTACCACTCATGTTTTATATCCTTGGCCAATTTTTGCAAATACCCACTTTGGCATCACGGGGCATAACCACAGCTCTGCAGCCCTCCTGTTTGGCGTGCAACTGGTTTTGCAATTAGATGTACAAGCAGCATCTGTAAAACAGTGAAATTCATTTTAAATGGTATGGGCTTTACAGCAGAATAAAACGCATACCTCACTTTTAAAATGTTTATATTTAAGTTCAGGTACTTGAAATGTAAAATTTCCTTTCCTAATCACTACAAAACTACAAAAATAAATGTTTTTGTAAGGATTATAATCTACTTTACACAGGTAGTTATCACTGAAGACAAAACAAAGACTATGATTTTTTTTTTGACTCTTTGCTGTAGGTGCTTTAAGATCTTTGAATATTCACAGAGTTGTTAATTTGAAACACAGAACAGAACAACCTTTTCCCTCTTTTTATAGGAGATATTATTAAAGCATCTAAGTTAACTCAATTAAACTTTTACTTAGGCCTAGGTCTGTTTTCTTTCTTTTATTTTCCCCTGGGAGGTGACTACTGAGCTTTTAACTGTGCTTTGAACACACCACCCACATGGAGGTTAGCATACTCATCGCATCAGCCCTCACTGGTTTGCTTAGGGCTTGCTGAAGTTTCCAGAGGTTCCCAGGGTGGAGTCACAGGTGGCATTTTCTATAGGAAACAGGTAGCCAAATGAAACAGCACTTTTACTTCCATTAAAACATCTATTCCCAGAATCACTTTTTTTTGGTAAACATAATACAATATACAATGAGTTAATAACAAGACAAACAACATAAAACATAAAACACAAAACACAGTTTATTTTTTTTACCCCTGGCAGATTTTTGCTTGGATTACCACTTTGTTTTATAAATTTTGGTTTAGATTTTCTTTAAAACCTTACAGATTTAAATATTTGCACATACATTTTTTTCTTGATACTGATTTAATTTTTTTATATACCTTTACACAAATAATATTTCCTTTACAGAGGTGTAAGGAGAGTTGGGGGAGGGAGGAAGAAAGACAGAGAAAGAGGCAGTAGCAGAGGAAGAACCAAGGGAAGAAAAGTAGACAGTAGCAACAAATCCAGAGGTGGGGCTCTGTGAGCCAGAGCATCTGGACCCACATCCCAACCCCTAGCCTGGGATAAATGACGGTGGCACTGCTGTCCCCCAGGGACTTGTGCCCTAACCCTTGTGAAATTTGTTTAAAGAGTGTCAGTTCTTGAACAAAAGGCAGCAGTTCATGCTTTCCAAGCATGTTACTTTTTCTTTGAGTACTGGCTTTAATTTCTGTAAAACTGTTGATCAAAAATACCTTCTCCAGCAGGAAAATTACCTGCTATGGTGCTTCATGCACCAACGGCGCTAGACACATTCTCTAGTGGGAAACCTATTCTGAAGCTGCAGATCTTCACAACTGAATGGTTTGGAAAACAGATTTTGTTACCTTTGTGTGTTGCATCATATACCTTCCCTCTTTTGTAAGGCAAAGAAACAAATAACAATTGAAACCTAGACTGCTATATCCTTCAGAGTCTGCCTGGTTAACTTGCTTTCAACAAAGTTACTTAATATCAGTAATAACACAGAACCCTAAACTCCTATGTCCTTCAGAGTTTAAGTGGACAGACTCCTATAAGTAGTCTCGTTATTCTGATTATAACAATGAAGACACTCCTATATCTTTCAGAGAAAGGGTGGACAAACTCCTTTCTCCCTCAGAGTTTGCCTGGTTATCAACAAAAAAAGAAAAACAAACAAACACAAAATTTTCAGATCTTCCTCTATACTGCCAAGCTTAATAAATCTCGTGGTGTACACACCGATTTTACAATAATTGTGGGATACTCCTATGCTTCCCCTTTCGCATTCTCCACCAAAATGTTATACCAAAAAGTGCACCACGGAGAGCACCCCCTAACAAAAAGAAAAGACTAGCAGGATCTTATTCAAGGGGACAAGGCAATATGCCACATTTATTGTAAATAAGTAAGGATAGCAAAATGCAGTCACATGCACACGCACACACACACAGACACACACACACAAGAAGTTCCACAACTTGGTATGATATAATTACCAGTAATCCATTTGTCCTGGCTTACTACTTTCCAAAATTTTCCTAAGGTACCTTAAAATTTCCTCATCAAAAGACCCTTCTAGTGGCCAAGCCAATTTAGGATCCTTTGATGTCATAGATGGCCATTCTTTCGTGCACAAAGTTACCAAGCACTTCTCAGATAACCCCCTAGAACCCAGCATGCCTTTCCAATGTTTCCGCACATAATCCAAAGGACTCTCCAGCATGGGGCTATACTGACTCGTACCCATTTTCCAAAACTCTGGCCGCCCACCTACAGCTCACCCAAAAATGGGAATTACGGCAACGAATTGTAGCAGGCCTTTTAATACTTTGCTACAAAACAAACCTGGGATCCTACCTGATCATCCTCCCCGTGCTTCCTCCACCCAGAAGGTACCCACAAAGGTGAACTCACCTGGTGCCGGCCGGGTGTTCTGAGTAGGGGGAGCAAGGAGAGTATGCGCTAGGAGAGTCCCATATAGGTCGCCAAAATTGTCTTGGGGGAAACTGGCCCCCTAAAGGTTCGTTGCCTAGCGGAGATCCAACTAACCAGGCAAAGGTAGCAAAGCAAAGATCTTTTATTCTTGATCAAGAAGGTGCCTGTCTCTGAAACATGACAGAAGAGAAGGCCCCTGTACAAGGCTATTCTTCTGTGTTTTTTATACGTAGATACAAACAACTTAAAACACATCAGATTCCTAGGGTGATTGGTTTATCAGCCACATTGTTTCTTCACCACATTTTCCAAACCACTTACTGTGCATTTCAAAGCTCCCCATCCCACCCTAATTATGTCTTAGTCCAGTGTTTCCCAACCTTTTCTCTGCTGTGGCACACCTTGATACCTTCAAATTTTTTGAGGCACACCACCATTAAAAAATAACATGAATATTCAAATTAACTTAAATTACTTATGAATATTTATAAACCATGGCACAGTGTTTCAGAAATGCTGCTATGTGGGGTAGCAGGGGCAGCAAAACAGGGGAGGTCAGGGGTTGTCTGCAGTGGCAGGAGTGAGTGTGGGGAGCAGAGTAGGGCAGGGGTGACAAAAGAGGACAAGGGCAGCCATGTGGGGAGCAGCACAAGGGTGGCAAGAGAGGAGAGAGGAAGGGAGAAAAAGAGTGGCTTTGTGGGGAGTAGGGGGAACTTGGGGAGCAGGAGTTTAGGGCAGGGGAGCATGGCACAGCACCCACTTCCTTCATCTCCACAGTGGCTTCCTGTCACCCAGGGCAAATACTCACCCCACTGCTGCTCCCTCCCACCCCAATGGGTCCCATCCTCCTCCCCAGCCTCCTGGTGACTGTGATGGACCCTCCCATCACTGCAGGGGCCAGATACAGGTCTCCAGCCCCCAGCTACACCCCCTGCACACAGATACCCCACCCCCAGCTACACACACCCCCGACCCCAGCTACACACCTTCTGCTAAACATCCACTCCCACCCACCTCTGCTACACACACACACACCTGCCCTACACAACCACCAGTAGCCCCCCCCACCAAGCCTTTACCTGGGCTGTTTGCAGGCTGCTGACACGAGCTGCTCCACCCTGCAGAGGGAGATTCACACACTCCCAGCCTCCCACAGCTCTCTGCTGGCTGAATAAGGTGGAGCGGGTTTAAGGTGTAGCCACCAGAACGCTGCATTCAGGCTGCTCCTGCTATTTTTAGGTGGACCCCTGGAACTCCATGTTACTGTGCCTTCCTCTATTTTTAAGGGGGCTGGAATGCTGCCTGCCTAAAAATAGGGGGCCCAGAACTGTGTTCCAGTGCCTTCCCCATTTCTTTAACCCCTGCCTTTTCCCAGCCCTACAGAGCCCACATGGCTGGGCTGAGCAGCGAGAGAACTTTAACTCCAGTTTTCAGGGATGCTCGCGGCACACTTTGGGTGTTGCTGTGGCACACCAGTGTGCCCCGGCGCACTAGTTGGGAACCACTGGTCTAGAAAGGCAAGGGAATTAGACCTCTTATGCTGGAAGGCTTACTCTTCTGCCTTCCAGCTCAGAATAGCCAACCACCAGGCTCTGGTGCCCAGGTACATCATGGACGTATGGGAGTCCATGAATAAATTCAGACACCTTCTTCCCCAAGAGAACAGGGCAGATTACGATGCCTTTGTTGAAAAGGGTAGGCTGGCATCCTAAGACTTTCTGTTATCTGCCTGGGACGCTTCGGACACGGCAAGCTGCAGCGTGTCTTCCTTCGTGGTCCTGAGATGGGCAGCACAGCTTTGGGATGCAAGAATGCCCCCCTCCTCCCAGCAGGTTATTTTGGACCTCCCTTTCAAAGGGGGGTCCCTCATTACGGAAGGGTTGGACACTACCCTCCACAGTGCCTGGGAGCCTGAGGGGACCTAAAATAGTTGGGCATGCTAATCTCCTGGCTTACTAGCCGCCCTCCCAGCCTGTAATGGGCCTCCAACAATCCCTATGCCCTGCAGGGTTTGTTTCTTCAGAGTCCTTCTCCCCAGCTAGGACTGAGAGGTACATCCTGACCCCCCCTTTACCCCTGACGGTAAATTGGGTTAACGTGACGCTGGGGCTTTGCACCCTTCAGCAAAATGTTAGTTGAGCCCTCATTGGGCAACGGGGACCAAACCTACATCCCTTGTGTTCAGGGGGAGGGGAGTACAATTCAGTAACAGGGCGCTACACAAATCGCCCCCTGGAACAATATTCCTGATTAGGTCAGAATTCCCTTCTGGGATTCCTCTTCCTGGTTGACATTTCTCTAAGAATACGCCCCCTGCAACACCCAGGCACCCCATACTCTCGGTAGCTACAAGAACATGCCTGGGACAGGGCTTTGGCCACTAGGCCGCAAGTGCAATTACCAAGGACCCTTTGGGTCACGGTATTGGGGGGGTTGTCCCTGCCCCCCCCCTTTTCCCCTCCAGTCCATACTTGATTAGTTCACCGCCAGGCAGTGCATAGGGCACCTCCACGGAGGTTTGTAAGGGACCATGCTACGTTCTCAGGTATAGGTTATGAGTTTCAGCTCGGGGTCCTTCACTTTGGGAAGGGGGCTCCTTCTCCCCCCCAAAAAAGGGGGGATGATACAGTGAGAATCCCAATGCCAGATGCTGACCTCCCATTTTCAGGGTGTCTTGGTGACTACTGTCTCCCTAGGATCAACGGTAAAACACCACCAACTGGCTTGTTGTCAGAGTGGGCCCCGAGGTCCTTGTCCCCTTATCCTTACAGCTGAGTACATTCATTGGTCCAGGTTGGGTCATACCTTGTCCCTTGGGGATGTATTGATGGGCATTGGGTTAACAGTTTTCCTTACCAGGCACCTGGTCAGTACCTGGTAGGTGCACTGTCGCTGGTTGCCTTCCCACCTCATGTGCCCACACTCCTCCCTGGCCCCCCATATTCCAGAATGGGGGCCTTTGACTTGGCCAATTCCCTGATGTGGACACATTTTTCCCCTCGCACTCCAGCGTACGGGAGGTCGGTGTAGTCCCGTTCCAGTCCCCCCCCCCCCGGGAAATACCCACCTCACCTCCTGCAGTACTAATACCCCCCCCCCGTCTACAGGGGGGAGATCTAATGACTCCTGGGGCCTTCCTGTTGGGGGTCGGGGACTCTTCTCAGGGCAGACCCCTTATATTGTCTTCCTTCCCCATCCCAGTTAGGGCAATATTCACCCGATTGGGAGGACAGCCTTCTCCGATCACAAGGCATTCCACCAAAGCGTTCTGGAGAGCCCTTTGGTCCTAACCTTCGGTGCCAGTTTATCACCCAATGATCCCACTGGAGCCACTGGTTACTGTTGCTGACCGGCAGCAGTTCTCTCCTTCCTCCTTGTTCTTCCACAAATAGTCATAGGCACCCAAATCCAGGATCTATGTGTTTCTTTCCAGCTTTCCCAGAGAAGGCCCAGGGTGGTCAGCAGCCCCTCAGCCTTGCTATCACCCTCTCTTCCTGTAGGGTGGCACCTCCTTTTTCCCTGGGAGGATCATCCTCTTGTGCCTGCCTTGGCTGTGGGGTACTTATCAGAGGGGAATAACCTGTTCCATCTCAATCCCTATCACCTGCCTCAAGAATGCTACTCAGTGCTTAGAAGGCCTTCGAAATCTTGCCTCCCTTCCCTCCTTTCGTATGTTCCATAAGGGAAGTCTATTGCTTCGGTCCACTCAGGACCCTTATTCACACACCTCCTTGCTTCAGACGGGAGGTGGTCAGTTATGGAAGCAATATAACTTAAACGTGGAGACACTGCTTAACATTGTTACTTCCCCCTCTTTCCAACCCCACACCCAGCCAAGTGAGGATGCAGGAAGAACCGTTGATGTGATATACCTTGATTTTTAGCAAGGCTTTTGATACAGTTTCCCACAGCATTCTCATTGGCAAATTAAGAAAGTATGGGTTGGATAGGTGGACTATAAGGCGGATAGAAAACTGGCTAGATCAACGGTTTCAGCGTGTAGGAATCAATGGTTCCATGTCTAGCTGGCAACCAGTCACGAGTGGTGTGCCCCAGGGGTCGGTCCTGGGGCCGGTTCTGTTCAACATTTTCATCAATGATCTGGATGATGGAATAGACTGCACTCTCAGTAAGTTTGCGGATGACACCAAGCTGGGGGGAACAGTAGACATGTTGGAGGGCAAGGACAGGATTCAGGGAGATCTAGATAAATTGGAACAGTGGGCCAATAAAAATCTTATGAAGTTCAATAAGGACAAGTGTAAAATCCTGCATGTAAGATGGAAAAACCCCATGCACTGCTACAGGCTGGGAAACATTCAGTTAATTAGCAGCAGTGTAGAAAAGGACCTGGGGGTCATGGTGCATGGGAAGCTAGATATGAGTCAGCAGTGTGCTCTTGCTGCCAAAAAGGCCAATGGCATACTGGGCTGCATCAAAAGAAGTATTACCAGCAGATCAAGGGATGTGATCATTCCCCTCTATTCTGCACTGGTAAGGCCACATCTAGAATACTGTGTTCAGTTTTGGGCTCCCCACTACAAAAAGGACAGGGACATGCTAGAGAGAGTTCAGAGGAGGGCAACCAAAATGATTAAAGGGCTGGAGCACAAGCCCTATGAGGATAGACTGCAAGCATTAGGCTTATTTAGTCTGCAGAAGAGAAGATTGAGGGGGGATTTGATAGCAAACTTCAACTACTTGAAGGGATGCTCTAAGGAAGATGGAGCTCGACTGTTCTCGGTGGTAGCAGAGGACAGAACAAGGAGCAATGGTCTCAAGTTGCAGTTAGGGAGGTTGAGGCTGGATATTAGAAAAAACTTTTTTACTAGGCGAGTGGTGAAGCCTTGGAATGAGCTGCCAAGGGAGGTGGTGGAGTCTCCATCTTTGGAGATGTTTAAGGCCCGGCTGGACAAAACCACGACTGGGATGATTTAGTGGGAGTGGTCCTGCCTCTGGCAGGGGGTTGGACTAGATGACCTATGAGGTCCCTTCCAACCCTAGGATTCTATGATTCTAAGGTGTCGGTGAGGGACCCCTCCTCCTAGCTCCTGAGGGAACAGAACTGGGGGCACTTCCGATTCTGCCCTATCGCAAACAAGTCTATCTGGGGAAGACCCCATTTGCCTACCAGGAGGGAGAACACCTTGTCATGAAGGGACCGCTCATGGTTTTCTGCTTAGCGAGTCCGCTAGCCAGTTGTCCACCCCCAGTAGGTGGAAGGCTATGGGAGTGAAGTTGTTCCTATGTCCAGTTCCCAGAGTTTGCATGCCTCCTCACAAAGTGGCATGGAGTTGACCCCCCCCCTTGCTGATTTGTGTAGAACCCAGCTGTGGTATTGTCCGTGAGGATGTGGACTGACCTCCCCTGTATCTTCTTGAGGAAGGTCAAACAGGCTAGCCTGATGGTCCTTAGTTCCTTCACGTTTATATGGAGAGGACCATCCGTGTGGGACCGGCGTCCCTGAGTGGAGAGGCCCCCAGAGATGCGGGCTGCCCAACCTTTGTTCAAGGCATTTTTTTATCAAGGTTACTGAGGGCCTGAGGTCTTTGAAGGGAATGCCCCCTGTGATTCTGTCTGGGTCTAGGGGACTGTTTATGATTATTTTTCATATTGATATTTCATATTTACAGTGATCCATGTGTGATATGTCATGTTTGGTATGAAAAAAGGCTGTAATTTGATAGGAATGATTATATTCTTTGTATGTAGGTATCATGCCTGTACTGGAGATTAGAAATCTGTTTGTTTTTATGTGTGTTTCAAGTTGTTTGAGCTAAAGCAATCCCAGACTGGATGTGTGCAAATTATTGTCATATTGATGGCCCACCAGGAGGGGACTCCCAGCTACAGTGGGCCCAAGAGGAAACCTGTTTGACCAGTTACCTAGACTGACCATGTGGCCCACCTCCATTTTGATCTGGCAAGGACTCTGAGATAAAAGGTCATAGCCCATTCTCCATTTTTGTCTTTAGTCTTTAGTCTCCAGTCTATCTGCAACCAAGACCTGCCTCTGGAACTATTCTTCTGTGACTGAACAAAGGACTGAGACCCACCCACCCGCTGCTGCTGAGTGCACACTAGAGGAGTGGGACTAATCTGCAAACTACAGGATCTTCAAGGATTTGTTTTCTATGGACTCTAAATCATTTATATGTATGTGATTCACTTTGACCCTTTAACATCTCTCACATGTAGCTTGTTTTCTTTTTATATTAAACCTTTAGTTGTAGTTACAACTAAATCCAAGCCTATGTTGTTCTGGGTGATGTGGCTGGCCCTTTGGGGTCAGGAGAACCTATTTCTTAAAGAGCCCCAGTGGCTAAAGGGGACATTAGGAACTGATGTGCAGTAAGGGAGCTGTTTCTGCTTTGTTTTCCTCAGTGATTACCAGAATGGGGAATCAGGAGCATGTTTTGTTACTGACTGGGAGACTGGTTTAAGTACCACCTGTCAGTGGTTTGGGGGTTTGGTCCCCGATTTTGCAGCTTGCCCTTATTTTGGCACATTCAGAAGGTAATCCCTGGAGGCCCGGGTCACACCCCCTATGGCAAAATGGGGATCCCCTGAAAGCTGAAGTGTCCCCAGAGTGTCCCGGGGGACACACAGTACCTTGTTGAGGGAGTCCCTCCATATGTGGTGTAATAACCCTTGGGGAGGAAGCGGTTAACACTCTGGTCAGTCAGTCCCAGGACAGCCAACAGGAATGAAGTACAGGCTTTTGAATTGTAACAGCAGCCTGGCCTGGGCCTGTTTGGATGCAGCAGAGCTCCTGGAAGGATCAGGAGGAGGCCAGAGGGACCTGAGGAAGAATCCAGCAACATCCTTACCAGAGATAAGTTAAGTTTGGTACTGACGAGGCGTGAGTAGAACAGGGAATGTTTATTTAGACGCGGTCAGGGTATTTTCTTTGTTTTTGGCTTGTTTCTTGGATTTCTCTGTGCTGAGCACATGTAACCCCCCCCCACTACCCTGTAAGTACCTAAGTTAATTCCCAGAGAAGCAGCTCTCTGTGTTTATTATCTGTTCTTTTTTGATTAAAGATTTTACCTTTTAAGTAAGTTCTGGTTCTGTTCCTGGTAGGGCAAGAGGTTTGTGTGCCCGTGCCTTAGACTGCACAGGCAGCTACTAAAGGGAACCCTGTTCCAGTTCCAGCTCATATTGCAGCTGGAGTTCAGTCACTTTCCTGAGAGAGGAATAAAGAGGATTGCAAGTACCTCACAGGGAGGAATTCCCAAGTGCGCCTTCCTGGGTCTCAAGAGGTTTTATTTTTTGCATTTGGGTGGTGGCAGCGATACCACTCCAAGGCCAGGAATTGGAGGCCTTGGAGACTTTTAAGAGCAGGCTTTAAGGCCAGTGGCTTTTCTGGCCTGTTGCAGGCCCCCACCTTCTGCACTCAGAGTGCCAGAGTGGGGAAAAAGCCTTGACATGTGGAACACCACGGAAAGCCAGATTTGGAAAGGCCTCATCCTCAGGCGCGCCGTCTGGATCACTGAAGTGGAGGCTGCCATGTGGCCGAGGAGCTACAGGCACCAGTGGGCCGTGGTCACAGGGGACGTTTGCAGCTCTGTAATAATGGTGCAAATGGACCGAAATCTGGAGTGAGGTAGTAATGTCAACCTCTTGCGGGCATCTACATGCACTGCTATGAACTCTATGCTTTGGGACGGTTGGATTTTTGACTTTTCTTGGTTTATGTGGAGGCCCAGATTGTTGCAGAGCCTCACTACCACTCCGATGTGGAGCTGTACTTGGGAGCTTGATTTCCCAACTATTAACCAGTCATCTAGATAGGGATAAATTTTTATGCCCCATCTGCGCAAGTATGCTGCGACCAGTGTCATGCACTTCGTGAACACCCTGTGGGCCAGGGACAGCCCAAAAGGGAGAGAGGTGAGCTGGAAGTGGTTGTTTGCCACCATGAACCTTAGGAACCACCTGTGGCGGGGCCTTATAGCCATGTGGATGTAGGCTTCTTTCAGACTGAGGGCTGCGACCCAATCCCTGGGAGACAGAGACGGGAGGATCTGTGATAGGGAAACCATGTGGAACTTTATTTTCCTTATGTGCTTGTTTAAGGCTCTGAGATCTAGAATGAGTCAAAGATCCCCATTGGATTTCAGGACCAGGAAGTATTGGGAGTAAAACCCTTTTCCCCCTTCCCGCTTGGGAACCTTTTCTATGGCTCTCAGGGAGACGAGTTACTGGCATTCGATCTCGAGAAGGTAGGGAACTTCCTGGTTTCCGAGGGTTGGACGAGGGGCCGTTTTTCTGTCCTGAAGAATCGAAAGAAACAGAATATGATACCCCTCCACGACTGTCTTGAGGACCCACTGGTCCAATGTGATGTTGGCCCAGTGGTGTATGAAGCGGTGTAAGAGGTTTGTGATCGGTTGGGTTGTCAGTTTGCTAGCCGTATAGTAACTGTCAAAAACACTGTTTCTTCCCCAACGAGTGTTCGGAGGCCTGCCCACAACTACCCGATTGAGGAATGTGGAACTTCTCATTCTTTACCAGATGGACCTTGTCCTTGTCCATGTCCCTAAGATGGCGCTGGGGAAAGGGGAGGGACCTCAGGAATGTACTCTGCAGTTGAAGCTGTTGTTTTAACTGCTGAAGTTGTTGATGGAGTTGATGGAGTTTTAGAAAGCGTCTGTTAGGTTGCGGGGTGTAAATCCCTAGCGACCGGAGCGTGGCTCTCAAGTCTTTCATGCCCTGGAGCTTTGCATCCGTGGACTCGGCGAAAAGGTCAGGGCCTTTGAATGGGAGGTCCTGAATAGCGAGCTGCAGCTGCGGTGGTAGGCCCGAGCCCTGTAGCCAGGCCGAGTGATGCATTACTACAGCCGATGCCATCCTACAGGTGGCTGTGTCCACGGCATCCCAGATGGCCATCAGAGCATCTCTGGATGCCATTTCCCCTTCTTTGACCATCGTGTTGAAGTCCGTAAGGCATTCCTTTGGGATAATGGCGCGGAAGCCTTGCATGGCATTCCAGAGTTTAAAGATATACCTTGTCATAAGGGCCGAGTGGTTTGCTATGTGCAGCTGAAGGGTTGCTGTGGAGTAAACCTTCCTGCCAAGCAGGTCGAGTTTCCTCGCCTCCTTATTTTTAGGGGTGGAACCCAGTTGACCTTGCCTCTCTTTCTCGTTCACGGCATCGATGACCAGCGACCCTAGAGTGGAATTCTGGAACAGAAAGGAGAACTTGTCCTGAGGGACATGGTACTTACGGTCCGCAACCCTGGTTACCAGCAGGATCAAGGAGGGGGTTTGCCAGTGGGCCTTGATGATGCTGATACCCCTTCATGAAGTGGTACAGACACCTTAGCAGGTGGGGCCCTCCAGCCGATGTTGAGGAGGGGGGTTCGTCTCCTCTTGGATGACCCCAAGCTCCAGGTTCATGTTTGCTGCCACGCAGCGTAGCAACTCCTGGTGGGCATGAGAGTCTTCATTACAGTCAGTCGGTCTCTCAAAGGTGTATTCATTGGGCGAAGAGGAAGAATGGGCCCACAAACTACTACGACATATGGAGTCGGGATTGGGTTCATCGTTCAAGAAGTCCGAGCCCATGGACTGAGAGCGGGACCGGACAGATTGGTGCCATGAGACTAGCGTATTGTCGGCCGCCGTATCCAGCCAATTGTGTGACCAGATGTTAAAAGACTCTCTGGTCTCTAGGTGGTGTGGAGGGGAATGGCCTAGACTAGATTGTGGTCTGGTACTGGAAGGGGAGGTCCCCACTTGCTCAGACGGGCCCGACGGTCTCTTCTTGCGTCAAGGTATGGGCAAGGGAGAGCGCTTATGGTGCTGTTTCCCTAAATGTTCTCCTATCCTTATTACCATCTTGAGTGAAGAAGTGCATACCGAGGCTGGAGGTGAAGTCAATGCCGATCTGTGGGAAGGGGCCCCCAAGGCTTGTGAGCACGGCACTGACACGTCCCAAGAGGAATCATGGGGAGTAGCCTGGGGAGCAGTCCTCAGCAGAGTGCGGTACCGGAGGCAGACTGGACGGCACCAGGTTGGCGAGAAAGCAGGCCCCAGTGCTGGGTTGCGGTGCCGGTGGCAGGGTAGGCGGCGCCGGGTTGGTGGACTGTGCCACTTCCTGCACAGATTGGACTCCCAGTGCCAGGATTGGCATTGAGCTGGTTTTCTTCCTCAGTGCCGGTACCCAGACCGGAGAATGCGGCCGCATGAATGTGGCAGCCTGCGGCATCAGTGGTGCTGCTGGCGGTGCCGCTTTGGGTTTGGCACCAGGTTGGTTCAGCGACTGAGGTGTTCGGTGCCCTGACAAACCTACAGGGGTGATGACCAAGACTTTAAACTTGGCACCAGAGATTGGTCCTTGGGTTCCGGCACCTGAGCCCATGGGTGAGCTGGTGGAGCACTCAGGGCTCAGGTGGCATCAGAGGCTAGCATGCTGCTCCCAGCAAGGAATCGGAGGCACAGCTCTCTGTGCTTGCGAGTCCTCCTTTTGAAGGACTAGCAGAAGGGCAGCTCCCAGCGAGATGGGACTCACCGAAGCATGCAAGACATTTATAGCGCGGATCATCGAGTGGGAAAGCTTTGCAGCATCCTAGGCATGGCTTGAAACCAGGCATCTTGAATTTAGCGGTAGAAGACAGGCACTTGCTTACACAAATTTCTTGGCTGATCCGAAACTGTCGGTGAGGGTGGAAAAAGGAACTGGGAGGGTCAGGGTCATGGTCACCTATATAGCCGCGGTCGTGGCATAGAGGGGGCATTGGTCATGTGCCCTGACCTGACAGGCTAAGGCTGAAGACTTTCCAAGCTACCATGTGCTGTGGCATGTAGACATCTGTGACAGAATGATGTGAGCAGTGCTCGAAGGAGAAGCACAGTAAACAATAAACAGAGGCACAGTTGTCAGTGCACTATAAACACTGATGCACTTCTGTTAAATACACCTTTTTTGCCCAGAGCATAGTGAGTTGTGTCCTGGGGGCACTCAAGTTGGGGGAAAGGATCAGGGTGGTTGTTTGGGGGGAGTATTGATGCAGGTAGGTAGGGACAAAGCTTCAAATTCTGTCACCATTTTCCACATGCAGGGGCCATAGAAGCCAGTATCTCAATCCTGAGGGTAAGCAGGGATGCTATACACAGGGCTGTTGCTGGCGCCAAAATATGTTTTGGGCCCAAGCCCCTTGCTTCACCAGCTCTGCCCTCGGTCCAGCACTGGTTCCCCAGCCAAGGAGCACTATACAAAGAAACCTAGCGGGGTTGGATCTAGCAGCCACGGGTTCTTAGCCAGGGCTGGGGCCCAGCCCTGGGTCTTCAGCTGGAGTTGACGTGGGATCTTGCTGCTGCTGGCAGCCCAGCTCCAGATCCCTGGCTGCAGTTTGGGCCAGAGCTGCCACCAGTGGTGGTTTGGCCTCAGATCCCTGGTCAGGGTCAGGACTGGGGTTGGATGGGTCTCCTGCTGTGGCAGCAGCCCGGCCCTGGATGCCCACTTGTGATCAGGGTCAGACTGGACTCCTGTCACCGTGGCAGACTGGCCTTGGATCCCTAGCCAAGTTTGGGGTTGGCCACAGCGGCCTCGCCCCAGGTCCATGGCAAGTGTCAGGCTGGATGTTGAAGGAGCTTGCTCAGAGCAGTCATAGCATCTGTGAACTTGCACTGCCCAAGTGAGTCAGGGCAGTAGTGCTGCAGGTGTGTCCCCCTGTGCCCAGTGCCAGGAACATGCATGGCTATGGGTGCATCTCCTCTATGTGAGCAGCTTCAAACCAGATCCATACTGCTTGCCTGTGTGCCACTTTGGTCTCTGCACAAGTGATTGCTGATTAGAATGGGAGATACCTACAACTAGAAAAAAAACAAAGCAGCTCTGCCAAGGAATCTCCAGAGGAGGATTGGCACGTACCTTCAGAAAAGTTCCTAGAGATCTCCCTGGAAGATTCCTTTGAAATCTCAGTGTGCATTAATATGCTTTTCTGCAGTACTATCTAGCTGCACGTGGGAATGGGAAGCACGTGCAAACACAGCTACTCCTGTGCTTTTCTATCTCTTCAACCAGCTGTATAATGCAGTAGACCAAAGGATAGCTGTGCCTCATATAACTGGGCAGCATCAGCTCAAAAAAATCTCTTAACAGAGTTCCCATCTCCTGAATCCTTTGTGCCAGAGCTGGCAGCTGGCCTGGCTCAAACTGTCTAAGGTCGAGAAGAGGTTGTGACTTTCTCTGGAACCAAACTGCTGAGTCCCCTTCTCCACTTCATCCTCCAACTCCTCATCAGCCATGGGTGATTCTGGTGACCATTGCCTTCAAGCCCATGGAGGTATCCACAGGTCTTTTGGTGCTAAAGGTGGAAGTGCCACTTAGGATGGCTTCCAGTTCCCTGTAAAAGTGGCAGGTCTTTGTTTCTGCACCAGGGCAACTGTTTGACCCTCCCCGCCCCCCAGGCCTTTGGTGCCCCTGCTGCAGCACCTTGATTTTTGCATGGCACTGCAGGATATCCCATTCATAACCCTTCTCTGTCATGCCAGGAGAAATTTGACTGTAGATATCAAATTTCCTTTTGGCTGGAGGACAGCTCACCTCTTCTCTCCAAATACTGATCAAATCAGTGGGTTACTTACCAGTAGCCGTCCTTCTTCAAGATGAGCTGCTCACATACATTCAGTATTAGGTGTCTACGTGCCGCAGTGCACAATTGCTTGGAAGCTTTTTGCCCTAAGCTGGCAGAGCAAGGTCAGTGGCCGACGCCCCCTCTGGCCACTCCTGGGCTATATATACATCCCTGACCCTGACCCTCCCCAGTCCCCTTTAAGTCGCCAGCTCCAGATAGCAGGGACAGCAGGGGGTGAGGTGGCAGTGGAGCCACTGGATGTATGTGAGCAGCCCATCTCGAAGAAGGATGGTTACTGGTAACTAACCCACCTTTCTTCTTTGAGCTCTGCTCAGATACATTCAGTATTAGGTGACTACTAGCTGTACCATGGACAGTGGGCGGAGTTGGAGTTTTCTGCCTTCAGCACAGCTATCCCCATAGGCAAACTCCACACCAGGAGGCCACCTGAAATAAGCATACTGCCTACATGGAGGGGAAAATTATACAATGCTATGAAGTCCCTCAGTAAGCAGAGTTAAGGGACCCTAGAGAAAACTACGCGTCACCTTGAGGAGGAATGCGGTTGTAGCATTGGCTGTGCAAGCCTAGCAGGTCCCCAACTGTGGAAATTGCGAAAATTTTGATGAGCTAGGGACTTTTCATCCCTAAGCAAAAAGACCGCCCCTCTACAAGCTCTATGAACACTAGACGAGGAAAACGAAATAGGAAAGTGAGTCACTTCTGCAGCAGGTTGGCAAGGATACTGCCCGAGTTATTCCATGCACACCAGAACAAAGACCAGCCCTTACAGCACCAGGTCCTACCGACCTCTCTAGAGGAGTCATGATAGGACTGTATTAGCCGAACAGACAGAAGACACAGGAGTTCTACTAGTCAGACTTATATGAGAGAGAGAAAGCCTGTCACCTGCGTAGAACGTGGGACCTAAAATTCACTGATCCCACTGAAACCTTCAGACTTTCCATCTCAAGCTGTGGCAGCTGAACTGCGGGTACCGGGTGTGACCCGGGCCTCATGGGATAACCTTCTGAATGTGCCAAAATCACGGCAAGCTGCAAAACCAGGGGCCAAACCCCCAAACTGCTGATGGGTGGTACTTAAACCAGTCTCCCAGTCAGTAACAAAACATGCCTCAGGTTCCCCGCTCTGGTCATCACCTAGTATAACAATACAGAAACAGCCCCCTTACTGCACATCAGTTCCTATAGTCCCCTCTAACCACTGGGTCTCTTCAAGAAATAGGTTCTCCCTACCCCAAAGGGCCAGCCACATCACCCAGAACAATATGGGCTTCGATCTTACCCAAATTACCACGCTGCCAGCCAATCCTTTAGTCACTACAACTAAAGGTTTAATATAAAAGAAAAACAAACAACATATGAGAGACATTAAAGGGTCAAAGTGAATCACATACATACAAATGATCTAGAGTCCATAGAACACAAATCCTTGAAGATCCTGTAGTTTGCAGATTAGTCCCACTCCTCTGGTGTGCACCCAGCAGCAGCAGCAGCTGGGTGGGTTTCAGTCCTTTGCTCAGTCCCAGAAGAATAGTTCCAGAGAAGGGTGTTGGTTGCAGAAAGGCTGAAGATTGAAGCTTAAAGACAAAATGGAGAGGGGTTCCCTGCCTTTTATTTCAGAGTCCTTGCCACATCAAAATGGACTTCGGCCACCTGGTCAGTCTGGGTAAACGGTCAAGCAGGTTTCTTCTTAGGACCATTCCAGCTGGGACCCATCCCAGTGGGCCATTAACATGACAATAGTTTGCAGACACCCAGTCTGGGATTTCCTCAGCTCAAACAACTTGGAACATACATAAAACAAATAAAATTCCTATTTTAATACAAATATGATACCTACACATAAATCATATAATCATTCCTAGCAGATTATAGCCTTTCTATTGATACCACACATGGGATATCCAATAAGGATTATTGCAAACATGAAATATTAATCTGAAAAATAATCATAAACAGTCCCCTAGACCCATACAGAGTCACATGGGGTCCCATGTCCCCCCTGCCTGGCTGTGCCAGAAGGCTGCAGCCAGTCTGGGAGAATGTCTTTTCACTCACTGGGCTCCAGGAACCCGGACCCAGTGAGGGCTTTTTTCCCCCTGCCTCTGGTTCTTCTGAGGCCAGCCAGGCAGGGGCTTGGGTGGCAAAACGGTCCTGCCAGGGGGCCATGTTGCCACACCTCCCAGAGTGCCCCTCTGCTAAATCGAACTAGCAAGTCCTGCCCTGGACATGCTAGTTCAATTTTTTTTTTTTTTTGTGGGGATCTGTTAAATCGATTTAATGTTTGTTATATCTATTTAACTTAAATCACTTCAAGTTGCGCTTTAATTCCTTGTCTGTGGACACAGCCTTACATTTCAAGATTTTTTTTATTCCAAACCCCACTGAGAGAAAGATCAAGATGCCGCTGCTCAGTACAAGTTCCAAATGCAGCCTTACTAAAGGAGGAACACACCAGAATCATGAGCATAGCATGCTAAAGCCATCCTGAGAGTATGACTTCAAAGGAGAAGCATTGCTTTGTCCAGCTGTGGAAAAGGAGTATTGTTTGTATGTGCATTGTGCCCAGACATGACATTAGGAACCCATGTAGCCCCACTTGTGACCTGAACAATCACATGGGACAATAATGCCATTGCAAAATGTTCAAACTCCTTCTCTTGGCTCAGATGGGCACCGGAGAAACTCAGGACTCAGTGTGCAGGCCAGTGGGTACGTCTACACTATGTGTTTAAGTCAACTTAAGGGACCTTAAGTTGACTTAACCAGAGCCCTGTCTACACTGCAGGGCAATAAAGTCGACTTTAGGGTCCAGTAAAATCAACTTTATAAGGTCCATTTATAACATTGACTTTACCGTTAAGTCGACTTTATTAAGTCGACTGAAGGCAATGTGGACTCACTAAGTTGACTTAATAAAGTCGACTTAGTGCAGTGGGGCCATTAAGTCAACTTTATAAAGTCGACTTAAGCCAGAGCACCCATTTAAAGTTGACTTTATAAAGTCAACTTAATGTAGTGTGGCCTCACTAAGTCGACTTAATAAGGACTACTTAAAGTCAACTTTACGTAGATTTTATTAAGTTGACTTAATAAAGTCAACTTAGCTTTTACAATGCAGACATAGCCAGTGGCAGTTGGATTTCTGAACTTTAGTGCATGATGAACAGACAACAGGTTCTTAGAAGGAGAAAAGTCAAACTGTCATTCACTCATTAATGAGTATGTAGTTTTGCCTCTCTAACACTCTTACCATCCTCACCACCCCACCCAGGTCCACCAAGGAGAAATGAACAACATGGGCACAAAGACAGGAACAAAGAATGGATCTGTATTTCTTTGTTACAAATGAATCAACTGAGACACAATGGGCCCAACTCCTGCTCACATTTCCTTCACAGTTACTGTCCTTGTCCATGTCCTTACGGTGGTGCTGGGGAAAGGAAGGGATCTCGGGAATGTACTCTGCAGTTGAAGCTGTTGTTTTAACTGCTGAAGTTGTTGTTGGAGAAGTTGATGGAGTTTTAGAAAGCATCTGTTAGGTTGCGGGGTGTAAATCCCTAGCGACCAGAGCGTGGCTCTCAAGTCTTTCATGCCCTGGAGCTTTGCATCTGTGGACTCGGCGAAAAGGTCAGGGCCTTTGAATGGGAGGTCCTGAATAGTGAGCTGCAGCTGCGTGGCTATGTCCACGGCATCCCAGATGGCCATCAGAGCATCTCTGGATGCCATTTCCCCTTCTTTGACCGTCGTGTTGAAGTCCCTAAGGTGATCCTTCGGGATAACGGCGCGGAAGCCTTGCATGGCATTCCAGAGTTTAAAGATATACCTTGTCATAAGGGCCAAGTGGTTTGCTATGTGCAGCTGAAGGGTTGCTGTGGAGTAAACCTTCCTGCCAAGCAGGTCGAGTTTCCTCGCCTCCTTATTTTTAGGGGTGGAACCCGGTTGACCTTCCCTCTCTTTCTGGTTCATGGCATCGATGACCAGCGACCCCAGAGTGGAATGCTGGAACAGAAAGGAGAACTTGTCCTGAGGGACATGGTACTTACTTCTATATATTGGGTGGGGGCATGGCCCTTCTAGGGGGCCATCTTGCCACACCTTCCATGGTGCCCCTCTCCTAAATCAAACTAGCAAGAGCTCTCCATGGACATGCTAGTTCAATTTGAGTTTCTAGTGGGGACACGTTAAATCAATTTAACTTAAATTGATTTAATGAGTTTTATAGTGACTTTATTAAATCAATTTAACTTAAGTTGATTTAACTGTCTAAGTGTGGACATAGCCTAAGAGTTAGTGACTCGCTGTGGAAAAATGATGTACTTGGGGCTAAGCTTTTTGAGCAGGACTCAGACTCAGTTTGTGTCTTTGCCCCAGTCTGCTTGTGTGACCATGTGCAAAACATGGACTCTCTCTTTTTTGTCTCAGTGCCTTGCACAATGGACTGTGAGCTTGTTGCAGGGGCTCAGCAGCACTCCTGAAATGCAAATTATAAACACTAATCATGCTATGTATGGGTATGTGATACTTACAGTGAGACACGAGGAAGACCAAGCTGAGAAAGGCTGGCAGGATAGGAAGAGGGCTCCAAAGGGAAGTGGGGAAGGAAATGTTAATAAAAAGGTGCAAAGGGAAGTGACATGTTCCTGTTTGAGGATCCCGTGCACTGAAAACTGTGAGAACAGCCAATGGAAAAGTCCTGAAGACACATGGTTAAGTCACGCATGGTTAAGTTTGCCTTGAGAACATCTGAGTCCCCTTCACAGAGCACTGCGTTGGCGGTATGGGAATGTCACTGTGGCTTTGTCAGGGGTTGGGCTGTCCCCTGTCTGGTGAGAAGAGATGCGACAGAGAGTAGGCAGCTGTGTTTGCTTTTGAGAAAGCATAGGTCAGGATTTGTTTTTTTAAGCAAATGGCAAAACCAGCCTTGGTTCAGGTGCTTCTTTGCATCCACATGGGTAAGTGGAGGTAACACTAGAGACAGGAGGGAAGGTTTACTCACACTGTGGGTTGGTTGAAATGAGTCAGTGGAGACACAATGGGTCTAACTCCTGCTCACGTGAAGGCACCTTTGTACAGCTCTGGAGGTCTAAAGACCTGGAAGCGCCTGGCCATCATAGAACTAGCATCATGCTCTTTGCTGTCCTGGTTGCAGCTTGTAGGGTGCTGGGATGGGTCAGAGAATGGCTGGGCAGCACTGCACTATGGCTATAGAGGGCCATGGGATGCACACCAAGGCCTAGGCAGGCCCCTGGAGGAGCACGTAGGGTACAGCCCATGGAATGTGCTAACCAGCTCTCCCCATCTCTAAGTCATGATATTCACAACAGTTCACTCTTGCCTAGCACCATGTGTCATGCTGTATCACAGCTGAGCTGCACAGACCAATAATTGCCCAGAAAGAACAAAGTGCATCCAAAGAGATGACAGCCTCGCTTTCTTGTGTTGTCATGTGTTTCCCAAATCTTGCTCGGCCACAAGAACATAAAAATCGTGATACAGGAACAGATGAAGGGTCCATCCAGCCTGGTGTCTTGTGTTCCAACAGTAGCCAGTGCCGGATGCTGCATGGGGAACAAAGAGAACAGGGCAGCAATCCGCTGATCCATCCTCTGTTGTCCAGTCCTGCCTTTGGCAGTCAAGGCTGTCCTGGGGGGTGGGGTGGGGGGGTTAAGAGGGGCAATTGCCCTGAGCCCTGTAGTTCCGTGAGCCCTGCACTTTCCTGCTGTGAGCAGAGCAGTGTGAGGCCTGTACTGCTGCCCCCCCCCAATGGCTGTGCTGCCCCTGCTTTACTGCCTTTGGCATGGAACCAAGGGCTCCAGGATGGGGGCAGGAGTGCGGGACCTGGCCTCTGCTCTGGCCCCAGCATGGGGAACAGCCAGCCCAAGGCTGAAGCAGGCCAGTCCAGAGGCCGGGCTCCATTCTCCCACCTCTCCTGTGGGCTGGCGGAGTGGTTGGCTGGGGCAGGGAGGGAGTGCAGGATCTGGCCTCTGGGCTGGCCCACTCTGTCCCCCCAGCACAGGAAGGGGTAGTGGGGCTCCCTGACAGGCCAGTTGGCCCCAGGCCCTGCACCTTCCTATGGACAGCCCTGCTGGCAGTCAGGGATGAGGACTCTGCAAGCCTGGCTGTGAATTAGTGAGGTCCTACTGCATCTTCATAAATATGAGTCAGGATGCATATTTCAAGAATGCTTAGACCTTGAAATCTTTAAATCATGATTTTTAGGACTTCAGTGAGGAGAGGTCTATTACTGGAGGGGACGGGTGAAGACCTGTGGCTTGTGTCGAGCAGGAAGTCAGACTAAATGAGCATAATGGTCCTTTCTGACCTTAGAGCCTATGAACTAGCCTACATCTTTGATTCATTGGTTGTTCGGCCTAGGTAGTGAGCTTTCCGATGGCTCGCTCAACATGCAAGTCTTACTTGGCTTTGATTTGGGAGGGCGTTTACTACTGTTTTAGCCTGCAGCTGACCTCTGTGTGGGGGAGGGCAATTCGTCTTTCCCTTTCCAGCTTAGTAGTAGTCACTCTGCTGCTGAGCATGGTTTGCTTCGGGTCTACGCTCAGTCAGGAGTACTAAAGGCATTTTGTAATTGGGAGGCCCAGCTAAAGAATGGACTGTACTACCTGCTGCAGTTAAAGATCCATAACTTGCCTCAGCCCCAGTGCTATCTGGCCCCGTCCAACACCCACTGCAGTTAATGGAAAGACACCCACTGACTTCACTGGCTATCGGATCACACTTGGAGTGCTCACTATGCCTAGGAACTGAGCTCTACTTTGGCTCCTAGTCCAGTGGCCTGTGGCAGGAGGGTGAAGGATGTGCTGTAACAACAGTTTCATCTTGTGTCTGTCTCCTATAGGGAGCAGTGGTGGTGCTGGCGGCCCCCAGACGAGCAAACACAATTTAATTAGTATGTACAGCATTTGTTAAGGCATTTATCCATCCCAGGATGGTGTTATCCAGCCAGGGCTGAGTTTAGAGGAATTAGCATAGGAGATCCCATCATCTCAGATAAAATTCTATAGAACTCAGTTCTGCCAAACATTGTCAATTTTGGCTGGAAAACCAAGGCCCTGTTTTCCAAGGCTTCTGGGGAAATCACAAGGCTCAACACAGAAACAGGCCAAATAGTTTAAGCAACTTTTTTTAAAAAGTGGAATAATTCATCTGCAGTCTGGGTGGAAGCAAGATGAGCCAGCACCACAGCCTATGCCTATGGTCATATTGAACATAAGCTGCTTGTCTTCATTTTCCAGGCCCTTTCCTTCCCATCTTCATCCTGCCTATCAGGACTCATTCACTAGTGACTCTACCTCTGCACAACTCGTGACCCCCAGCCTCCATCATCCGCTGGTTACAGTTTCCTGCAAGCACCTTTATGCGTTCTCCTGTGATGCCCCTCACATTTGTCAGGTGTTTCCTGCAATAGTCACAAATAGACCCATGCTGCTTTACGTTTCGCCAGCAATGTTAAAAAAGGGGGTGGGGGATGGGAATGTCCCCATTTGCTTCAAGTTACTGCAAAACTGAAACTTTTTGACATTTCTTCTGAATCATTGCAGACCAATGAAACATTATTTTTGACCCAAAATAAAAATGGTTTTCTTTCAATTTTGACCTTTTAAACATTAAGAAAAATTAAGACTGAGGAAAATTTTGAACTGAAAAGTCAAATCATTTTATCTGGAAAATAAAAATCTGGCGAAAACTGACATAAATGTGTAATAAAAAGGTTCAGTGTCACCACAGTTTTGCCAAAAAAAAAAGGGTTCTGCTGAAAAAAGCCACCTGGCTATTTCCACAGAGTCATCACGCTGCCCTTAGAACACTGCTTTGCCACAATATCTACAAACAACTCAACGAAGGCCAGAGTTCTGCCTAGCCCACTGGCCAATACTTTCTCATATGTCCTTTGTATCTCCTCCCACCATCAGCTATCTCTTGTCTGATACTTAGATTGCCAGCTCTGGGGCAGAGACATCTCAACATTTTGTGTTCGTACAGCACTTGGTGCCATCACAAAAACGCACAATCAACTAAAATAATAAAGCTCTGTCAGGACTACAGCCGACTTCAGTGGCGGAAGTGAAGAAGAGGCTGTGGGCTTGGGTGTCACAGGATGAAGTTCAGCCTTGCGCAAAGCCAGCATGAGGCGCACTCCCTGTTTCAACCCCTATTTGCTGGCTTCCCTGCAGAGAACAGCCAAAAACACAGTCTACTCTCTCTCACCTTTCCATCAAATCCCTCCTGCCTCTCTGTAGGCACCTCTGTCCTCAAGCAGGGAAGGACACTCAAGCTGCTCAGCCTTCGAGAAATCCAGCTGGGCACTGAAGACTATGCTTAGTGCAAAGCATGCACCTCAGTTCTGTTGACATGGTTCTGTTGCCTGCTTCCAAGCACAGCTCTCTGCTGGAGGGGCGACAGACACCTTGTTTATTAAAATCTCATTGGCTCAGCCACCCCCAGCACAAAGATTGATCAGAGTTAGCCATGTAACAGCAGAGGCTGGATGAGCAGCATGGCCACGCCTGACAGAGGGGGATGGGAAGGGAAAGGGCTGATAGGGTGCTGATGATGATCTCATGCTACACAGCATTGACCGTACCACTTCCCAATGCCTAGAACAATAGGTTTATCCTCTATGAGCTCCCATCACGGGAGTCTGGGAGCTGTCCTTGAGCCGTTCATAAGCTATGACAGTTTTCTTCCAAATGAGCACTGACTGGCTTTCGTCATAGGCACCTCTCTATAGATCCCAAATGCTGCGTGTCTTTCTAACAAAATCCTTGCTTTCTGAAGCTGTTCCTGGTGGGGAGCATCCCCCCATCTTTCTGTGGCTAAATGCTAGAATTCTCTCTCTTGCTCTGCTTTGGAGGTGGCTTTGCTCACTCACTAGTCCCTTTGTGCTATTTCCAGTCCCCATAAAGATCAGAGTGTAACAACATCCCAGATGCAGCCTACAGACTGACCTCACAATGTACACTAGCAGTTTAATCTATTTCTCTCCTCTTTTCTCCTTTGCTGCACTCCACAGGGACTGGCCAGTCCCTTGGCTGGTCTTCACTGCTGTTGCTCTGGTGAGGCTAACTGAGTTACACCAGCTGGGGAAATAAGAACATAAAAACTGCCATGCTGAGTCAGCCCAGTGTTCCATCTAGGCCAGTGCTCAGTCTTCCCACAGTGGCTGGGACCAGCTGTCTCCAAGGGAATGAATAAAACAGGGCAATTTTGAGTGATCCATCATGTCATATGCTCCCAGCTTCTGGTTGTCAGAGGTTTATGGACAGAAAGAAATGGGAGTTCTATCCCTGGCCTGGCCTCCATCTCCTTTTCTTTTGTGAATCTAATTACAGTTTTGGCCCTTACAACATCCCCTGTCAGCATGGCCCAAAGGTTGATTATGTATTGTGCAACTAAGCATTTCCTTTTCATTCTTTAAACCTGCTGCCTATTAATTTCATTGAGTGAGCTCTGGTTCTTGTGTTACATAAAGGGGTATAGAACCCTTCCTTTTTCACCTTCTCCACACCAGACATGATTTTATAGACCTCTATCATATCCCCTCTCAGCTGTCTCTTTCCTAAACTCAACAGCCCCATTCTTTTTAAATCTCTCATATGGAAGCTGTTCCATAACTCTAATCTTTTTATCTTTTATCTTTTTTTTTTTTGCTCTTCTCTGCACCTTTTCTGATTCTAATACATCTTTTCTGAGATGAAAAACTAGAACTGCATACAGTATTCCATGTGCATGAGTCTAAGGCCCTGAGGCAGCTGAACAACTTACGCCCAATCCTACCCGTGTTTTCCCAGTCCCCGCACCAGATGGCCAGATCCTGGTCCCCACTCAACACCCCCCCCCCCCCCCGAGGCAGTCTGATCCCTCTTCTCCCACCCTAACCCACTCCCTCGGTAACACCCCAGCCAGCCAGACCCCCCAACCCTCCGCACCCTTATCTGGCCCTCTGGAGTGGCGCAGAGAAGCCACGGCTCCTCCGGCTGGAGACGCGCTGATGGAGCATGCTCAGACCGCCAGCCCTCTCTTGACAGGCTGGGACAAAAAGGTTTCTGACCAATCATGCGCTGAGGCACAAATACACCTATTACTGAATGTGTCCGAGCAGCACTGAAAGAAGAACCGGTCTCCCAGTCAGCAAAAAAAACATGCTTCAGATTCCCCACTCCAGTCGTCACCAAGCATAATAAAACAGAAGCAGCCCCCTTACTGCATATCAGTTCCTATGGTCCCCTCTAGCCACTGGGTCTCTTCAAGAAATAGGTTCTCCCTACCCCAAAGGGCCAGCCACATCAGGACAATATAGGCTTGGATCTTACCCAAATTACCACGCTGCCAGCCAATCCTTTAGTAACTACAACTAAAGGTTTAATATAGAAGGAAAACAAACAACCTTTGAGAGATGTTAAAGGGTCAAAGTGAATCACATACATATAAATGATTTAGAGTCCATAGAAAGGAAATCCTTGAAGATCCTGCAGTTTGCAGCTTAGTCCCACTCTTCTGGTGGGCACCCAGCAGCAAAAGCAGCGAGGTGTGTCTCAGTCCTTTGTTCAGTCCCAGAAGAACAGTTCCAGAGGAGGGTGTTGGTTGCAGGCAGACTGAAGACTGAAAGCTAAAGACAAAATGGAGATGGGTTCCCTGCCTTTTATTTCAGAGCCCTTGCCAGATCAAAGTGGAGATGGGCCATATGGACAGTCTGGGTAGCTGGTCAGAGAGGTTTCTTCTTGGGCCCACTGCAGATGGGAGGAAGCCATCAAGAGGAATAATAGTTTTGCAGACACCCAGTCTGGGATTGCCTTAAGAATGAATCCCTTGGAACACACATAAAAACAAATAGATTTCTAATTTCTAATACAGTCTTGACACCTACATATAAACCATATAATCATTCTTAGCAGATTACAGCTTTTCTTTTGACACCAGACATGGAATATCACACATAGATTACTGCAAATATGAAATATTAATATGAAATATAACTATAAACAGTCTCCTAGATCCAGACAGTATCACAGGGCCATACACTGATCCTGGCGAAGATATAAGGCAGCTTCCTGCTCATTACATGGGATACTAAAGGGGTTGTACTAGAGCTCCCAGACTCATCAAAATGGAACATGACTATATACTGGAAAGGAGGGTTCTAAGGGGGGTACTGGTATAACTAAGACTATCAAGAATAAGGAGCAGAAGAGGGGGTTTCTTGGTGTACAGAACCATGGTCAGGGGAGTAAGGAGGTCTATGAGGGTCTAGAACTGTGATGGGGAAGAAAATTTGTCAATGTATAGAGAAACAAGCCTAACTGGTGTGAAGGGCTTGGAGGGATGGCTCTGGCTTTACGCTTGTCTGTGTTACCCCCAGTAAAACCATTGCGGAGTGACTGTCACTTTATGAAGAACTGTGTCTGGGAACCAAGAGGGGACAGAGCATGGGGTGCCATCCAGAAAGGACAGAAGACAAGGCCCCTCTAACATACTGCAGCCTTAGCCACTTTGAGGTGCAATACTTTTTGTCAGCTATTGGCTCAATTACAGGGCTCATGGCTCAAAAACCCACTGGAACATGGCACTTTCAAAACCAAATTGGCCAATTGTAGGCCAAGCTGTGTGAGTGCTCAGAACAGTCAATCAGGTTGTTTTTGCTCAGCCCAAATGAGCATTTTACAGTTCCCTTTGCTGCTGAACCATAAACAATCTCCTAGACCCAGGCAGTGTCACAGGGAGTTTTTAAAACTCCTAGCACCAGAGGAACACCCAGCTGGCCAGAAGACAGAGTCTTCCGGCTGGGTATGGAATCTGGCTGCCAGCTGTTTGTGGCTGGCAGCATCCCCTGCACAGGGCAGTGAGGGGGGGCTGCGGGGCCACACTGCTTACAAGGAACATTGATGAGTAGTGTGCATTTATGTAGCAGTATTATGGTATTTTATGTCTTGTTATCTGGCTCTTTTCTAATGGTTCCTAATGTCTACCAGTCCCGAGGAACTGTGGAGTAGCGTGGACACTTTGGTACCAAGGCTGGTACCGGGCGTGTCTTTTGTTCTCTGGGAGAGCGGCGCCAGGGCAGTTCCAGTGCCAAATTGGCACGCGGTGGTGCGTAGACCCGAAGCTTCACGGATACACTGCCACACTTGTTCAAAGGCCAATGCACAGTGACTTTGCTCTCTGTCTTTTATGGTCCTAGGGTTAAAGGACTGACGGATAGAGCATTTGGTGACCAGATGGGCTTCGCCCAGGCACCGGAGGCACTTCTGATGGGGGTCGTACCACAGGAAGGCCTTGCCACAGGTAGCACAGGGTTTGAACCCCAGCATAGTAGGCGGCAGGGAGGAGCGTTGTTCCTGCTCTGTAGCCAAGTGCTGTGTAGAAGCGCTTTCCAGTGGAACGACGTCCATGAAGAGGTTCTCCCAATTGAGTGAGTGGCTCATACACAAGGCAAATGAGAGGCTGCTTCCACGATCTCAAGGAGTGGGCTGTTCTGATACCATCGCTGAGGGCAGAAAACCAGAACTGAGGAGAGGCAGGGCTGTGGCCACATATATATAGCCACAGGGTGGCCAGGGGGCATTGGCCGCCAGCCCTGTTTTGACAGACTAGGGCTAAAAAGGTTTCTGACCAACTGTGCGCTGAGGTACGTACACCTATTACTGAATGTATCCGAGCATTGTTTGAAGAAGAACCTGCTATTTTGCTCCTTCCCTTTTGAAAACTGACCCCTTTATTCCTATCCTTCTCTCTTCTTCCCTGACTGCCTACTTTCCTTAAGCAAGCAGTTGTCATAGCCATGCTGCTGCTAGGATAATGTCTGTCTCACTCACAGAGGCTGAACCAATAACAGATATTGCCTCAACCACCTTGCCGCTGTGCTTCAGGACCCTTGGTGGAGGGGAAAAAAAAATAGAGTTGGAAGTGACCTCATGAGGTCATCAAGTCCAACCCTCAGGGGTTGAGCCCAGGACCATCTGCAGATTAAGCAGAGGTGCTAGCCACTACACTATTTGCAGGACTTTGTTGAAGACTTTCTGAAAATCCAAGTTCACTGGATTTCCATTGTCCATGTGTTTGTGGCAACCATGTTTTCATACGTGTCCACGCTGTCAACCAAAAAGCACAGATTGTACTGGTAGTGCTGAGAACATTCCCAGATTGACATGTGCTTTTGTGTCTGGCGCCAGGGCTCAGCTAGGTTCCCTGAGTCATTCTGCTTTGTGCCAGAAGGATCACTGGTGAGCCCTCTGAGAAGCTTAAAACAGCGTGGGTGGGATGGTGTTTCCTAGGAAGACTTTTGAAGTGTACAGGATGGTGTACATTTTGTTTCCTTTCCAGTGTAAACCCACAGCTCCTCCCTTGCTTGCTTGAGTCACTCTGAATGCTCCCTGTCCAATTAAGCTTTTCCATCTGTGGGGAGGATTACAGGGAATGAGAAGTCAAGATCCCAGCCATAAATGGAAACATCTGGTAGGGGCACAGGAGCTGCCAAGGTACGGGAAGATAACTGAACAGTCCAATGAAAACAAGACACGGCACTGTTGGAGTGCTTTTCCTTACTGAAAGAGTATGCTACAGAGAGATTTTAGGACGCTCTGTCCTGCACAAAAACCCATCATTTGGGATCAGGGAAAGTAGGGAGCTTAGGAATCTCAGCCTCCAGTGTAGGTCAAAGGGGACAGTGCTGGAGCACTGACCTCAAACCTAGCCTGCTTTAAAAGTGTTCAAATCCAGGAAAATGCCTGAGAGGGAGAATGAATGGATAACCTCAGGGAGTATAAGCAATGCCCCCCCCCCCTTTTCCTGGCCTCAGCCTGAACCAAAGAAAGGGGGTGGTGCCCTTGTCTCTTTTCCTCACTCACTTCCCTCATCCTCCCCAAAAGCTTCTCAATGCTTCCCTGAAGGCTCCGGGGTGGGTTAAGGTAGAAGGCCTGCTGCCCCGTGCTGGGGATCAGTGCCTCTCATTAATACAAAGAAGACAGGCACAGCTTGTCCCTTGAATGGGTATTTTTAGTAATAACCCAGTTCCAAATGCAACACTGCACACAGCATGAAAGCAAAGACTTCAGCAACTAGAGCAGGCAGCGTCTAGTTAAGAGCATATTTGCAAAGTCTGCAAAGGAGTGGGGGATCTGAGCCAACCACCAGATATCTGCAGCAATCCCAATATGGGTGTGAACTCTGCTAGTTACCACAACTAGCTGGGACTGAAGGGGAATAGGAACATTCAGAAAAGCCAGTCACTTGCAAACTCCCATGCAGCTCATTGCAGAACTGTGATCAGAGGACCTCAGCCTTATTCCTACAGCATCAGTCACATCTAAGAGACAAGCAAGGAGTCCACATAAAGACTAACATATTTATTTATCGCATGAGCTTTTGTGGGAGAAAAATCCCACTTTGTCAGATGCTTTGAAGATGGGGGAACTTACAGAATGGAAGGAAAATAAATGCAGGCAACTGTAAGTCATGGGATCAGGTCACACTGTAACAGAAAATCAAAGCAGTTGTTAAAATTCAAACACTGGGGAACAGTATGCAGAGGAAGATGAAATCTAAAGTTAGGTCTTGCTAGTCCTAACTAAAAAAAAGTCCAAGGTTAGTCCAAACTAGCCTTGCGCTAGTTCAGACTAAGCATGGTGTTTTAGTTTGAACTAGTTATGCATTCAAGTTCAAACTAACTTTTTAGTTCGAACTAGAACATGTGGCTAGTTTGAACTAACCAGTTAGTTTGAGCTTCGTTAGTCTGAACCAGCCATTATTTTGGGTCTTGCTCTAACTAAGCTGGCTAGTCCGGCCTAACCACAGGGTTTTACTAGTCCAGACTAAGCTTTGGCTAGTCTGAACTAAGAGATTTCTTAGTTCGGACTAGGCAAAGCCTAGCGTGGCCATGAGCCAAATTAGTCTTAGTCCAGCCTAATTTGGCAATGTAGGCATAAACTAAGTGCCACAAGACTCCTTGCTTGTTTTTCTGAACTAGACTAACATGGCTACCTCTTTAGATCTAAGAGACAGTTACTCTAATAGTCATTAAAGATGAGGGCTGAAAGGGACATCAGGAAGTTATCTAGCCCAATCCCCTGCCCACAGGATGACCAGCCCCAGCTAAATCATCCCAGCCAAGGCCTTGTCAAGCCAGGCCTTAAAAAAACTTCTAAGGATGGAGATTCCATCACCTCCTGGGCAACCCATTCCAGTGTTTCACCACTGTCTTTGGGAAAAGTTTTTCCTAATTTCCAGCTTGGACCACCCCAGTGCAAGTTGAAACCACTGTTCCTTGTTCTGTCATCTACCACCTCTGAGAATGGCCTAGCTCCATTCTCCCAGGAACTCCTTCAGGTAATTGAAGGCCTCTATCAAATCCTACCTCACACTTCTCTTCTACTGACTAAACAAGCTTACTCCCCTCAGCTCATAAGTGATATGCTCTAGCCCCCTAATAATTTTTATAGCCCTTCAGTTTACTGTCTCCAATTTGTCCACATCTTTTCTGTAGTGGGGGAGGGGGGATGTCCAAAACTGGACACAGTACTCCAAATGTTGGCTCACTAGTGTCAAATAGAGGGGAATAATCACTTCCCTTGTTCTCCTGGCAAAGTACCTGCCCAATATATCATCAGCCTTCTTTGTAATAAGGACACATTATTGATTCATTTATCCACTGTAACCCCCAAGTCCTTCTTTGTAGAACTGCTGCCCAACCAGTTGGTCCCCAGTGAGTAGCTGTTCATGGGATTCTTCCATCCTAAGTACAGGACTCTGAACTTGTCCTTGTTGAACCTCATCACATTTCTTGTGGCCCAATTCATCTAGGTCACTCTGGCTATGTCTACACTAGCCAATTAGTCCAGACTAAGACTAATTTGGTCCAGGTCTACACTAGCCTTAGACTAGTCTGAACTAAAAAATTTCTTGGTTTGGACTAGCCAAAGCTTAGTCCAAACTAAAAATTTGACTGTTTAATTCAGACCAAGTGCTTAGTTCAAACTTAAACTTCAAATGTAGCGTAATGTAGACCAGGACTAATGGCTAGTTCAAACTAAAAAAGTTAAAAAAAAACCCCTAAAAAGTTAGTTTGAACTAGGACACATGGCTAGTTTGAACTAAAAAGCCGCAGTTAGTCCTATGTAAATGCAGCCATAGCCTGTGTCCTATTTTTCTATCCAGTGTATCTACCTCTCTCCCCTGCTTAGTGTCATCTGCCAGCCTGCTGGGGGTATAATCCACTGCATAGTCCAGATAATTAATGAAGATGTTGACTAACCCAGAACCAACCTCTGTGGCACTGACTGAATAGGATTAAAGCAGGGGTGTCAAACCCATGGCTCGCGGGCTGAAGCTGGCCCACCAAGGGTGCTGATCTGCAGGGGCGTCGCTGGGGTGGGGAGGGACCCGGGACATCCTGCCTTCTGATGTGGTTTCTGAATTGAATGAGTTTGACACCCCGGATTAAATAATCTTACTCAAATGTCAGTAAATGTCAATTTTTGTTGAAAAGAGTAAGAAAAAATTGTTTCCCAGTGGCTTAATGGAAAATTCTACTTACTGGAAAAGATGTCTGTCCAGTTTACCTAATCTATTTTTACTAATGCAGTGCAAATGTTCCCATACCATTCCAATGGCAAATAAACAATTGTTTGCTTAAAATGCATTGAAAAAAACAGTGTTCTAGGGTCAAGTGGTACTTAATATCAGTTGAATGCACTGAGTTCCCATTCACATCTCTATAAAAACTCTATAAACTTTTAGTTTACCTGGGTTGCCCTGAGCCATAGAGAGCTAAGAAGCAGAAACATGATTCATCCTGACAAGACACAACTGGAGCTGCACACTAATACACCTGGAAAATACCAAGTAACATTTAAAAGACATCTGTGTGACTGAGGGTCTAGAGCCCATTTACAAAAGGAGCCTAGGGTACCTCTACACTGGGTTTTAAAGCCCACTCCAGTGATCTCAGAGCCTGCGCCTACAGATTCAGGCTTGTGCTATTGAACACAATTGTGCTAGAAACAGCCATGTAGATGGCTAGACTTAACTGGTGCTGGGGCCCACTCCCCTCCCTGGGCTTCAAGTTCCAAGCACCAATATCTACATGGTTCTTTTTAGCACTCGAGTCAGTCAGCTCAGGCTATGATATTGGCTGCTGTGGGTCTTAAAACCCAATGTAGATGTACCATATGCCATGGAGGAGTTGGAGTCCCTTTAAAAGTCAGCTGGGTTCAAACTCTTGAGGGTCAGATCCACAAAAGGATCCAACTTCTAGAAAGACAGACAGGCCCCTTGCAGGATTCTCAACAGTGCCTATATAGGTCAGGTGCTGGCCACCATTGGCTGCTCTGCGGGAGTCCACCTGCTGATATCTCAAGCCCAGAACCCATGTCTACAGCAGTTCAGCAGCAAAGGGAACTGTAAAATGCTCATTTGGGCTGAGCAAAAACAACCTGATTGACTGTTCTGAGCACTCACACAGCTTGGCCTACAATTGGCCAATTTGGTTTTGAAAGTGCCATGTTCCAGTGGGTTTTTGAGCCATGAGCCCTGTAATTGAGCCAATAGCTGACAAAAAGTATTGCACCTCAAAGTGGCTAAGGCTGCAGTATGTTAGAGGGGCCTTGTCTTCTGTCCTTTCTGGATGGCACCCCATGCTCTGTCCCCTCTTGGTTCCCAGACACAGTTCTTCATAAAGTGACAGTCACTCCGCAATGGTTTTACTGGGGGTAACACAGACAAGCGTAAAGCCAGAGCCATCCCTCCAAGCCCTTCACACCAGTTAGGCTTGTTTCTCTATACATTGACAAATTTTCTTCCCCATCACAGTTCTAGACCCTCATAGACCTCCTTACTCCCCTGACCATGGTTCTGTACACCAAGAAACCCCCTCTTCTGCTCCTTATTCTTGATAGTCTTAGTTATACCAGTACCCCCCTTAGAACCCTCCTTTCCAGTATATAGTCATGTTCCATTTTGATGAGTCTGGGAGCTCTAGTACAACCCCTTTAGTATCCCATGTAATGAGCAGGAAGCTGCCTTATATCTTCGCCAGGATCAGTGTATGGCCCTGTGATACTGTCTGGATCTAGGAGACTGTTTATAGTTATATTTCATATTAATATTTCATATTTGCAGTAATCTATGTGTGATATTCCATGTCTGGTGTCAAAAGAAAAGCTGTAATCTGCTAAGAATGATTATATGGTTTATATGTAGGTGTCAAGACTGTATTAGAAATTAGAAATCTATTTGTTTTTATGTGTGTTCCAAGGGATTCATTCTTAAGGCAATCCCAGACTGGGTGTCTGCAAAACTATTATTCCTCTTGATGGCTTCCTCCCATCTGCAGTGGGCCCAAGAAGAAACCTCTCTGACCAGCTACCCAGACTGTCCATATGGCCCATCTCCACTTTGATCTGGCAAGGGCTCTGAAATAAAAGGCAGGGAACCCATCTCCATTTTGTCTTTAGCTTTCAGTCTTCAGTCTGCCTGCAACCAACACCCTCCTCTGGAACTGTTCTTCTGGGACTGAACAAAGGACTGAGACACACCTCGCTGCTTTTGCTGCTGGGTGCCCACCAGAAGAGTGGGACTAAGCTGCAAACTGCAGGATCTTCAAGGATTTCCTTTCTATGGACTCTAAATCATTTATATGTATGTGATTCACTTTGACCCTTTAACATCTCTCAAAGGTTGTTTGTTTTCCTTCTATATTAAACCTTTAGTTGTAGTTACTAAAGGATTGGCTGGCAGCGTGGTAATTTGGGTAAGATCCAAGCCTATATTGTCCTGATGTGGCTGGCCCTTTGGGGTAGGGAGAACCTATTTCTTGAAGAGACCCAGTGGCTAGAGGGGACCATAGGAACTGATATGCAGTAAGGGGGCTGCTTCTGTTTTATTATGCTTGGTGACGACTGGAGTGGGGAATCTGAAGCATGTTTTTTTTGCTGACTGGGAGACCGGTTCTTCTTTCAGTGCTGCTCGGACACATTCAGTAATAGGTGTATTTGTGCCTCAGCGCATGATTGGTCAGAAACCTTTTTGTCCCAGCCTGTCAAGAGAGGGCTGGCGGTCTGAGCATGCTCCATCAGCGCGTCTCCAGCCGGAGGAGCCGTGGCTTCTCTGCGCCACTCCAGAGGGCCAGATAAGGGTGCGGAGGGTTGGGGGGTCTGGCTGGCTGGGGTGTTACCGAGGGAGTGGGTTAGGGTGGGAGAAGAGGGATCAGACTGCCTCGGGGGGGGGGGGGGTGTTGAGTGGGGACCAGGATCTGGCCATCTGGTGCGGGGACTGGGAAAACACGGGTAGGATTGGGCGTAAGTTGTTCAGCTGCCTCAGGGCCTTAGACTCATGCACATGGAATACTGTATGCAGTTCTAGTTTTTCATCTCAGAAAAGATGTATTAGAATCAGAAAAGGTGCAGAGAAGAGCAAAAAAAAAAAAGATAAAAGATAAAAAGATTAGAGTTATGGAACAGCTTCCATATGAGAGATTTAAAAAGAATGGGGCTGTTGAGTTTAGGAAAGAGACAGCTGAGAGGGGATATGATAGAGGTCTATAAAATCATGTCTGGTGTGGAGAAGGTGAAAAAGGAAGGGTTCTATACCCCTTTATGTAACACAAGAACCAGAGCTCACTCAATGAAATTAATAGGCAGCAGGTTTAAAGAATGAAAAGGAAATGCTTAGTTGCACAATACATAATCAACCTTTGGGCCATGCTGACAGGGGATGTTGTAAGGGCCAAAACTGTAATTAGATTCACAAAAGAAAAGGAGATGGAGGCCAGGCCAGGGATAGAACTCCCATTTCTTTCTGTCCATAAACCTCTGACAACCAGAAGCTGGGAGCATATGACATGATGGATCACTCAAAATTGCCCTGTTTTATTCATTCCCTTGGAGACAGCTGGTCCCAGCCACTGTGGGAAGACTGAGCACTGGCCTAGATGGAACACTGGGCTGACTCAGCATGGCAGTTTTTATGTTCTTATTTCCCCAGCTGGTGTAACTCAGTTAGCCTCACCAGAGCAACAGCAGTGAAGACCAGCCAAGGGACTGGCCAGTCCCTGTGGAGTGCAGCAAAGGAGAAAAGAGGAGAGAAATAGATTAAACTGCTAGTGTACATTGTGAGGTCAGTCTGTAGGCTGCATCTGGGATGTTGTTACACTCTGATCTTTATGGGGACTGGAAATAGCACAAAGGGACTAGTGAGTGAGCAAAGCCACCTCCAAAGCAGAGCAAGAGAGAGAATTCTAGCATTTAGCCACAGAAAGATGGGGGGATGCTCCCCACCAGGAACAGCTTCAGAAAGCAAGGATTTTGTTAGAAAGACACGCAGCATTTGGGATCTATAGAGAGGTGCCTATGACGAAAGCCAGTCAGTGCTCATTTGGAAGAAAACTGTCATAGCTTATGAACGGCTCAAGGACAGCTCCCAGACTCCCGTGATGGGAGCTCATAGAGGATAAACCTATTGTTCTAGGCATTGGGAAGTGGTACGGTCAATGCTGTGTAGCATGAGATCATCATCAGCACCCTATCAGCCCTTTCCCTTCCCATCCCCCTCTGTCAGGCGTGGCCATGCTGCTCATCCAGCCTCTGCTGTTACATGGCTAACTCTGATCAATCTTTGTGCTGGGGGTGGCTGAGCCAATGAGATTTTAATAAACAAGGTGTCTGTCGCCCCTCCAGCAGAGAGCTGTGCTTGGAAGCAGGCAACAGAACCATGTCAACAGAACTGAGGTGCATGCTTTGCACTAAGCATAGTCTTCAGTGCCCAGCTGGATTTCTCGAAGGCTGAGCAGCTTGAGTGTCCTTCCCTGCTTGAGGACAGAGGTGCCTACAGAGAGGCAGGAGGGATTTGATGGAAAGGTGAGAGAGAGTAGACTGTGTTTTTGGCTGTTCTCTGCAGGGAAGCCAGCAAATAGGGGTTGAAACAGGGAGTGCGCCTCATGCTGGCTTTGCGCAAGGCTGAACTTCATCCTGTGACACCCAAGCCCACAGCCTCTTCTTCACTTCCGCCACTGAAGTCGGCTGTAGTCCTGACAGAGCTTTATTATTTTAGTTGATTGTGCGTTTTTGTGATGGCACCAAGTGCTGTACGAACACAAAATGTTGAGATGTCTCTGCCCCAGAGCTGGCAATCTAAGTATCAGACAAGAGATAGCTGATGGTGGGAGGAGATACAAAGGACATATGAGAAAGTATTGGCCAGTGGGCTAGGCAGAACTCTGGCCTTCGTTGAGTTGTTTGTAGATATTGTGGCAAAGCAGTGTTCTAAGGGCAGCGTGATGACTCTGTGGAAATAGCCAGGTGGCTTTTTTCAGCAGAACCCTTTTTTTTTTGGCAAAACTGTGGTGACACTGAACCTTTTTATTACACATTTATGTCAGTTTTCGCCAGATTTTTATTTTCCAGATAAAATGATTTGACTTTTCAGTTCAAAATTTTCCTCAGTCTTAATTTTTCTTAATGTTTAAAAGGTCAAAATTGAAAGAAAACCATTTTTATTTTGGGTCAAAAATAATGTTTCATTGGTCTGCAATGATTCAGAAGAAATGTCAAAAAGTTTCAGTTTTGCAGTAACTTGAAGCAAATGGGGACATTCCCATCCCCCACCCCCTTTTTTAACATTGCTGGCGAAACGTAAAGCAGCATGGGTCTATTTGTGACTATTGCAGGAAACACCTGACAAATGTGAGGGGCATCACAGGAGAACGCATAAAGGTGCTTGCAGGAAACTGTAACCAGCGGATGATGGAGGCTGGGGGTCACGAGTTGTGCAGAGGTAGAGTCACTAGTGAATGAGTCCTGATAGGCAGGATGAAGATGGGAAGGAAAGGGCCTGGAAAATGAAGACAAGCAGCTTATGTTCAATATGACCATAGGCATAGGCTGTGGTGCTGGCTCATCTTGCTTCCACCCAGACTGCAGATGAATTATTCCACTTTTTAAAAAAAGTTGCTTAAACTATTTGGCCTGTTTCTGTGTTGAGCCTTGTGATTTCCCCAGAAGCCTTGGAAAACAGGGCCTTGGTTTTCCAGCCAAAATTGACAATGTTTGGCAGAACTGAGTTCTATAGAATTTTATCTGAGATGATGGGATCTCCTATGCTAATTCCTCTAAACTCAGCCCTGGCTGGATAACACCATCCTGGGATGGATAAATGCCTTAACAAATGCTGTACATACTAATTAAATTGTGTTTGCTCGTCTGGGGGCCGCCAGCACCACCACTGCTCCCTATAGGAGACAGACACAAGATGAAACTGTTGTTACAGCACATCCTTCACCCTCCTGCCACAGGCCACTGGACTAGGAGCCAAAGTAGAGCTCAGTTCCTAGGCATAGTGAGCACTCCAAGTGTGATCCGATAGCCAGTGAAGTCAGTGGGTGTCTTTCCATTAACTGCAGTGGGTGTTGGACGGGGCCAGATAGCACTGGGGCTGAGGCAAGTTATGGATCTTTAACTGCAGCAGGTAGTACAGTCCATTCTTTAGCTGGGCCTCCCAATTACAAAATGCCTTTAGTACTCCTGACTGAGCGTAGACCCGAAGCAAACCATGCTCAGCAGCAGAGTGACTACTACTAAGCTGGAAAGGGAAAGACGAATTGCCCTCCCCCACACAGAGGTCAGCTGCAGGCTAAAACAGTAGTAAACGCCCTCCCAAATCAAAGCCAAGTAAGACTTGCATGTTGAGCGAGCCATCGGAAAGCTCACTACCTAGGCCGAACAACCAATGAATCAAAGATGTAGGCTAGTTCATAGGCTCTAAGGTCAGAAAGGACCATTATGCTCATTTAGTCTGACTTCCTGCTCGACACAAGCCACAGGTCTTCACCCGTCCCCTCCAGTAATAGACCTCTCCTCACTGAAGTCCTAAAAATCATGATTTAAAGATTTCAAGGTCTAAGCATTCTTGAAATATGCATCCTGACTCATATTTATGAAGATGCAGTAGGACCTCACTAATTCACAGCCAGGCTTGCAGAGTCCTCATCCCTGACTGCCAGCAGGGCTGTCCATAGGAAGGTGCAGGGCCTGGGGCCAACTGGCCTGTCAGGGAGCCCCACTACCCCTTCCTGTGCTGGGGGGACAGAGTGGGCCAGCCCAGAGGCCAGATCCTGCACTCCCTCCCTGCCCCAGCCAACCACTCCGCCAGCCCACAGGAGAGGTGGGAGAATGGAGCCCGGCCTCTGGACTGGCCTGCTTCAGCCTTGGGCTGGCTGTTCCCCATGCTGGGGCCAGAGCAGAGGCCAGGTCCCGCACTCCTGCCCCCATCCTGGAGCCCTTGGTTCCATGCCAAAGGCAGTAAAGCAGGGGCAGCACAGCCATTGGGGGGGGGCAGCAGTACAGGCCTCACACTGCTCTGCTCACAGCAGGAAAGTGCAGGGCTCACGGAACTACAGGGCTCAGGGCAATTGCCCCTCTTAACCCCCCCACCCCACCCCCCAGGACAGCCTTGACTGCCAAAGGCAGGACTGGACAACAGAGGATGGATCAGCGGATTGCTGCCCTGTTCTCTTTGTTCCCCATGCAGCATCCGGCACTGGCTACTGTTGGAACACAAGACACCAGGCTGGATGGACCCTTCATCTGTTCCTGTATCACGATTTTTATGTTCTTGTGGCCGAGCAAGATTTGGGAAACACATGACAACACAAGAAAGCGAGGCTGTCATCTCTTTGGATGCACTTTGTTCTTTCTGGGCAATTATTGGTCTGTGCAGCTCAGCTGTGATACAGCATGACACATGGTGCTAGGCAAGAGTGAACTGTTGTGAATATCATGACTTAGAGATGGGGAGAGCTGGTTAGCACATTCCATGGGCTGTACCCTACGTGCTCCTCCAGGGGCCTGCCTAGGCCTTGGTGTGCATCCCATGGCCCTCTATAGCCATAGTGCAGTGCTGCCCAGCCATTCTCTGACCCATCCCAGCACCCTACAAGCTGCAACCAGGACAGCAAAGAGCATGATGCTAGTTCTATGATGGCCAGGCGCTTCCAGGTCTTTAGACCTCCAGAGCTGTACAAAGGTGCCTTCACGTGAGCAGGAGTTAGACCCATTGTGTCTCCACTGACTCATTTCAACCAACCCACAGTGTGAGTAAACCTTCCCTCCTGTCTCTAGTGTTACCTCCACTTACCCATGTGGATGCAAAGAAGCACCTGAACCAAGGCTGGTTTTGCCATTTGCTTAAAAAAACAAATCCTGACCTATGCTTTCTCAAAAGCAAACACAGCTGCCTACTCTCTGTCGCATCTCTTCTCACCAGACAGGGGACAGCCCAACCCCTGACAAAGCCACAGTGACATTCCCATACCGCCAACGCAGTGCTCTGTGAAGGGGACTCAGATGTTCTCAAGGCAAACTTAACCATGCGTGACTTAACCATGTGTCTTCAGGACTTTTCCATTGGCTGTTCTCACAGTTTTCAGTGCACGGGATCCTCAAACAGGAACATGTCACTTCCCTTTGCACCTTTTTATTAACATTTCCTTCCCCACTTCCCTTTGGAGCCCTCTTCCTATCCTGCCAGCCTTTCTCAGCTTGGTCTTCCTCGTGTCTCACTGTAAGTATCACATACCCATACATAGCATGATTAGTGTTTATAATTTGCATTTCAGGAGTGCTGCTGAGCCCCTGCAACAAGCTCACAGTCCATTGTGCAAGGCACTGAGACAAAAAAGAGAGAGTCCATGTTTTGCACATGGTCACACAAGCAGACTGGGGCAAAGACACAAACTGAGTCTGAGTCCTGCTCAAAAAGCTTAGCCCCAAGTACATCATTTTTCCACAGCGAGTCACTAACTCTTAGGCTATGTCCACACTTAGACAGTTAAATCAACTTAAGTTAAATTGATTTAATAAAGTCACTATAAAACTCATTAAATCAATTTAAGTTAAATTGATTTAACGTGTCCCCACTAGAAACTCAAATTGAACTAGCATGTCCATGGAGAGCTCTTGCTAGTTTGATTTAGGAGAGGGGCACCATGGAAGGTGTGGCAAGATGGCCCCCTGGCAGGACCGTTTTGCCACCCAAGCCCCTGCCTGGCTGGCCCCAGAAGAACCAGAGGCAGGGGGAAAAAAGCCCTCACTGGGTCCGGGTTCCTGGAGCCCAGTGAGTGAAAAGACATTCTCCCAGACTGGCTGCAGCCTTCTGGCGCAGCCAGGCAGGGGGGACATGGGACCCCATGTGACTCTGTATGGGTCTAGGGGACTGTTTATGATTATTTTTCAGATTAATATTTCATGTTTGCAATAATCCTTATTGGATATCCCATGTGTGGTATCAATAGAAAGGCTATAATCTGCTAGGAATGATTATATGATTTATGTGTAGGTATCATATTTGTATTAAAATAGGAATTTTATTTGTTTTATGTATGTTCCAAGTTGTTTGAGCTGAGGAAATCCCAGACTGGGTGTCTGCAAACTATTGTCATGTTAATGGCCCACTGGGATGGGTCCCAGCTGGAATGGTCCTAAGAAGAAACCTGCTTGACCGTTTACCCAGACTGACCAGGTGGCCGAAGTCCATTTTGATGTGGCAAGGACTCTGAAATAAAAGGCAGGGAACCCCTCTCCATTTTGTCTTTAAGCTTCAATCTTCAGCCTTTCTGCAACCAATACCCTTCTCTGGAACTATTCTCCTGGGACTGAGCAAAGGACTGAAACCCACCCAGCTGCTGCTGCTGCTGGGTGCACACCAGAGGAGTGGGACTAATCTGCAAACTACAGGATCTTCAAGGATTTGTGTTCTATGGACTCTAGATCATTTGTATGTATGTGATTCACTTTGACCCTTTAATGTCTCTCATATGTTGTTTGTTTTTCTTTTATATTAAACCTTTAGTTGTAGTGACTAAAGGATTGCCTGGCAGTGTGGTATTTTGGGCAAGATCCAAGCCCATATTGTTCTGGGTGATGTGGCTGGCCCTTTGGGGTAGGGAGAACCTATTTCTTGAAGAGACCCAGTGGTTAGAGGGGACTATAGGAACTGATGTGCAGTAAGGGGGCTTTTTCTATTTTGTTATGCTTGGTGATGACCAGAGTGGGGAATCAGAAGCATGTTTTGTTGGTGACTGGGAGACTGTTTTAAGTACCACCCATCAGTGGTTTGGTGGCTTTGGCCCCTGGTTTTACAGCTGCCCTGATTTTGGCACTTTCAGAAGGTTATCCCAGGAGGCCCAGGTCACACTCGGTGCACCCGGGTTCCCTGCACAGATGCCGGGGGGGGGTGGGGGCAGGGAGTCTCGCTTGCCAGGCTTCCACCCTCATTAGCACAGGGGGATGCTGGGCACACGGCACTCCCTGCCTTCACCCCTCGGCACCTGTGAGGGGAAGCCGGGCGCACTTGGCTCCTTTCCCCACCACCCGGCAGGTGCAGGGGTAAGCTGGCGTGTGAGACTCCCTTCCCCTGCCCCCCCCCCAGCATCTTTGGGGGATATCGGGCACACGGGGCTTCTGACCCGCATGCCCAGCAGCTGCAGGGGAGAGCCGGGTGTACCAGGCTCCTTTCCCCACCTTCTGCCAGGTATGGGGGCAAGCCGGGCATCCTGACTTCCCTGCCTCCACTGCCCGCCAGGTACAGGCTTAAGCTGGGTGTGCTAGCTTCCCTGCCCCCACTGCCCAGCATCTGTCGGTGGAAGCCAGGTGCCCCGGCTTCCCTGCCCTGCAGCCTGCCAGGTGGGGGGAAGCCGTGTGCCCAGGACTCCTTTCCTGGTACAGGGGGGCGCAGGGTGTTTCTCCGACCACCTGCCCAGCCAGCTGTGGGTGGGGGTAGTCCTCCTGCACCTCCTCTCCCTCCCTGGCAAGGGTGGTGATTAGCTCCCTGGCCAGGGTGCTGGGGGAAGGACTTCTTTCCAGGGTGCCATGCATCCTTGGAGGAAGGTCAAACTGTTATATTGATACATGGATCATATCGATATAACACATTCACACTGGGTTATTTTGAAACCACAGTTTTGAGATAACCCTCATTTTGATATAAACTAGGTTTTATTACATCAAAATGATTTTCCTTATTTTGAAATAAGGAAACATATTGTGGACCTAAACATTTTAAAATCGAAATAACTAGTGTTATTTCGATTTATAACATGCGTGTGGAATTATCCTTAAAGACGAACAGATTTATTTCTCTCATGAGCTTTCGTGGGATTGAAGTGGGAGTTTCTCCCATGAAAGCTCATGCGATAAATAAATCTATTAGTCTTTAAGTGCAACAGGACTCCTTGCTTCTTTGTCTAGGACAGTGGTTTTCAAACAGAGGGTTGGGACTCAGTACTGGGTTGCAGATCCTCAGGTATTGGGTGGTGTTTTCCTCTGCTGCTGCCAACAAAAGACTGGAATTCATTGCTCAAAGAAGTAACTGTTGGATCATGGGCATAAATGTTTCTCTTCTTCGAGCGCTGCTCGGATGCATTCAGTAATAGGTGTCTCCGTGCCGAAGTGCCAGACGGATCGGAAGACTTTTGTCCTAGCCTGTCAGGAGAGGGTAGGCAGTCTCCACCCCTCACACCACCCTGTGGCTATATATACGGCTGCCTCCCAGCCCCTCCTCAGTTTCATTTCTTCTGCCTTGCGTGTCGGATCTGGAATGTCTGCTCCTTGCTAACGCAAGCAGCATGTCCTCCTTCTTTGAGCTTTTCACCCGACTGGGAGCACCTCTTCATGGACATAGTTCCACCACAGGAGCCTTCCACCATCAGGCTGGAGCATCATTGAAAATGCCAGGGAAGTGCCACCGGTGCCTAGGAAAAGACCACCTGGTCTCAGCCTGTTCCTTATGTCTCTCCTTTAAACCTCAGACCACCAAGGAGAGGGAACAACGGCACCATGCCCTAGCCTCTGAACAGGCTTGGCACTCTTCACACGAGGCTTCGGGTTCCCGCCTGGCGCCAAGACCCAGCTTGGCATTGGAGCCCACCCGGCACAATATCACTGGTAGCCACTGCCACACAACCTCGGTGCTGACTCTGGCACCTCAGTGCCAAGCCGGTACCCCAGCACCTTGGCACTGCTTGAGGTCACCCCCGGCACCCTGGCACAGTCTGGTACCACTGGTACCCGGATCACCCCAGCGGCACAGATCAGTACCGCCAGTACCCAGATCACCCTGTGCTGTTCGCTGGGATCTCCGGTGCCGTTGGCCCCAGTTCACCCCAACACTGACCACAGTCACCCTCGGCACCGCAGATTCCGTACAGCCCAGTACCGTGGGAGCAGGAGCCCTCCCAGCCAGGCAGTCCCCCTTCCCTAGGTGAGGACTTGCCACAGGGCTACGCAGAGTCACTCCTTGTGCCGTCAACCCCTGAAGCGGTGGAGGCCACTCGAGCCCTCCTGCTGGGTCCATCGTGGGCATCACTCTCCCTCGCCATACAGCCCTCCATCTTCTACGCCATTTGGCCCAGGTATCGTAGGGCCATCGCCACAGCAACTTATCACCTTGCCATTGCCGGTACCGCCCCTGGATTCGCGATCTCTTTCCCCCCCTTCCAGCCTGGAGGAAGGGCCATTGAGAGGCTCCAAGCGACCTCGGCACCGCACTTCGGCACCATCGCCATTCCATTTCTGCCCACAGGAATGATCCCCCCCAGGAGACTCCCTCCCCATCATGGCGAGCTCCCGGTACCGCCCTGTCCCCAGCACCGGGCTCCTATACGGGGAATCTGTTGGCACACTTTGATTTGTTGTGCCGCGCTACAGCCATCTAGGGATGGAGGTACAGCCCTCGGGTCCCCCTCTGGATACTCTCTTTGGGCCAGCCTTTGCCTCTACAGAACCCCTGACGGTCCCACTCCATCCAAGCGTCTGGGACCTCACGTCTTCCCGGTGGCAGAGTCCAGGCTCTACTGCCCTGGTTTCGGACATGGCTAGCATTAAATACTGGGTCAAATCAAATCAAATCAAATCATATCATATCATATCATATCATATCATATCATAGGGCTGGAAGGGACCTTGTGAGATCATCAAGTCCAACCCCCTGGGACTTGAACCCAGGATCTTCTGCATGTTAAGCAGAGGTGCTAGCCACTACACTACTTGGGTCCCTAAATCGGACTTCCCTTCCCTCGCCAATCATCTGGTCCTCTCGAGGGATGTGGTGCAAATGGCGCAGGGCCCGGGGGAGCCCCCTAGTGACCCCTTCCCATCTTCCAGAGAAGCCAGGGAACTGGACCTCTTGGGTCATAAGGTCTACTCCTCCTCGGCCTTCCAGCTACGAGTGGCAAACAACCAAGCCATAACCAGTAAATATTTGCTGCATGTGTGGGAGTCGGTCGCAAAATTCCAATGCTTGCTCCCACCAGAGACCAGAGAGGAGTGTGATGCCTTTCTAGAGGAAAGTAACATAATCTCCCAGGACCTCTTCCTCTTGGCCCATGACGCGGTGGATACAGTCGCCCGCACTATGGCCTCGGCGGTAACTATCTGACAATTGGCCTGGCTCAGGGAGGCTAGAGTGCCCCCTAGTGCACAGCAGGTGGTCCTTGACCTGCCTTTTGCAACCACGGGCACACTAATTCTGGCCGTGTACCCTCCCCGATCTTGGGTGGACATGGGCCATGACAGCCAAACCCCTCTGCACTGTCAATACATCTGTACCGAGGTAGACATCTTCTAGACATCCACAGCAGCTGCTACTTCGGGCACTCAGGGTGGATCCCCCCCCCCCCTTTTTTCTCAGTTACCCCTCAGCTGACAACCCCTGTTCTGGTTCGCAACAGAATGGGTCTTGCCAAGGACAAGAAGCGTGTCTCATAGTAGCCCCAGCCACAGCTGCAGAGGTTCTGACACGTGCAGACACGGTGTTCATTGGGACGCAAAACTGGTCCTGTTTACCCAAATGTCCTACATCAGGTAGGCCCCATTCTTGTTCCTGTGTTGGGGGGAACACCCTCCCCTTGCTAGTGTACCGTCGGCACGCCGAGTAGACCAGCTCTACTGGGGCTCTCGACACCTCAGCTTGACGAGAACCTCCACTACCCTACCCGTCAAGCGGGACGCATTCACATCATCATGGCGGACCTTAGCCTCCAGGGACGGCCAAGGCAGAGCTGTCCAACCCCTGCCACCCCATTCCCTTTCTTCACAAAAGCTGAGGCTCTGTAACAGCCCCTTCCCTTGTGGGCAACCTCAGTTGTTATCAGGACACCTTATCCTGGGAGTCCTTGTCCTAGGCCCACCCTATCAAAAGCGGGGGCCAGCCCTCCTCATATCTTTTCCTTCTTCCCTCGCTTCATCACAAAGCAGAGACCTAGTGTACCTGACCTGGAACCTTCCAGATCAGGAAACTTATAAGGACAGAGCCAACGTTGCTTTTTCGATGGCAGGGGAGCAGAAGTGGGATACCTTATCTTGGGCCTTCCACATCAGCCTCTGCTTTCGCAGCATCAGTCCCCCGTCATAGCCAGGTGAAAGGCCACACTCCAGGCATTGGAGCTCCTCCATCGAGTTGCTTGTAACTGCCCTCTCTAGCCTCCCTGCCCTTTGAACACACGTACCCTGGCAGAGGGCACTGCTCCTTGGGCACACTATCCCGACTATACCTGCTTGGGAATCTGCAGTTCAAACCATGGTGTCACCTCCATGTGATGTTGGTGATGACCTTATGAGGACGGTTGTTTCCCTCACCACCTTGAGGGACCAGATTATATATGTGTGCTTATATATATATATGTAATAGATAGAGGGAAACAGGTCAGAATTCCTGTTTTCCAAAGTACTCAGAAATTCAGAGTCTTGTATCCCCCACAAGGAATGCCATCTGGTTCCCTAGCTGGACATAACCCTCCACATTGGGTTCTCTAAACCCAGGGTACTTCTATGATACCACGGTTGATACTCTGTGGGCAGCTTCACTTCCTAGGTGGTCGGAAGGTGACCTCTCCTTCCCCTGGTAACCATATTTTTGGGGGGTAGCTCTGTCTCAGTATATATTTTCCCTGGTGCTCATGTAGGCGCAATGTAGCTGAGGCAATATCCTTCTTTGGTGGTGCCCTAGGCACGCGAGACCGTATCCCTAATACGGCACCTCTACGAGCCCTTTGGCGACCTCGACTGGGTGGCCAAGCGGTAGCTGGCATTGTTCCCCACCTTCCTTTCTCCCTTTCTCATACAGTCCTTGTGATGCTGCAATCCCACAGGATTACAGGGCAAAAATGGGCTCTCTCTGCAAGTTCTCATGCTACCAAGGCTCTTATAGGTACCAAACCATCAGCACCATCTCAGGCCATTATGCCTCCTTGTGGGTGCTAGTGTCCTGGAGTACCCCTCCAGCGAGAAACCCAGATGCCGGTACCATACTCTGCTGGAAGCACGCACTTTGCATACTAACTTGAGATACTGTAGCTGGCATGCCCTGTGCCTCCCATTGCACCACTTTTGGCTTTGGCCTTCAGTGTTCTGGCTTTAAGTGTCTTGCTCAGACCCCTCTTGATCGATCTCGAGGTCCCCTTGCCCCAATGCAACTACGTAATGTCACTCCTACTCTGATCGACCAGGCCCTGCTAAGGCCGCCCAGGCTACACCGTGACTCTTTGGATCCCGGCTCAGGGCTTGATGTGCTCAGTCCATGGGATAATGTTCATCCCTTCCATGGTTTCCTGCGCAGGCCACAGTGATCATGGCTAACCCTGCACCCATGGCCTCCAGCGTTTCCCTATGAGCTCACACTGCAAGGCCCTATGGCCAGACACTTATCTTCTGGTCTTCATACCTTGTGCTATACCACTTAGGTGGTGCATCCAAACACAACCCTTTATGTTTTCATGTTGCATTCTTCATCCTTGTTACGGGGACCTTGGTCCGTCCTGCCCACACTCATATGTCTCGGCGGGTTCGGCCCTGCCCCTGACTTTGGGTTGGCCCTCAGTTGTTGATTCTTCAGTGCCACGCCAAGAGCCTAGTTCATCTCTTGGCTCTGGTTAGAATCTTGCTTGCTGGGCTTCTTCCCATCTGGGGCGTTTTGCTGTGCTGAAGGTGGAAGACCTAACTCCACCTGCCATCCATCAGCGTGGCTAGTAGTCACCTATTACTGAATGCATCCGAGCAGCGCTCGAAGATGAATGGTGGGTTACTCACCAGTAACTGTCCTTCTTCGAGATGGGCTGCTCGGATCCATTCAGGTCCCTCCCCTCCATCCCCGCATCTGGATTTGGTGACTCTGAGGAACTGAGGAGGGGTCGGGAGGCAGCCGTATATATAGCCTGGGGTGGCGTGAGGGGCAGTGGCTGCCTACCAGGCTAGGACAAAAGTTTTCTGACCAATCCAGTGCTCTGGCACGGAGACACCTATTACTGAATGGATCCGAGCAGCCCATCTCGAAGAAGGGCGGTTACTGGTGAGTAACCCACTGTTTTGCAGGTGGGTCCTGAGGAAGAAAGTTTGAAAACCACTGTACTAGGACACTGAAAGTAAAATGGACTACTAGAAGTGGAACCATTTTTCCCCATTGTTTACACTTAGAGAAATGTAGAAAGTAAAGCACATACAAAGTTACCAACTGTATTAAATTTTTAAAATACTTTCATTTTGGCCTAAATCTGTGTTTTCATTATTATCTGCCTAGTCAAATTTGGGATTGGAGATATTTTGCTGTGTTGTCACTTGATTGTTCTAAATTCATAAATAAACTTACAATATGGCTTTAATTGGTGTTTATTTTCTTTCTTTATGTAGGAATTAGGTACAGTGTTCCTGTCAGCTACATTTCTAGCTTATTATTTGTCAAAAAAAAAAAAAAAAAACCCTGGCCTTTTTAGTTGCATAAGGAGCCCCTGGAATAATGGTTAAAAATTGTTCCTCCTCTTATGAAATGTCACCCATATGCCACTTTTTCACTGGGACTGGATCCTCCTGAGAAAAGGAGCTTCAGCTCAAATAGAACTCCTGGGCTTGATTCCAATTTTTAAAAAGGATAATTTGGATGATCAAGCCCAGGTAAGATAATGGAGTGCTTTATGTGGAAGTCAATTCATTAACAATATAGGCAGGTTCTGTAATTAATGCAAATCACCCTGAGTTTGTGAAAAATAGATTCTGTCAAACTAATTTAATATCTTTTCTGATAAGATTCCAAGGTTAGCTGATAAAGGTAATAGTGATGATGTTTGATACTTAGACTACTGTAAGGAGTTTGACTTCGTATCATAAGATGTTTTCATTATGAAACTAGAGTGATATAAAATTAACATGACGCATACTAACTGGAATAACAACTGCCTATCTGACAGCTCTCAACATGGAACTGTACATTCTAAATCGTCATCAAGCAGGTCTGTTTCAAGTGGGGCCCTGAGAGGCTGGGTTCTTGGCCCTACTGTTTCACATCTTTGTCAATAACCTGGAAGAAAAGCAAAATCATCACTGAAAAAGTCTGCAGCTGACATAAGAACTGGGTGAATACTAAATAATGAAGAGGAGCGCTCATTGATTCCAGTCACTCTGGATCACGTGGTGAACCTGGAGCAGGCATACAACATGTGCTTTAGTAAGGTTATATATATTTCTCTTGGCACAAAGACCGTTGGTCCTACTCACAGGAGAAGTGACTGTGAGAAAGAGAATGTAAAAGAGATTTGCATGGGTTTGTGGTGGGTAATCAGCTACCAATAAATAAGTGGGCTTGTTAGTCTACCAAAGAAAAGCATAGCACAATCCAATGGCTGAATGTTGAGGCTAGACAAATTCAGACTGAAAATAAGATGCAAATCTTTAATGGTGAGAGTAATTAACCATTGGTACAATTTCCCAAGGGTTGTGTTGGATTCTCCATCACTGACAATTTTTAAATCAAGATTGGATGTTTTTCTGCTATAAGAACTGTTGGGGGCAGGTCGCTGGCCTGTGCTAGCCAGGAGATTAAAGTAGGTGATCACAGTGGTCCCTTTTGGCCTCAGGCTGTGAATTTCAGGAATAACACTTAGGCAGTGGGAGCAGCAGCATCCTATGGATGGACACCCATGCATGTTGAAGGGGAAGGGGTGAGCACCAGGAGGGCTGATTGGGGAAGCAGAGAACTCTACAACTTGTGATTCATGGTGCAGGCATGAGTGGAAGTGGGTTGTCTCATGTTGGCTTTTAAAACAGGAAAAAAGTTTGGGTCTAGATATCCAGGCCCCTTTGGAAGTTTCTGTGTTGTATTCTCTGCTCTCAAATCTGCCTCACTGTTTCCATAAGATTCAGGCCACCTCAAATTGGGCACTGGAAATGAGTGACCACTTAGGACCTTAATAAATCTGTCTGTGTCACAGTCCCCCATCTATAAAACGGGGACTATACCCCTTACTAACTTTCCAGGAGAGCTAATTCATTATTGTTTGTGATATTGTTCTGTTCAACATTTTCATCAATGATCTAGATGATGGAATAGACTGCATTCTCAGTAAGTTCGCAGATGACACCAAGCTGGGGGGAACAGTAGACACATTGGAGGGCAAGGACAGGATTCAGGGAGACCCAGATAAATTGGAACAGTGGGCCAATAGAAATCTTATGAGGTTCAATAAGGACAAGTGTAAAATCCTGCATGTGGGACAAAAAACCCCATAAACAGCTACAGGCTGGGGAACATTCAGCTAAGTAGCAGCAGTGTAGAAAAGGACCTGGGGGTCATGGTGGATGGGAAGCTAGATATGAGTCAGCAGTGTGCTCTTACTGCCAAAAAGGCCAATAGCATACTGGGCTGCATCAAAAGAAGTATTACCAGCAGATCAAGGGATGTGATCATTCCCCTCTATTCTGCATTGGTGAGGCCACATCTAGAATACTGTGTTCAGTTTTGGGCTCCCCACTACAAAAAGGACAGGGACATGCTAGAGAGAGTCCAGCAGAGGGCAACCAAAATGATTAAAGGGCTGGAGCACAAGCCCTATGAGGAAAGACTGAAAGCATTAGGCTTATTTAGTCTGCAGAAGAGAAGATTGAGGGGGGATTTGATAGCAACCTTCAACTACTTGAAGGGATCCTCTACGGAAGATGGAACTCGACTGTTCTCGGTAGTAACAGAGGACAGAATGAGGAGCAATGGTTTCAAGTTGCGGTTAGGGAGGTCGAGGCTGGATATTAGAAAAAACTTTTTTACTATGAGAGTGGTGAAGCCTTGGAATGAGCTGCCGAGGGAGGTGGTAGAGTCTCCATCTTTGGAGGTGTTTAAGGCCCAGCTGGACAAAACCATGACTGGGATGGTTTAGTGGGAGTGGTCCTGCCTCTGGCAGGGGGTTGGACTAGATGACCTATGAGGTCCCTTCCAACCGTATGATTCTATGATACACACTCTGACACTAGAGAGAGGAGAGCCATAGAAAAGTCCATGAGGAAGTTAAGAATTCTGTCCCTGGAGGTGGGCAATATAAGGCTGGTGAGCACCCAGTAAATAGTGAGAAGACCAATTACAGAATAGTTGCTCATCAGTGAGCACTGTCTATCCTGTGCACTGATTGAGGGGAAAATATTTTCCCTGGGGGAAAAGCAAGCTTGACAGTGCCATTATAGCCTGTATCGGGGCAACACAAAAAAGAGGCCCATTTAACTTGCACAGATGGACTTTAAGTACGGCCTTTGCTAACTTCTGAGTGCTTGCCTATGCAACCTTAATGTTCTTTTAATGTTTGTGTGCACAATAAATACACTGACCAATATATCCCTGGGACTTGGCTCGGGCACATTTCAGAAACCTGGAAATCCCCTCCCTTTATTCATATGCAACGTTCTCATGCAGCCCTGCAGAGATTGCCACAGGCTAGTGTGTGATGTACTGTGAGTTAACCATGCTTTCCATCGAGTGGCTCCTGCCACAAGGTATAAAAGCACCATACTAAGTTCTTCAAGCACAGTTTGTATCATTCAGTATTAGGTGTCTACATGCCGCAGCATACAATTGGCTGGAAACTTTTAACCCTAGCCTGTCAGAGGAGGGTCGGCGGCCAATGCCTCCTCTGGCCACTGCCGTGGCTATATATATGATCCCAACCCTGACCCTCCTCAGTTCCTTTTTTCTGCCCTCAGTGACAGTTTCAGGACAGCCTGCTCTTTGCAATTACGCAAGCACCTGTCTATTCTGCCATGTATAAGCCGCCCATTCAGCTTGGAAGATCTGTTTGTGGACATCGTTCCACTGCAAACCACTGCTTGTACCAAGCTTACAATCCTGGAGCCGGATGACCGCTCCCACTGCTGCCAACAATGCCAGGCTTCAAACCCTGTGCTACTTGCTGCAAGGCCTTCCTGAGGGATGATCACCATGAGAAGTGCCTAAGGTGCCTGGATGAATCCCACCAGGCTACTGACTGCTCCATCTGTCAGTCCTTTAAACCAAGGACCCTGAAAGACAGGAAGCAGAGGAGCAATGGATTGACCCTGGACTAAGTACAGCAGCCTATACCCAGAGAACTGGGGTCTTCCCCGGAGCTGCTGGCACAGCGTGCCAGATTGGCACCAGAGCCTTCTTGGGGCCGCTCCCCTTAGGACCACAAGATGACACACTCGGCATCCACCTCGGCACCTAAGTGCAGGTGCCGCTCCAGCTGTCCCCGACTGGCCCACTCTCAGACCCAGGGCCAAGATGTCATGAAAGTCTCCTCCACCCCGGAGGCGTTTGTGGGAAAAGCACTCTTGCTTTTGCCTACACCTATGCCACCCAAGCCTCAGAAGCAGAGAGGCAAACTGGCTTTCCTCTCAGGGAGATGGACCACTCCAGCATGGCACTAGTCCCCATCTTCCATGACGGTACTGAGTTTCCTGGCACGGGAGTCTCTCCCTTCCCTGAAGGGCCCACCAGTACTGGTCTGGGCCCTATAGCCAAGGGCCTCAGAGGGTGCTCTCCTTCTCTCTGGCACTGTAGTGCCACCTCGTTGCCAATGCCAACCACCCTGGGCCTTTCTTGTGCCACTGCCGGGGCAAGTCTGACCCCCTCTGTGCTAGGAAACAACACACTCCCCAAGGCCAGAGGAGGTAACCCCCCTCGCACATGGGCAGGCAGGTCCATGAGGGATTACTGGCACCAGGCCCCTCCCGGTACTGACCCCGCAAGTGGTTGCCACCACAGGAAGCCTCCCAGGAGGAAACCTCCCATGGCATCAAAGGGTCCAGGACCACTCCACCATTGCCCACAGCCTCAGACAGGGCTCTAAACTGCAGACTGTGGTCTTATAGGGTGGACACAAGTGCCCACTATAACCTCCTTCACCAAGTGATGGCACACATGGGCTTGGAGGTTGAACCCATCAGTGGGGCTCAACACCCCCTATTTGATCCAGGGCTCCCGTCTTCGTCAGATGCAGTTGTGGTCCCCTTGCACCCTAGTGTGCATGATCTCTCCAGGTATGCTGGCAGAGCCCTGCTTCAATTCCTCCAGTCTCGGACATAGTGGGTCATAAATACTGGGCTCCACTGGAGAGCTTCCCCTTTTTAGCTGATCACCCACTACCAAGCTCCCAGGTGACAGAAGCTGGCTTAGGGTGGAAGAGCCAACCTCGCCAAGATCCCATGCCCAGATCCAGCGAGGTGAGGGGGCTAGACCTCATGGGCCAGAAGGTATACTGAACCTCTGCCTTCCAGCTCCACATTGCAAACCGCCAAGCACTGGTAGGATGACACACCCTGGACATCTGGGTGTCCATGAGGATATTCCAGGATCTCCTTGCCTGGGAACATCGGGAGGAATATGACTCCCTCTTGCAGGAGAGCTTGCTAGCATCCTGAGATACACTTTTGGCAGCATGGGATGCCTCAGACATGACGAGCTATGGCATAGTGTCGGCCATCGTCATGAGACGTGCAGTGTGGCTGCAGGAGGCAGGCCTGTCTCAAGACATGCAGCAAACCACCCAGGCCCTCCCTTTTGAGGGACAGTCTCTGTTTGCACGGAGCAAAGAACCCCAGTATGGCCCTCAGATTCTTGTGCATTTTCCCCCCAGAACTCTCCTAGCCCTCAGCAACAGAGGCAACAAGCAGAGCCTCCCCTGCCTCGTGAGAGGGAAGATCAACCCTCCTGGCGTTCAAGATCCCCTGTGCCATCTGGGGCATCCCATTAGAATGCTGTGGCCCCACGCCAAAGGGGCCCCTAACGGCATGTTCACCCCTCAGGTTCCACGCACTGCTCTAACCCTCAGCAACCCCTCAGGAATCAGCAGCAGAGGCCCTAGGCGGGAGCCCCTCTGGTGTTAAAAGGGGAGGAGCAGTATGCCTTGGGTTCAAGAACCCCTTCCCTGGGTGGGAGTGCAAGGTGACTTTGCTCAAAGGGAAGTGGAGGACCATTACATTAGTCCTCCACCTTCTGGGGCTCCACCACTTTTTCTCCCAACTGCTGCCAGCCCCTGGCCTGCAGGCCTGATTCCCAGCTTCTGGGTCAAAATCGCCCCCCCCCCCCCCCGGGGCGGTATACACACCCTAGTTGGATACAAACCAAACCAGGGTTGCTCCGCCAGCATTGCTAATGCTAAAGCTTGTGATACATGGGATTTTTTTTCCTTTGGCACCCAAATGAACCTCTCTATAGCTGAATTAGACTCCAGGGGACTTGGCTTTCATTCTCTTTCTTGCCTGCAGCCCTTTATACCTGGGCTCCAGTTCCATTCACACTAGAGCCTGAGTCAGCTTGGACACATGCAGGAGTACTGTGGCCACTTTGACAGTTAGATGTCTAAACTCTTTTCTCCACACAGGACTTAGCACAGGGGTACTCAAATGGCGGCCCGAAGTCCACAATCCGGACTGCAAAGACGTTTCTGGTGGACCACGGCAATGTTCCCTCTAAGGGGAGAGGGCAGCTGAGCAACTCCAGTTGCTCACTGTGCTGCCCCCCCCCCGCCGCTCCCGGAACACGCCCCCCCACTCGCAGCATCACCCCCTCTTCTCCCGCTAGCCCCCCCTGCTCCCGGAACACGCCCCCCCGCTCGCGGAATCACCTCCCCGCTCCCGCTAGCCCCCCTCCCCGGTCCCGGAGCACGCCCCCTGCTCGCGGCATCACCCCCCTCCCCCGCTCCCAGCAGTAGGCCTCCCCTAGTTGCTTGTGGACCCCGATGAACGGTGGAAGGCTGAATGTGGACCGGCTTGCAAAAAGTTTGAGTACCCCTGACTTAGCATCTACTTTTACTCACCGCAGTCCTGTTTTTCACCCACATCAGAGCTTGAGTAGGCTAAACCCTGCATGGCTGGAGTAAGGGGGGAGACTCCTAACCCCTCCCTGCCCTATGGATGGAGAGTCAAGGACCTCATCACCCAGATCCCCTGAGGCATGCAAGGGAAGGGACAAGAAAACCCCTTCTAACCGCTCTTGCCAAGATTGAGTTGCCCTATCACCACACTTCTAAATGTGCCTGCCCTAGGATATACCCATATGTCATATGAGTGTGGAGCAAACCCTCCTTCCACCCACAAAGGAGATGGGGAACACCCTAATACTCCCCTACCCTGCTGCATGCCAATCTAACTGTGAGAAATAGCGAACACGGGGCACTAGTGTTAGTCCCATTGGGCCCTCATAGGGATGCCCTCCTACACGGTCTTTCTCTCCCTTCCCCTCTCCCTCCCTTAGTCCCAGATTGCCCTTACAGACCTCTCCGGGTTCCTTGATCCCTTTGTAGACTGGTGCCAGAACGACCCTTTGCTCCTATTAGCGGCACTATGCCAAATTGAGCCTTTACCACGCCAGGCCAGCCTATGTTACTACCTTGGCCCTCTGGTGGGATCAACCACTGTCACCCAGGTGGTAATGGACATAGTGCCTACCCCCTCCCCTTCACCACTAAAGGTCCCCTGACTCCCCATATGGAGACTGATGGTTATCAGGGCCTTGCAGGAAATCCCTTACTGAGAGATGGTGGAGACACCTACAGCTTCATGGACAGCCTATATAAGGTCCCCATCTGTACCCTGTGTACCCCAACAGCCCATACCAGGCAGGACAAAGCCATCACATGGTGGTATGTACCACTCAGGTCCTCAAGTGAAGCGGACAATATACCACATGGTTTGCCTCTAGTCAGAATCCCCTTTAGTGGACAAGGGCCTAGTTCTTTGGGACGATAAGCCTTCCCACCTTCCATGTGAAGGTGGTACTCTCAACTGCTCTCTTGGGTGCCTCCCCCTTCCCCTGCTCTCTGCTATCAAATAAATGGCAGAGCACTTTGGCGCTTTCCCATTAGAGTAAAATAGAAGCATACACCCAGCCTTTCCATCCCAGGGGAGATTCTCCCCCCATACCAGAGGGTGCGCGCACGTGTGCCCCCCCCCGCAAATGTTCTCTGGTCCACGCATGCGACTGATCCATACTCAGGTGTAGGACAGCTCCACAGCTTCTGGGTATTATCTCCTTAAGACCCACAGGTGGCCCAGAGTATAATTAAAAGGCCCACTGGACAACCTAGGTACCCTGAGCACGTGTTACAGAGAAAAAGGAGGGATGCCTACTAACATAGCGGCCATCTCTCTTCTGCTCCCTATTCCCCACTCTGGCTCATATCTGTAGAACGGGGCAAGACAAGGCTGGGGAACAGGGGCAGTCAGCTCCCAATTGCTAGAGTCTGACCAGGCCCAAGACAAACCCTTATCCCTTACTCTTTAATATCCTCATGCCAATCTCTAAAGGTTCCCTTTCCCCCCTCTGATAGTTGGGCTTTCTTAGGTTGGGACGCTACCAAAGGGAGGTCCTGAGCAATGTTCCCTCTAAGCTGCGTTGGCGCGCTGCAGTGCAGCCCGCCGCAGCCGCCAGGGCAGGGAAGGCAGCTGGCAGCGCACTGCCAGCAGCCAGACTCCTTCAAGGGAGCTCCTGTGGAGCAGGGAGTTTTGAAAACTCCTGCCCAGAAAAGCTCTAATGGAGCATGCCCAGAAAATCTGGGCATGGTCCATAGAACTTCTCTGGCCCAGGAGTTAGGGCTGGGCCCTGCCCCTCCAGTCCAGCCTAGAGGTAAGTTTGTGGGGGCTGGGAGGGGGGGCGAGCAGGAGCAGGGGTGCGTGCTGCCAGGAGCGGGGGGGGGCTAGCAGGAGGGGGGGTGAGTGGGAGTGGGGGGGCTAGCAGGAGCGGGGGGGCGATGCCGGGACTGGGGGCGAGTGGGAGCAGGGGGGTGATGCCGGGGCCAGGGGGGGCTAGCAGGAGCGGGGGGCGAGTGGGAGTGGGGGGGCGATGCCTGGACCCGGGGGGGGGGCTAGCAGGAGGAGGGGGGTGATGCCTGGGCCGGGGTGGGGTGATGCCGGGAGCGGGGGCCTAGCAGGAGCGGGGGGGGCGAGCGGGAGCAGGGGGAGGGGCTGTGCAGCGGGCCCTGTGGGGGGGGGGGAGAGCAGCAAGCAACAGGAGTTGCTCAGCTGCTCTCTCCCCTTAGAGGGAACATTGGTCCTGAGACGAAGAACTTCCCCTTGATACCAGAAACATGAATATAGGCCATCCGCTCAGAGCCTTTCCTTCCTTTCTAACTCGTCTGGGGGCCCACACAGGTCCATTTCCCTTGGGGGACAGTCTACTCCCCTGGGGGGTCCATACCTGCGGCCACCTCAACCAACTTTGCACAGGGATTACTTTCTGAGGTTATGGACCTCAAATCAGCAATACTGGTGAGTCCACATTACTGTTCTTTCCCCCTCTCACTGAAGAGAATCAGAAGCCATACTTGCTCCTAGAACCTGTGGGGCCCTGTTACTGGCTTCCCCTTCACCTGGTCAGTCAATATCTATTAAAAGGGGCTCCCTCCTCAAGTCAGGACTGCACCCGCTAAAACATGGTTGTGTGGCAAATACCATCCTTGATGAGCTATCAGTGCCTTGGTCTGTTGAACCAGCCTAGACTCTCACATGTGTAAATCTCATAACCCCACTAATGTGGAGAAGGCAGGACTATCCTCCCTTTTATCCCCTGGGATGTGAGAGTCACCTGTCACGCAGTGGGTTGCTGAAGCATGGCTCTTCTTCCATCTTCCGTGCTTGTTTTACCATGCTCAACATTGAGGACATCCAAAATGAGTTAGGACGACCCCATACTAATACTTCTAGCCTCCCAGGAAGGCTGGCACACATCTTCTCACTGTTTCCCTTGCACAGTGTTCTCTCAGAAGAAATTGAGGGTTAATGATACATTCCCCTATGTAGGCTGGAAGGCCTACTATTCAGGCACCCTTTCATGCCTTGGGTTTGCCATCATAGGGGTAGCCATGCTGAAGGCAGGAAAACTCAACTCCGCCCACCATCCAAAATACAGCTAGTAGTCACCTAATACTGAATGATGAGAGCAGTGATCAAAGAAGAACAGTGGGTTACTTACCAGTAACCATTCTTCTTCAAGATGGGCTGCTCGCATACATTCAGGACCTTCCCACCATCCTCACTAGCTGGAGCTGGAGATTAGAAGGGACTCAGGAGGATCAGGGTCAGGTCATATATATAGCCATGGGAGTGGCTGGAAGGGGTGGTTGGCTGCTGACCCTGCTCTGACAGGCTAGGGCTAAAAAGTTTTTGGCCAATTGTGCGCTGTGGCACGTAGACACCTAATACTGAATATATGCAAGCAGCCCATCTCAGAGAAGGATGGTTACTGGTAAGTAACCCACTGTTCATCTTCCTGGTTACATTTATACACAGATAGCCCACCACCAGGACTGGAAAACAATTTATTAGGAGGAAATCTTGAAGTGAACACTTGTCAGTAAAACAGGTATAAAATGAAACTAACTGGTAAAATGGATCTTGGTTACAAAGTAAGAAAGACTGCTGCACTGAAGACATCAGTGTCATTTCTTTGAGAAGCAATGATTTCATAGCAAGAGCACCACTGGGAACACTCCATGCCAACCCACATCTTCAGCGTGGTCTTGGCCATTACTGTGTAAACATAGTGGGCAGACATCACCCAGGTAGGCATAGCACCTTTACTAGTGTGTTATATAAGGCCTGATCCAAAACCCACTGAAGCATTGAATCTTTCCATTGACACCGCTGGATTCTTCAACAATCTAACTACAATGAGCCTTGACAGGTTTTCTAAAAGATCATTTGGAACACAATAGATCATAAACTCCACTTGTGGGGTTCCCAGCTTTGTGACATGAGCAGGAACATTATTACCTTTTTCCTTCACTGTCCTCCCCCACAGCTATTCTACAACTTTTAAAGTCAATGGGTCTAATTTATGCCCTTTTCAATCCTGCTGGGAGTGCCTGGGGGCCAGTCAATGCTGAACCATGCTCCTTCACCTCCATTACCGCCCTAGGAGATGAGGATGCAATGAATAGTCTAACCCCATGGCAGTGAGATGCATTTGCATTTTGGACAGAGCGCCGTCACCCAGGTATTGAGGACGGTTTTAAAGCCCATTCATCCCCCAGTGGAGCAGGAATGTGAAACAAACCTGCTGGCCATGACCATGATCACACCTTTCTACTTGCAGAGATGTCAGCACTTGTAAAGTTGAACCTTAAATAAGGCCCCTGGAGATCAGGGTAAGTAAAAAGCCTTAATTGGAAGACAGAAACAAAAGATCTGTATGTAAAGTGTGTGATCAATCTTGTAAAACCAGGCAAGTTCTTAGTGGTTTTCTTCTCATCTGTCTAATTCACCCTGGAGATCTGTATATATTCTGAAAGTTAGTGGCTAGGCTGCCCGTGTTTGTGTGCTGGGGGACTTAGAAGGTGGAGGAGGCAAATTAGACCCAAGGGGATGGATGGACAGGAGATGAAAAGGCAGGGCAGAGGGTTGTGCATAGATTCTGGCACTATGGCTTTACATATAAACACGTTCATCAGGTAGACCAAAAGTATTGCTAACTTTTTCATTTTTAACAGATGCAAAGCATATACAGCCTGTCATCTGGGCTGGGAGAGCTCCTCTCAGCTGCTCAGTTCACGGCAACCTTCCTGGAGACTGTCTGGTAGAAGACGCCTTGCATCAGGGAGTTGTAGTCAGGCACTCGGAAGAGGTGGCGCTCTCCATAGGCTATATCATACTCTGTAGACTTCCCAGTGACAAGGACACGAATGTTGGGCTCGTTGACTTGGCTGCCTACCACCAACACATAGATCTCAATGTCCGCCTGGCGAGCTTCCTGCACTGCCCTCTCAATGGAATTAACCGTGATTCCTTGAGAGTTACCATCTGAGAAGATTAATACATTCCTCTTTGTGCCAGTCCGGCTGGACTGCCGGTACAGGTTAGTCACATACCGGAGGGCAGCATTGACATCTGTGGCATCATTAATGAACTCCATATTATCAATAACATTGGCAATCACCGTGTAGTTCTGCAAAAACTGTGCCTCTAGTTTCTGCTGGTTCTTGCCACTGTACTGGACAATGGAGACGCGCACAGAGTCCTCAGATGGCATGGTTGCTGTCAGGAACCGCTCTGCCAGCCGCTTCACAAACTTCTTGGTGGTCTCAAAGTTGTGACTCCCAACACTGGTGGAGCTGTCCACCAGGAGTGTGATGTCAGTGGGACCTGTGAAGACAACTTCACAGAGAAAAGTTCTGTGTTATTTGCATGGCTTATCCTTAATGCTCTCTTTTCCCATCACAGTCCAGCAGACTCACTAGTTGTCTCTGGCTTCCTGCTGCTGAAAATTCAGTGAATTTCACATCTTTGCCTCTGACCTTCACTTCCCTCATGCTTCATTGGGTTTCATCCAAAACTTTATCTTGCTCTTTTCTGGTGGATTCTCAAGTACATATTTAACTTGGCTAACCTATTACCTTTAGTCATTGAAACACACAAATTATTTTCCTTGCCCTCCTGCTTCCTTTTTATCTAGGAGTGTGTGGACCCTACTGGAGCTCTGATTTGTTTGTTCTACCACTGATCTAAGGATTTCTTTACCTTGCTTTTACCTGTAAGGTGTTTCTGATCAAAGTCCTAACTGACAAAAATCTGCTTTTCTCTAACCCTTACTCCACTGTGTCATGTGTCCGGTACTCTGCAGATAGCTTAAGTTCCCTGTTACTTCCATAGACTTCATTTTCTCTTTCCCACCAATGTGTGCTCTCCACCTGGGTCAGAAGTACAAGCCTGTGTTTATATTTGGACTCAGGATTTGTATACAGACAGCCCTTATTGTGTGATCTCCATTTGGCACAGTGCTGCATCCCCCACCCTCACAACCCAAACTGCCTTCCTTTCTGGGAGGCTGCTCCTTTGCAGGAAATACTCACTTGGGCAGGTGTAGTCTGGGCATTTCTTCTCTGTAAGAGAAACAAGCAAAACAAACCACCTTAAATCATATCACTCACTCAGGACAGTTATTTCTTTCTTCAGTCACCAGGAACAGGCACCAGGCAGCTGGTTAGCATTAGAACGGTCACTCTGTGCAAGGCACCCTCTTGCAGAGCGCCATGCACAGCAACTGTGCTCAGCATCAGTGGTGTCGTGGGGGGGGGAAGTCTCAGAGGGCCTCAGCCCCCCTGAAACTCAGGGACAGCCCCTGAATAGCATGCCTTTAAACTGTGTGGGAGTGCACCATTCCACCCCCCGCATAGGGAACACTGCCTGGGCAGCAGGGCAGTCCCTAGGGTAGGGCGAGTAGGATGATAGCCCAAGGCCTCACGCTGCCCTGCCCCCACCCCATGGCTGGCTGTTCCCCATCCGGGGGAACCAGGCGAGCCGGCCAAGAACGGCAGCTAGCTTCAGCGCTCCTGGTCCCCTCCCCTACTACATGCACTGCCTTCAGGTTTGTGTTGGAGGCAGCGCACATGGCGGGGGAGGGGACTGTGAGTGCTAAACCCAGCTACCGCTTTTTCCTGGCTTGCCAGGTCCCCTGGATTGGGAAGAGCAGGTGCAGGGTTGAAGGTGCCTTCCCCTCCCCTGGGCGGGCCAGCCCCGTCCCCCAGTGCTGTGGGTGTGGGGGGGGTGAGTGGGGCCCCACAGAGGGCAATTTGCCTGGGGCCCCACACCTCCCCCCGCAGGGATGGCCCTGCTGGGCAGCCAGCAGCTGCGGCCTCTACCTGGCTGGAAGACACAGTCTTCCAGCTAGTAGGGAGCTGCCCCAGGCTGGGCCTGGGAGCTTTTAAAACTCCCACCCTGGTGTGACCCCACTCTGAGCATGCTCAGAGCAGGGTCATGCCTGGATCCTCAGCTTGTGCCATGGCCCCACTGCCCCTCTGGTGACCAAGTAAGGAAGCCAGGGGAGGGGGTGAGTCTGGGGCTGGCACGCCACCCCAGTGGGGAAAGGGTGCGGCAGGGTTGGCTCGGGGCAACGGGGACCAGCGGTGGGAACTGCGCGTTAGGGAAGGACTCTGTGGGCTTCTGGGGGGTGGTTGGGAAGGGCTCGGGGAACCAGCGGGGGGGGAGGGAATGGATTGGGGCCCTGGCAACTGGAGGCGGCTGGCCCCCCCCAGCAATATTTATGTGTAGCTGTGCCCCTGCTCAGCATGGATAGCCAGATTCCCAAGAGAGGGCAGATGCTCCCTGCTGCCTGTCAGCCACTGTGCCACAGTGCACTAATACTACCAGGTGACATGGGATGGCTCTTGCTGATGGCAGTGCAGTCAGAAGGACAGTGCCCCCCCCCGGTTTGCATGGTGCCACTGTGGTGTAGTCCCCGGGCTCTCATGAAGCAGCTGGTGAAACGCTGCAGTTCTTTGGTGCCCTGTAAGATCTGGGCAATCCGAGTGGCAGAGGTTGGATGCTAAAGCTGTGGAAAGGGTGGATAATCCCTGTGGCTGGGGGAGAGTGACTGATCCTCAGGCACAACAGAGCCCAAGGGCCCAAAAGTGGCTCAGGGCAGGGCAGGTCTCTGTTTCAAGAGGAAGCAGAGTGTGTGACTAGCTGTGTGTGTGCATTGTCAATGAGACAGCCCAGCCCTACTCTGGAGTCGGCAATCCCAGCGCAGGGGGCAGTGCCTTGTCTGGTGAAGGAGCTCTTCATCAGGCTTGCACAAAAAAGACCTAGAACTGTGTCTCAGAAAGGGCATGGTGGACCCACAGCTCAGCACAGATGCAAAGGGAGATTGCAGATTTGCCACAATCCAACTGCCACATCAGGGTACCTGGACTGCAGTGACAAAGTCCAGAGCAAGTTGATTGCACCCCACCATAAGCAAATGGGCAGGGAAGGACATAAAGGCCCTGTGGTTTCCAGGAGAACTTCCTTACAGTCTCCAATTTGTGCCTTTGTTTTTAAACCCAGGATTAACTGTAGGCACATTTGATAGCACTTGGACATCTAACTGCTGGTTGCTTTGATGAACCATGCTGCCCTGAGTTCTTATTTGTGCCAAGGACCACTTAGAGCTGGGAGTAGCTTGAGGCCCCTTTGTACTAGACAGTGCATGAACATTTGAGAGTCACCATAGAGCACAAAGAGGTAGGTTCAGAACCAGAATCTCTTTGTCCAACTGAAGTTGACTGGGGCTCTAAATCCCGCCTGTGCAGCATCTTGGAGAGAGGCCAGCAGCTGGAAATCATTGCTATTGATTTACCCAAAGCCCTAGACATTTTAAACCAGAAGAACCTGCTCCTCAATCAGGATCCCAAATGGACTATGTTCCCCTAACTTCAAAACACCATGACCTGCCTTTCTGGAATAACAAATGAGAAACATGATCAAGGGGACATGGCTAGTTCCAGGCAATCAGGCCATGGCCACCATTCCCCTATAACCCCTCCAACTCCCAGGTTTATTGTCCCAAGCAGCACATCTGGCTTGTGTGAATTCGGGTGAGCAGCACTCAGGCATCACCCCACAGCTTGGCTCATCTGACTTATGAAGATGCCAGTAAGGGGCTGTCACACACCTCGGCAGATATAGGAAGTCACGTTGTGCAGGAAGGTGTCCTCCAGGAGTTCAGCATAGTTGTCCCTCTGAACAGACAGCCCCGGTTTGTAGGATGTGCCCTCACAGGCAATGACACCAAGCTGCTCAGAGTTAGGGGATGCACGGAAGATATCACCTATGCCCAGGGAAACAACCTAGGGGACAAGCAAAAAGCAGTTACTGAGCCAGGTACTGTGTGAAATCCCAGAGCCCAACAGGAGAAGTTTTCAGTCCAAGCTGAGAAGCAATCAGGGAAGGACAGAGGGTGAGATCACAACACTAATACTTGTAGGCATGTCATTAATAAATAAGTGCTCGTTGGTTACACTGGCACTAGTGCTTGCTGTCCTGGTGATTAAAGTAGGTGCACACTGGTACAATGTGCACAACTGAAAGCCACACCTGTGTCCACCCAGCTGGTCATGACTGCTCAGAGCTTCTCTCTCTAGGCCCCTCCCTCCCTCTCTTGGGAAAGCATTGGGTCCCATCCGGCCCAGTCTCTCTTACCTGGGTGTTGATTGCACAGAGCGAGGAGAGCGGGGTGGGGTCTCTCAGTGTGTCAGATCGCCCATCAGTGATGACGATGGCCACCCTTTTGTCTGAGGCAAAGTTCCGCAGCAGCCTGTCCTTGGTGAACTGAAGGGCCTCACCAGTGAAGGTGCCACCTGCTATCCACTTCAGATTCTTAATGGCCCTGAAAGCAAATGGTGAGGAAAGTTCACATCTGACATGCCCTGGCTCATTTCAGAGGTCAAATGAGGTCACTCCTGGGAATGAGTCTTTTTTGTGGCCGATGCGTGTTTATGGTAGGACAAGAGGGGCTCGCTGGGCTGCGTAATACTGCATGGCTAAAGCAACAGCAAAAGTAAAGATTTCTTTGTATTCCCAGGGGGCCAAGACTGTTGTGTTGGCTCACAGCTCTGCTGCCAAAGGCAGTGTTTTCTCAGTCCATCTGCACTGCCAATGCAATCCACCTGCATGCAGCAGGTGGAGGCACCCACTTTGCATTGGATCCACACACTGTTCTCATTGCTGCACGCACTCTGCATTCACTTAACTAATCAGTGGGAACAAGCAGTTGGCTCAGTCTCTACTGGAGCAATTCGTTGTAGCCACACCACTGAGAGTGCTCACAGACCTATGTATTCTGTACATGACATCCAAGGGCATAATCTCTTGTAAATGGCTTGTGACAGCCCAGAGGAAATGAACATCACTTGGGGCCCAGAGAGGACATCACTGCAGATCGGCTGTGACTGGCTATGTTGTCAGAACAAGCTAACAAAAGTACCACGGAGACATACAGTAGATGGCATATATGCATGCCACCTATCTTGGTCCACACCCTCCCACTTGTCTCAGTACTTTGGAACAGCCCCTGCAAGGGCTCAGTGGGTCTGTCTACACAGTAGCTGAAAGGGCAGTGGCTGTGACACACTCGCACAGTTAAGATGCAATCAGCATATCACTGCTTTGGGTTTGTAAAGCATTTGTAGGCCAGAGCCAGGGGAACAGCCACACAGCTTTGTTACAACAGGACTGTAACTACTCAGTTTGGCCAGAAGCTGGTTGCTGAGTGGCTTATCGACTTACTCCTTCAAGGCTCCAATATTGTCGATGGTGGGATCGCCCATAGCCACCAGCTCCTGGGTGTTGCCGTGGCTGTACTGCACAACGCCCACTTGGGAATCTCTACGGTCAAACTGTTGAGAAAGGGTTAGACGTGAATGGATACTGTGAGGAGTGGAAGGATTTTCAGTCATATCTGCATACTCCATACCTATCACCTTGACTCCAGGAGGCCGTTTGTCTATTAAACTGCATGGGCCTCCTTTGAGAGGTTTGTCTCCTCATCTGGTACTAGGACAAAATAGGACATGGTTTTGTCTCATGTTGGATGGGGGACACCATTCCAGCCCCTCTGGATCTTAAAAATGGTCCCCCTCCCGAAGGATGACTTCACACACACTGACATGTTGCCAGGGGCAGGCCTCACCATTCCCAGAAATAAAAGAATGGCCAGTTTTCCAGGCATGTGTGAGTGGTCGCCCTGCTGTGGCATCATCACTCATTGGGATGGAAGAATTCATGGTCTCCATAGGCCATGGGAGATTGGGCTAAGGGCTTGAGACCCAGAGCAATCAGGACTGGCTGGCTGGATCAACATATGTGACTGAACGACCCTGGAGAGACAAGAGGAACCCCGAAGACTGATGATCAGCTCCTCACAGCAGATGCAGCCGAATATGTGCACACAGCCAGGGTCTGAGCTCTGGGACCCTCCCAGTGAACAAGGTCCCAGGACCTGGGCTCCAGCCCAAGCCCAGTGAGGGACCAGTCCTATACCCCAGGAGCCCTATGGGGGCTAGCTGCAGTATATACACACCTTGAAGGACACCAGCCTCACCTGGCACTGACAGACAGAGACAGAGAAACGAAGCAGCACCAAGACTCAAAGGCGCACTGCCTTTAGTTAGTATGGATGATGGCAAACCTCTGCACCTTCAGCTAATTGTACCCAGATGCCTGTAGGTAGTAGCCTTGTTCTGAGAGGCTGCCTGGAGTCCCTACACATACTCCTTGAGAGCCCTGGGCCTGTAGGGGTAGGAACAAGCTGCCTGGAAGACTCTGGCTTAGCTCAACTTGCTGCAGGGAACCAAGGGGTGGGGGGTTACTAGTACCCCAAGGCCCAGCTTCAGACCTGTGGAGTCCATGGGCCTGTCCTGGAGAACTGTGTGGGTCCTCAGGCATGGCATACTGACTAGGTCACTTTCAGAATGCAGGTTACAGGCTAGGGAATAGTCCAGACCCTGTGCATCAGGGTCACCCCAAAAGCTCACCTTCACATGCTCATCTTTGCTCAGCCTGTCAATGACTTTAATGATGAAATCCTTGGCAATCTCAAAGTTCTGCAGGCCAATGCTCTCCGAACTGTCCAACACGAAAAGCACATCAATGGGGCCACATGTACATTCTGCAGCAAAGCACAGATCCAGAGGAATTTGTGTTAGATGACCTTTGAACAGCCCAATGCAACTCCTTCAAGCTGGTGGAGTGACAGCTGGTGTCAGTCCGTAATGATGAGTTTGCTTTACTGGTAGCAAAGATGCGACACATAAGAAAGCAACAAAATCACCACATATACAATGGCAGATGTTGTTAGCTCACTAATCCTTTTGATTTCCTCAGTGCCTCTTCTGACCTTTAAAGGCTTTAGTCTGCTTAAAAACACACATACAGCATTTCAGAAAGCCCAGACTCCACTAACCAGGTCCCATATGAGTCCCCCTAGATTCTCCTCATTTTTTCCAACTACTCAGCTCAGAAGAGACAGAGGTATGGGTTGTGGGAGAGTCTGATTCAGCTAGCTCTCCTCCAGGCACTGCCCTCAGCTACAGATTGACTGGGCCACTGGGGTTTGGTGAGGGAGCTCCACTCTTGGAAATCAATTTTCCTGGGCCCTCATCTCCCCACCCTAGTACCTTTGGGTTCCTAAACCACTCCATCAAGACACTGTAAAGAGACATGAAATGACAACTCCCACATCCCATCCCTGCAGGACTGGGAGAAAGAGTGGGATCTGGATTTGCACCATATGCAGAGCAGCTGTCTCTTCCAGCACAGAAAGGTGGGAAAAGGTCACTCAGAGCATTGCTGGCCATAGGTCATATGGCCAGTAATCTTCTAGGACACAGCACAGAGGTTTCTTAGTGTGAGTGCTCATGCTTTCCGTGATTCAAATACTACTTGGTTCTGTGGCTGTATTCTCGAAGCAAATTCTGCACCACCAGTTTGAATTGGCTGGCCAATGACTGTGGCTTTGCGTACTGGAACAGTAAAGAGGTGGGATGGAAACCAGCAAAGGAACCAGTGAACATTCCTGAAGAGTTTGTAAAGTGACACTCACCACAGCAAGCTGGAAGAAAAGGGGAGAGAGAAAGAGACATGATGTTAGAGTATACTGAGTGTTCTTCCATACAATAACTCAGGCAGTCGCTTGTAAAGAGCTGCCAGGAAATAGTACAGCATGGGAGATTTATATAAGAACACAACAAAATTAAAATATCTCCATTCAAGGAAGGTTCTCTCATTTTGTGCATTTGAAAACACCTTCTCAGTTTAAAACGTGCATGCTCCACATCTGGTGTCAGCACCAGTTGGACAAGAAGGAGTAGAATGAAAGGACTGAAGGGCCTTGAGGAATTTGTGTGGAGAATATATTACTGCAATATGATACCAAACCAATATCTTTCAGGAAATGTTCAAATGCACTGAAAAGTTTTCGAACACTATAGATAGTCTCTCATATCACATGCCAAGGTCCCAGATGTGGTAGGTACTAGAAGGTTTGAAACAGTTTACTTAGCCACATTCCATTCCTAGTTACAATGATCTGTTACTTCTAAGAATGGAAACGAAGGAAAATCCTGGCAAAATTAAGCAATTGTCAGTCTAAACTCAAATGGCTAGGGTGTGGGGACTTCAAATAGAGTCCAAACTCAAAGTATTGTGAATCCTCGGTTGGCCAGGATTTTTGAGCACTGTGTGCAGGGAAAAACTGCATTATACTTCCTCATGGTCGCAAAAGGTAAAGTTAAATCCCTTTATCCAATGAAAAATATTAAGGGCCTGATTTTCAAAATCAGGTGAAAGACTGTGCATTCAAAAATGCATACACAGCTGAGCTTTGCGCATACTTTGCATGTGCAGTTACCAGGAGCACACATGCATCCAGTGTTTGCACATGCAGTTCAGGTATTTGCACATGTCTGGCTGGCTAACACCAAATACCTGATCTGCACAAGGAGTGACAAAACCAATATATGAAAATTACACAAGGCATTAAAATTCAAGCCCAGACAGTCTGGGTGTTACAGGGTGCACCTTAAGGAAGGCAGCATTCATATGTGAGTTCCTATATTTTCAAATGCTCCCTGAGCTGCAGAAAGTATTCAACGCCCAAAGGACTGAGTTGCCAACCCCCTAGTCATTTGGCACCTTGCACGGGAATGGTGCCTGTTTCCCCATCTCTGCAGTGACTAGTCCAACACTGCACCATAGGTGAAAAGTAGCTGACGCTGGTATTGCCATGAGTGAATCCTCCACAAGGAAGCAATACCTAGATTTTCCACCAGGGCCATTTCATTCCACCTGGATGAGGGCCTTTATGCCTCAGTGCTGGCCAGAGACTGACTGGAACACCAGGCTGGGTGATTCACCATGCCATGGGAGTTCCTGGTCTGTCTAGTGTTGCTTCCTGCAGTCACTCCCTTGCCTCAGGGTCCACCCAGAGACAGACTCTTTGGCCACATGTTCACATCAACCTCCTAGTGCACTGGCTGCCTAGGGCACCAGGGCTGTGCTCTGCAGTGCACTGGAGTTGGGGGCTGGCATCAGAAGCATGGCATGTGACATGGTTCCCTGAGCAGGTCTGTGTCCAGCCGGCCCAGAGCTGAGCAAAGCCACTGACCTTTGCTTTGGAAATACTTCCGCATGAAAACAGAATTTTTTTCCCAGTGCAAAGATAGCTAAAGCCATAGGGTTTTGTTGTTGTTGTTGTTGTTGTTTTTGGTTTTGGTTTTTTCCCCCTGGGGGTTCTCTGCAGTGACACCAACTGTCATATGGACTTTTGTGGCCGGACACCCCCAGGACATGGTCCTAGGTCAACGTCCTGAGGTGGACATGTGGTTTTCATTGGTTAACTAATCAGGCCGCCTTCCCTTACAGACTGACCAGGGGAGGGGAAATACTCACAGCACATCTTCTTGATGATGTCTAGAATATCACATTCCTGGAAATAAAGGAAAAGAAATGCTGATGGGCCAGGCCACAACAGACTCATGCCCCTGCCCTACCATGGGCAACTGCTGTCTTGCATACATAGCCTGGATACCTGCTGTGTGGGGAATGAGCCACAGGTGAAGTTTCTGGCCTACCACAAGTGACGGTCACCACAGTGCTACAGGTGGCAGCTACCTGGCAATTTCCATCTTGCTTTAACCACAAGAGTCATGGGTCATACACACTGGACATGTCTGGATGCTCCTTCCCCTCTCATTGGGCCAGAAGCAATGTCCCAATCACAGTATATGTGACAAGCTCTTTAGTAAACTAAGAAGTTTTTAATCTCTGTGAAATCACAGCCAAAAGCCACCAATTCTCCATTTAATACGAGCAGATTGCATGGAACTTAAACGGCTGCTAAGGTGTTAGGCTGTTCTCAGGGGAGGAAATCCAGGTCCTAATATCGACACGAACAGCTGGCTCCCAACAAAACACAGGGCTTCAGGCTTACTAGAATTATTGGGAGCACAGTCAGGGAAAACAACTAGGTTCCCACCTCCTCATGGAAAACGCCCTGGAATGCTACAGCCCTGTTGGGAATGTCTCCAGGCATATGGCTATTTGAGAACTCCTAAAGGAATATATTTCCACAAGAGCCATGACACAGGGCAGCTGAAAGACAGATAACAGAAAGTAAGCAATGAACATAATGTGAGTCACTCACGTCTGGTCCTGGGATTCCTGGGGGTCCTGGAGGACCCTGTCAAACAAAGCATTGGAAAGGAGGTTAAGGGAGGAACTGGTGCTGTCTGCAGTTACCTCCAGACTACCTGCTGTAAAACAACCCAGAGCAAAGTCTGGAAAAGTAGTGTGGCGTACAGGATTCAGTGCTGACAGCTCCAACAGGAGCAGGTGCAACTGTCTGGGTAGTCCCAGGGAAACGAATCACAGAGCCAAACCACTCCAGCCTCTGTGGCATCTCCCACCAGCTGTGCACTAGTCTTTATCTGCAGGTGATACCATCACCAGAAATGCCCTACTGCAAACTGCAGTGTTTCTGTCAGGAGGGGTGAGGAAATGCCCCCTCCATCTGTCAGAACCCTGGCACCAACTCCTCCTTCTCCTTCCATCATCACGGTCAGCTGCCATCTATCTACAGGGGCTGGGTATCTTTGGAAGTTTGGTGGTGCCACTCCACTAGTGGCCGGAGAAATGTCCTTCTGCCCCGGGCTGGCACTGCTAGCCTATCATGGATACTCATTAGTTCTCCTGCTGTACAAACATGGCAGAGACAAGGGAGACTCAGGGGCTATGTCTAAACTGGAGACTTAAGTAGACTTAAGCAACTCCATAGTCACATTTGGAGTTCATTAAGTCAACTTAAGCTGTTTAAGTTTCAGCTTTGCAACCATACTCTCCCCGGAACCCAAAGACTTTGGCTTCCCGTAAGCTACCCAGCAAGTCTAAAGGCATCGCAGACCTGTTATTGCTCAGTCTCAGGTGGCTGAATGCCACTTGTGCCTCTAAGAAGTTGGATGCAGACCACTCGGCAGTTGCCTAACTAGTTAGCATGCCAGCGTCTCGTTCATTATCGGAATTAACCAGACAAAATCGCTCCACCAACTAAGAATGGCCACGCACCACCACTCACAGAATCGAGAAAGAGCTGTCAATCTTTTCTGTCCCCAGGGCCGGTGAGGTTTCCTGTGCTCCCATGCTTAAGGCAACTTAATAACTCTCACCCTTAAAGTCAACCTTAAGGGTGAAGTTGACTTTATGAAGTCAGCTTAACAAAATGTGGCCATTAAAGTCAATGTGATAAAGTTGACTTAAGGCAGGGGACATATTTTAACTTCATTAAGTCGATTTTAAATGGGTCCCTGAGTTAAGTCGTCAACTTAAATTAATGGGAACTCTTTAAGTCAACTTAATAAAGTCGACTTTAAGTCAACCTTAAGTTGACTTAACTGAGCTCTCTAGTGTAGATATAGCCAGGGAAGTTAGCCCCCCGGGCGGGGGAGGTGTACAGCTGACCTTCCTTAGCCCCTCCATGGGCTGCATTGCAACCACTCAGGACATGGCAGTGAGGGGACATTTGGGTATTATCTCACTACAAAAACCCACCACAGTGTCACAGTGTCTGGGCCTCATGAATGTGGGGGTGCCATGAGCATGGTGGCTGCACATGCCAGCACTGGGCTTTAGGAGAGCACTGCTCATTTCGCCCAGGAGGACAGGACAGCAGGGTTCCCATTGCAGCTTCCTACAGGCTGTATTTCTCAGTTGTGCTTACATATCCCAATGAAGGCATGGTTTGAATCATAGCAGTAACTAAGCCAGCCAACAGTCCACTTCCTACCTTCTCTGGCCTCCATTCAAATTTTGCTCTTCACTAGAGAATTTGCTTGTCCAGGGGAAAAGGAGACATTTATTTTACTCATCAGAGGCAACAAGAGGTTGCCATAGGCACAAGAGAAGTGAAACACTAAATTATGTGTGTTTGGGCATGTGAAATAGTGGCATCCACTGTACAGCAGGGCCCATCTGCGACCCGCCAGTGCAGCAATATCATGGAATTGACACACAACGGAGAGTTAGAGCTGGCTGGGAATTTTCCACCGCAATGATTTCCTGTGAAGGAAAATGCAGCTTCTGCTTCACTGAAATTTTCTACAGGAAATTTTAAATTCATCAGAAAACACTGATTTCTTGTTGCAAGTAATGTAACACATTACATATTCTGTCTCAGGTAGATTAAACCTGAACTGAACATTTTGCAATGCTGATCTGACCCAAAGCATTTTATTTTGAGTCTGTTCAACATTAAACTACCCTCCCTATTGTGATGTACAGGCTCATGGGAATCGTAGTTTGAGACCCTATTCTCATTAGGATGGGGCTCGCTGGCAAATATCTTTTATGATGCAATGCAGATTCCTGATTGCTCATACTGTGTAGGATATCACTGGAGTCACACGACTTTGGGGTGCATCATGGGAGATGTAGTACAAGCAGGAGCTTGCCCCATAAGGGAAAAGGGAAGCACAGATTCCTAAACTACAACTTTCATGAGGTCATTGTGCCAAAATGACAACATGTGGTTTAATGTTGCACTGAAGCATTTTTAGTCAGTTCACAAGTGGAAACAAAAATTTTCAAAGTTGGGAACACCTCACTGTTTTGTTTTGATGAACCAAATGTTTCTGAATCAAAATTGTTCCAAATATTTTGTTTCTTGAAACATTTTGACATTTTAACAGTCCATCACAATCGGGGACTCAAACAATAGTTGAAATATTGGAATTTACTATAAGGCAGGGCAGACATTCCGAATTTCCCTCAGGGCCACTTTGAATGTCTGTTATAGAGTTCACACAACTCAGCTGTTACCCAGGGCTTCAGGAGCTGGCCACTGGGTTCAAAACTAGACACAACCATCTCTGCCAAGCTGACTCTCAGTGGCCATAGCACCTACATGCTCTGCCCCCTCCATGCTGTGCTTTTCACAGTGCTGTGTTACTTACTGGGGGGCCTTCAGGGCCTCTGTGACCTTTGGCTCCCTTCACACCTTTGGCACCAGGGTTGAGATTCTGGAAAAAAGGAACATGCCATTAGTGAGGGACTGGATTGCAGGAGCATTGTTAACTCAGCTGGATAACAGAGATGTTTCACTGGACCTCTGCAGCTATGACTGACTTTGGCCCTATGTGTCACCTATGCTATTAGCATGTTATAGTGTACTTTCCATTTCCAGGCATTACGCATTACTATTTCAATGAAATGATACATGATCTCTTTCCAACTAAGAAATGGATGAAAATAAGAAATTGTGAAGGATCTCTGCAAAAGTTCCCATTCTGGGTTGTTTTGTTAAAAACAGTGGCTAACGTATGCCTGATGGAGCACATTTCCAAAGGACAGCAGAGAACCTAGACAACACCTTCTTCACTGACATTGGAAAGCACCTGAATTTGAACACATTTATAGCATGTGGGCAACAAGTTGTGCCCCAGTCAGTTACTTTTGTGCTGCTATAAAATGTATAATGGGCTGTAACACCAATATGGCAAAATTGAAATGACATCAACAGGAGCATGACAAATTAGACCTTGTTTCTTCTTACTCTTCCACCCGCAAATAACCCCACAATAAGGTACATTGAATGAGGCAGGGGTGCAGGATTGGCTTTTCAGCTTTCCTAGATAACCTCAGACTACACTACATCAACCAAACTGTCACAGTAAAACTTGCAGAAGTATTTTGCCCTTGAAATCAATATGACTGACAGCAACTGCGCCCACCTGCTTGCCAACATTTGGCCCAGTGCAATTTGAAATTGCAGATATAGATTGCTGAAAGATGAGGTTTCTGACCAAATTCATGGAAGGACCATGGCAGTAGAATTAAAGCTACCTGATGACCTCAGCAGTGAAAAACAAATTGAGAGATGGCAGACCTATGACTTAGATCACTCAGTGATGTAGGATGGCTCCTAGTTAATCTCGCAAGTCTGTTGCATCCACCAGGCCAGATAGAAGTGTGTATGTATTTAGAAATGACTTGCCCATATCCTCTGGGCCTTAGAGGGTGTCTCAAACACCTGCATAGAAATAATGGCCACAGACAGTGTGAAGGTGCTGCTCCCTCAGCCTGGGGAATTTCATTCTGGCCAGGCTGCTTTCTGAAGCTGCTTCTTAGAGGTGGGACCCAGGCCCCCATAGGGGATAAACAAATGAATGTGAAGCATGATCTGCTTTCTCTGTCCTGTAACAGGCTGGGAGCAAATGGACTCTTGGTGCCTATTGCTGAGATGCTGGACCGAGCACTACTGTCTGTTACTGGGCCCCATGCTCGCCACAGGAGAGGTCAGCACTTTCCCCAGCTCGGGGATCAGGACAGAAGTGGCCCCAGATTGCGCCGACCAGCCATATGGACCTTAGCACAAATCAATCTTCTCGTTGGCTTCTGAACCATGCACACTCCTGATGAGTTCAGATTGCTCCTAATGGGCTGGATTTTAATGTCTGCTGAGGCTGCTGATGGTTGGTCTAGCAACCCGAGAGATAGCTACCTGTAGCTCCTCAGACTGGCCGTTTTAGGCCTTGCCTCACAGCTACTCTCCAAAGCATGAGCTGCAAGGGGCCACTCAGCACTCACCCTTGCCAGGAAAGGGAAGGGAATCTCCTGTCCTCAAGGCCACCAATGGGAGATGGACACTTTTGCAGAAGGACTCAGCAAGGTGTGGAGTGACAGGGAAGGGACACTGAGTGTAACCTCACTGTAGCTCTAGAAACCAATATAGTAACCACTGTGGAGTGCCTGTGGTTACAGCTGCCCTATGGATCTCCCAGGGAAGCTAAGCCAACAAATGGGAGGATGAGCCAACTTCTAACTATAGGTAAAAAGAGAATGATCTACAATGTCTTCATCTGCTAGGGAAACTCAGAGGGATGGATCCCCATCTCAGGCAGCTTTGATTCACTATGTTCTCAGAAGAGGCAAAGACAAATGATGCCAGTCACTAAGAGTGCTTTTTTGGGCCGTTCCTCAACACTGAGACTAGAAGTTCCAGCAGCTGCAGGTTGTAAGGCAGGGGGGCAGCAGCAGCAGCAGCAGGTCATGGGGCACTCCGAGTCAGCCTGTCTTCCATTCACACCTATGCTGAGGAACTACTTCACTATCGACTTCAGCTCCAGGGACCCTTTCCATCTGTCTTTGCTCCAGGGAAAGCAAACTAAATGGGGGGACTTCAATTACTCTGGCATCTGCTGGGTGGGTAATACAGCAGTGTATAGACAATCCAGAAAGTTTTTGGAAAGCATTGAGAACAACTTCCTGGTACAAATGCTGGGGGAACCAATTAGGACCATGCACCTCTTGACTGCTGCTCACAAACAAAGAAGAATTGGTAAGGGAAGCAGAATTGTACAGCAACCTGGGCAGCAGTGACCATGAGATCAGTGGGTTACTTACCAGTAACTGTCCTTCTTCAAGATGGGCTGTTCAGATTCATTCAGTATCAGGTGTATCCATGTTGCAGCGCACGGTTAGCCAGAAACTTTTTAGCCCTTGCCTGTCAGAAGAGGGCTGGTGGCCACCGTCCCCTCACCACCCTGTGGCTGTATATGTGGCCACCGCCCGGCCCCTCCTCAGTCCCTAAAGTTGCCAACTTCAAATTGCTGGGATGGCAGGAGGGTTGTGAATGAATCCGAGCAGCCCATCTTGAAGGACAGCTACCACCGTTCTTCAAGTGCTGCTCAGATACATTCAGCATCAGGTGACTGCTAGCTGTGCTGTGGAAGGTGGGTGGAGTTGGAACCTTATCTGCTGTCAGCACAGCTACCCACAAACAACACAGCACCCAAACCTGGGTGAAGAAGCAGTGGGACACCAGGCAAATGCCTACAGAGATGCCACCAAGTGCAGGATCGTCAAGAGAACACGTGCATAAGAGTGCTGAGGGGTCATTTGCCACTCTGTTGGGAGACTAGAACTCCAACAGGGGCAACTCCTGGTTCGTTACCAGGGAACTTGCCATATCATAACAGCAAAAGAGCATCCTTGTCACCAGCAAGACTGTCTAGTGTAGGAAGGTTGCCCTTCCCTAGTAGAATTGACTCCTGAGAAAGGCAGTCTTGATCCAGAGCAACAGGTTCCTACAGCCACAGGTGAAGAGCAAGGGTGTGATAATTGCCACCCTTGCCGCCTTAACCCCAAAGGGAGGTCAATTGGGTTAGGTTACTAATCAAGACCGGGGGTAGGCAACACATCACCCCTTGACCAAGCGGGGGCAGGCAAAAGGCCTTTCCCCATTGACATACTGGCAGGAGATGTCAAGGGCAGCATTGATAAGAGAAGCCCTAAACTAAGGCATCCCGCCTCCATATGGAAGATAATGTTGGAACAAAAATAATGAGGAAGGAGTAGCTGAGGAGCCCTGCTCCTCCATTCATTGATGCATGGGAATGGAAGACCTGGAGGGAGGGCCCAGGAATGAGGCCTAGATGCTTGGCAGGCCCATTTCTGGGGCCAAAAGCATCAGAGATGCTCCATCAAGGAGGTCATCATAAGGAGAGAAGTGAGCATCCCAAAAGGGCCCTTCTTTAGAGGTGACCCTTCAACTGGTTATAGTAGAAAAAAAGGGGGACCCTTAGGTACACCCATCCTAGCCTCAGGAGAGAAGCCAATGGCAGAGGTCATGAGTGTTGAATGATCAGGGAGTGAGAACAGAGAAACTGGAGGAGAGGTGATTGAATTTCCGTGTTAGGTCATCCCCAACCAAAGTGGCAGGGGAATGACCTGAGACAGGGGTGGTGAGAAACCATCCCGGGGTTCTGGTAGGGGCTTACGCAACTTCAGGGCTAGGTGCGCATTTCTCTCCCTTGCCCCTGTACTCTACTCTCCCAATAGGAGAAGTGTACTGAATTGAGGGAAACGATATCCGTCTGTCTCTATGAATAGGCCAGGTCCACCCTGAGGGTCACGCCCCCAAGCTCCAGAATCAGATTGTTTGGGGGCACGTGGCTTGCATGATATTCTCACTTCTCCTCGTGCCTGATATTCTCACTCTCACTTCTATGGAGAGACAGTCAACCTTCATGTCACGGCTGGTTGACTCATCTCTAGCCGTGGGTGTAGGTGTTGGGTCCTGGCTGGAACAGCCCAACTATGAGGGATCTTGCATAGTTCCTGATGAGATGACAACAACTTAGCCAAGATGCAAGGCCGACGTGGTTTCTAATGCCTGCTCCGAGAGCGAAGGGGTGTTATTGGTGAACCTCCCTGCGTATTGGAAGGGGTAAGGCTTGGACAGGTCCCGAGTGGAAGATGGGAAGTAAGAGATCCCGGGGAGAGGGGAGGAGGGCATAAGGCAACCCCTACTTAGGGAAAAATAAGGGAAAGCCACTGTGTCCTCTAAGGAACATGGAGGGCATGAGGGCACATTACAAAAGCATCACCCATAAGGCGTCAGGCTTTCCAGCCTGCTAAGGGTTTTGCAAATTCCCTTGGGTCCCAGAGTTCTGCAGGGGAACTAACCATGAGCTAAGGACCACAGGTCCTCAAGGGGGCTCACTCAGGTGTATGAATACCGATGGGGGTTGAGTTCTATCCTCTACTATCTCCCTTCGTTGCGATTCTAGGGAGGAGGGAAATACCATAGAAAGATTAAGGCAGCTCCTAGACAGCTGTCTGAGGTTTTCGGTGAAGAGTGTCCCTTGCTGGGTTGGAGGGAGGCACCAGAGCAGAGGGGGTTCTAGTAGAGGGCGAAACGTGAGGTTTGCCTGTAGGCGGATGGACCAATGAGATGTGGTGAATGTCCTTGGGGAGGAGGGATGGGGGCTGAAGAGACAAAACCTCTATGGTGGAGCTTGAGGATGCCTTGAGCAAAAGGCCTAATATGAATCTGAAGACTATGGCCCTGAGATTAAAAAGGGGACCACCCAGGGAGACAAGGTAGGCAAAGGTAGAGGACAAGAGAGTACGAGCTTGCCCTCTTACCTGCCACCTACAAGGCAGGGTACATCATCCCGCAGTAATTTCCCCAGGATCCATTGCAGGTCAACACGGATAAGAAATGGTCTTGGGATCAGCGACGTGGGAGCGTACCCATCCCAGTGTGCCCAACTGGGGAAGGGTTGGACAAGGTGTCGGAGAGGGAAGGAGAGGCCTTTGGTATGAGGATGGGGAGTAGGTATCCTCCCCTACATGTCCCAGCGAGCTGTAGCCCGGGATAAGGGCTGCAGAGCAGGTGTTGGGGGTGGGGGGGCATCATGCGCCCCCTTCTCATATCTCTGTCACCCCTGGATTTCCACCAAGGCTCCAAGGGCACATGCGACTAGAACCGAGCACACGTGAGAAGAATTCTCCAGTTGCCAGGCCCTTACTTGACCCAAAGAGTATGGTAAGGGAAGACGGTGACGCATCGTTACCAAAGAGGATGAAGACACGAGGCTGATTGCAAGGGGGCATTTAACGTAAGCTATTTAGGTTGCTGCCCTGAAGTTCAAGGATTGGGCTTGATGGAAGGAGAAGTAGCTCTACTGGAGTTGATCACCTTCAGTGGGAGAAAGGGGGCCAACAACCCACGGTCCAAGGGCCTCTAAAAGGTAGTTGTTTCACTTGTGGGGAGGGTCCCTCACCCCAAGTGTCTGTGAGATTGCGGTGGGCTGGGAGAATGTTGAGGCACCTCTGGAGTAAGCATACCCAGGGCTCTGAGGGCTGACCTCAGGTCACAGTTTTTGTGGATCAGGGAGTCAGTGGCCGGGACAAAGAGAGACTGTCTCTCAAAAGGGAAGGTCCAAACGTGGACTGCTGTAAGTCCTGGGAGAGGCTGCTCGGTGCATAACCACGGCTGCAGCAATGCCGCAGCTGGCCATGTCCAAAGCAACCCACACCACTGCAAGGGCATCGTGTGAGCCTAAGGCACCATCCTTGACGAAGGCATCCTGATCATCCAAGTGTTCTTGTGGGAGGAAGCTGCTAAACTCTTCATAGCATTACACAGATCTAGGGAATATCTGCTACACAAGGCTTGATGGTTAGCAATACTAAGCTGAAAGGCTGAAGTTGAATAGGCCTTTTGACCCAGGAGGTCAAACCTCCTGGACCCCTGGAAGCCCTAGGGTAAATTAGGGCGGCTCAGCCCAGTGTGTCCCAGTGATGTCAAGGACATGGGCATGAAGAGGGATCGTAATGGCCACCAGAGAGGATGTAAACCCCAGGTCAAATAAGGGGTCTTGGTTCAACTAGAGAGGTGTGACCTTGACCTTCAGGTAGGTGGTGACCCAGAGAAGGGGGTTGAAGTGTGGTAGGGCCTTCTCTGTAAGACCCTGGCCCTGGGTTCATGACTCTAGTTGTGAGAAGGGACAACTGAGGTGCCCTCTCCTGGGGCCATGGCTCCGAGTTGGAACTCCCCTTTCAAGGCCTCAATGGGAGGTAACCAGCTTCGAGTGTGGTACTGAGAAGAACCTGGTGCTGGGGACCCATCAGTAGGAGGCCAGGCCTGAGGTATGCACTCTTGGACTTCTTTGCGGTGCCGAGGCAAGGTGTTGGCGCCATAGGGGTCAGAGCCCTTAGTTCCATGGTGACGCGGGGCCAAGGAGTGAACGGCTCCCCCCAGTGCTAGGTAGATTGAAAGGAAGGCAGACTTACCATTTGCTTCAATAGCCTGGCAGTGATTTCAGGAGCCGAAGAGCCTCTGCTGCTTCAGAGGCCGCCAGTGTGGATGGCACCATGATAGGCTCTGGGTCCTCACCCCTGGAGGGGAGAGCCAGAAGGGCACTGGCACTTCGGTGGCAAAGTTGATGCCGAGCACACTTACCTATGCTTTGCAGGGGGTTGGTGACAAGAGCGCCTTGGTGCCGACTGGCATGAGGCACTGCCACAAACACATGGCACTCAGATGCTCTGGCCCTCTTCTTCAGAGAGAAGGTGCTGGGGATAAGGTCACATGGCACTGAGATGGTGCTGAACCAAATGCCGATCGCGGCCCTATATTCACAGCTGGAGAGCAGCACCGAGAGGGCTCCGGTGCCAATCTAGCACATGGTGCTGCTTTAGAGGCCAATTGCAGCTTTTTATGCATAGCCGGAGAGTGGCATTGAGAGGACTCCGGTGCCGACTGAGCACGCGGTGCTGAGTTAGAGGCCAATCACGGCTTTTATTCATAGCCGGAGAGCAGTGCTGAAAGGGCTCCAGTGCCAGCCCTGTACGTGGTACCAATGAATCCTCAGGTGCATGGGGCATACCCGGTGTCGGGTGCAGGGCCCGTTCTTGGGCAATGTTATGCACCTTCATGCAGCATAATCCATCCAGTGAGTGCTGATAATATCTACAAACAGGGCTCATAAAACAGAGCAGACAGATAGGTACTTGAATAAATGCAGGAAGCGGGCTGTTCCATAGCCGTTGCTGAGGGCGGAAAAAAAGGAACTGAGGAGGGGCCGGGTGGCAGCCACATATACAGCCACAGGGTGGTGAGGGGATGGTGGCCACCAACCCTCTTCTGACAGGCTAGGGCTAAAAAGTTTCTGGTCAGTCGTGTGCTGCGGCATGGATACACCTGATACTGGATATATCTGAGCAGCGCTCGAAGAAGAGGGTAGAGTTCAGGATCCTGATCAAAGGAAGAAAGGAAAGAAGCAGAAGACAGAACCTAGACTTCAGAAAAGCAGATTTTGGCTCCCTCAGGGAAGTGATGGGCAGGCTTTCTTGGGACGCTAATCTGAAGGGGAAAGGCATCCAAGAGAGCTGACTATTTTAAAGAAACCCTACTAAGGGTACAGGAAGATACCATTCCAGTGCCCAGAAAGAAAAGCAAACATGGAAGGTGCCTGGTGTGGCTTAGCAGAGAACTCTACGATGAAATGAAACACAAAAGGAAGTTTACAAAAAGTGGAAGCTTGGACAGATGATTAGAGAGGCATATAAAGATATCACTTGGGCCTGCAGGGGTAAAATCAGAAAGGCCAAAGGGCAACTGGAGTTGCAGCTAGTAAGGGATGTGAAGGATAACAGGAAGGAGTTCTTCAAGTACATCAGTAACAAGAAGCGGATCAGGGATGGTGTAGGTCCCTTACTGAATGGGGCAGGATCCTGGTGGCAGATGATATGCAAAAGGCCGAAATACTCAGTGCTTTTTATCTCAGTCATCACAGGCGGGGTCAGTTCCCAGGCTACTACACTAGGTAACACAGAATGGAGAGATTGTGAGCAGCCCTCAGTGATGGAAGGTCAAGTTAGGGACTATCCAGAGAAGTTGAATGTGCACAGGTCTATGGGGCCAGATGAGCTGCATTCGAGGGTGCTGAAGGAGTTGGCTGATGTTATTGCACAGTTGTTGCCATTATCTTTGAAAACTCATGGTGTACAGGGCAGGTCCTGGGTGGTTGGAAAAAGGCAACTACAGTACCTATTTTCAAGAAAGGGAAAAAAGATGTGGTATACCTTGACTTTAGCAAAGCTTTTGATATAGTTTCCCACAGCATTCTTATCAGCAAGCTAAGGGAGTATGGTTTGGAGGAATGGACCACAAGGTGGATAGAAAGCTGGCTAGATCATCGGGCTCAGTATGTAGTGATCAATGGCTCAGTGACTAGATGCAACCAGTAGCTAGTGGAGTGCCCCAGGGGTCGGTCCTGGGGCTGGTTCTGTTCAACGTCTTTATTAATGATCTGGGTGATGGGATAGATTGCACACTCAGTAAATTCACTGATGACACCAAGCTGGAGGGAACGGTAAACGTGTTAGGGGGCAGGGATAGGATTCAGGGAGACCTAGACAAATTACAGTATTAAGCCAAATGAAATCTCGTGAGGTTCAAGAAGAAAAAGTTTAAAGCCCTGCACTTAGGGCAGAAAAATCCCATCTACTGCTACAGGTGGGGACTAGATTGGCTAAGTAGCAGCACTGGAGAAAAGGACCTGGGGCTAATGCTGGATGGGAAGCTGGATATTAGTCAACAATGTGCTCTTGTTGCCAAAAAGGCCAAAGGCATATTGGGCTGCATCAGTAGGAGTGTTGCCAGCAGATCGAGGGATGTGATTATTTCCCCCTCTTTGGCACTGGTAAGGCCACATCTGTAATACTGTGTCCAGTTTTGGGCTCTGTGCTACAGAAAGGATGTTGACAAATTAGAAAGAGTCCAGAGGAGGACAATGGAAATGATTAGGGGGTTGGGGCACAGAACTTATGAGGAAAGACAGAAGGAAGTAGGCTTATTTAGTCTGCAGAAAAGAAGACTGAGGGGGGAGTTGATAGCACCCTTCAATTATTTCAAGGGGTGCTCCAAAGAAGAGGGAGCTAGGCTGTTCTCAGTAGTAACAGAGGACAGAACAAGGAGTAATGGTTTCAAGTTGTAGCTGGGGCAGTTGAGGTTGGATATTAGGAAAAACTTTCTCACTAGGAGGGTGGTGAAGCATTGGAATGGGTTACCTCGGGAGATGGTAGAATCTCCATCTTTGGAAACATTTAAGGCCAAGTTAGACAACACACTGGCTGGGATGATTTAGTGGGAGTGGTCCTATTTTTAGCAGGGGGTTGGACTAGATGACTTCAGAGGTCCCATCCAACCCTATGATTCTAAGGAGGAATGGCTACCATTACAGCTCCAGTCTGCAATTACCATGTTGCTCTAATAGAAAACAAATCAAGCCAAGGTATAGCTGTTACCTCCTATCTACCCCCTATAAAAGTTTTAATGGTATATTTACACATGAACAAAAGACACTCCTGATACTGAGACACACTGCATTGCAGCAGAGTTCATGAAGATTTTGGAATGGGAGCAAATCCTCTGGATTTCACTGCTGGGGGAAACAATTCAGATTTTAAGAAGAAAGTGGTATCAGCCTCATGCTTTACTCACATCATTCCCAGGGTCTCCTGCTTCTCCTTCATCACCCTTGAGACCAGGACAGCCTTTAGTGCCCTGAAAGTTGACACGAAAAACACTCCAAATTAAAAGCCAGGCATGAGGGCAGGGGTCTCAAACTAAAATCACTACAAGGGCTGCATGAGGCTGCACCCCTGAAACCTTTTCATATAACAATATTGCAAATGACAGTAATGATGGTGTCATTGCGGGCTGCAGGAAATAGCTTCAGGGGCCGCATGCAGCCCGTGGGCTGTATGTTTGAGACCCCTGTAGAGTAACAGCTGTCCTCACTAGCCTACAGTGAGTGCGAAAACCTGCTACAAAAACAGACACCCATGAGGAATCAAAGCTGGTCTTTATTCCTTAATGTTGAGTTACAATAAATGTGTGTCATCAAGCTGGAGTCCTTCTTTCTTGGCACAAATCACTCTACAGCTCAGATGGAAGTAACCTTACAACATGAGCCATCAATTCCCGTCAGCTTTTTTGATCTCCTTCCCCAAGTTATTATGAGTCACACTACAAAAGGAAACTCTTATAAAGCATATCTGTGGCTGAAGATACACACACAATATAGGCCTGTGGGTAGCAAGGGATAGCCCAGTCTTTTAGACACATGGGCTTCAGGGTGATTTCAGAGCACTGGCTAGCTGGGAACAAACCTAGCACACACTGCTCAGGGAGTTTGGAATGACAGAACCCTATCTGAGAGACAGACGTAGACTTACATTAATACCAGGATCTCCTCTGTCACCTGGATATCCCTGTGAGGGAAGGGAAGAGATTGCGTTAAAGAGGAGGACTAGAAATACTGTTATTTATGTAATGATTTCCTGTGTAGCAAATAAAACTCACTGGGCAGCCATGGAAACCATCTGTGCCATTTCCTGGAGGGCCATCTGTCCCCTAGTAGGAAGAGCAAAAGCAAGTGAGGTGTCAAAAGCAAACCAATTAACTCACTTGTCAGCTTATAACAGATGGCCATTCACCCACAGCAAGGTGGCAACACATCATCCTATCCAACACAGCCCATAATTCCTCACAGGATGAGCCAGAACCCTACAACATTCCTCCTAGACTGCTCGATTTACAGCCACGGTCTTGATGAATAAGGTGAAACACCCTGATGATGGGCCAATCAGCAATGCGCCCTACAGGTTTCTCTTATATAACAATTATCTTCTGACACATGAATCATAAAGCTGTATTTTGTAACGGCCTGACACAGAAATCAGAATTTAACTAGACCCACCATCCAAGAGCTAATAAAATGAAAATATCCTAGTCCTCAAGAGACCAGGAGCAATACAGAAATAGGAAGATTTTTAACAGGCTCTTTATCATTAAAGATTCTCTTTATTTTCTTGAGACAGTCAGCCAAAACCACTTAATGAGTAATTACACTTTGTGACTGAGTTGACAATGGGAAAAGCTCCACATCTCCTGAATCCAAGGCAGTGCTTGTAATGGCTCATTTCTCTTCCATAGGACAGGTCTACATTGTAACGGCATTTTGGCAACAGTTGAAGGGAAATATGCAAAGACTAAGTACTTAAAATACCTTGTGAGTCTTTGGCTGCGTGCCACCTATTTACTATACTGTCTTCAGTGCACTGAGTTGAAGGGAAATGCCCTCCTTTCGACTCAGGACTACACTACTTACCGGGGTGGTCTTCACCGATCGACTTTCTGATCGGCTGAGAGGGTCTTCACAGACTCAATCAGTCGATTGGAAAGATCAATCTGATGGTGGCGAATTTGTTGCCGTCAGTGAAGACTAGCCCAGAGAAACTAAACCCACAGACACAAACCTCAGTGAAAACACTGACTTATGGAGTTTCACTGACAAATATTGTGACCTTATAGGTAGAGAAAAATGGATACTGCTCCAACCATCCGCAGGCCGATGAAGGAACGCACAGCACAAAATGAGCAATGGGAGGGAATGAAAACCACAAAGCAGGCAAGAAGTGGAAACCCCTTTGCCAGACATGCAGCAGTGATGTGACTGGAGCGAACCAGCTGGTACACAATGCTAGGTGCGCTTGCTACCAAAGGAAACTACTTCAGGTGGCTGAGCAGGACCTGAGAGGCAGGGGTTCCATGTTGAACTCTTCTGGGGTCTGGCTGTATTTGCAGAAAAGAGCCCATATTTATACACTGGTGCTCTAGTCTCTGCCCCTCCCTGCTGGCAATGCTATGTTCCAACCCCTCTCCCCTAGAACTGGACATACCAGTTGGCAGCTGGGAACCAGACCCTACAGTGAACTAAACCTGTTGGTGGAGTGTCCCATTCCATGGTGGTACTCTCTGGGCCAGAACCCTAGCTGGTGTCAGTTGGCACACTGCCAGCTCAGTCAACAGAAGGCTATAGATTTTCCCCCACTGAGGGTCACCCCCCTGTGTATGCAGCATGTGACCACAGGAGCATATCCAGCGAGGGCTCCTATGCATCACCCACCAGTCCTCTCTGTAAGCCAGTGGGAGAGGACATCCTTTTGCAGAGCATGATCAGTTGGAAGCTACTTTGCACACTTCACACTCCCCTGTGAAATAGCACTCACCCTTTCACCCATCAGGCCAGGGTCTCCAGGCAATCCAGGGCTTCCAGGAGCTCCTTTGAGGCCCTGAAGGCAGAGGGCAAAAGGTCAGGTGTATGGTAAAAGGCATTAATACAAACAGCAAATGATCCCATCAGAGGCAAGCCAGCTGCCATCCATTTTTGATTCCTTGCTTCCTACCTTAGAACAACCCTGAGGGCTGAACAATGAAAACGAGAACCTACCAATAACCCTGGGTGGATATCCCAGCTTGTGGGCAACATGTGCCATTGTTTCATTTCTCAGGGAAGCAGGATAGGCCCTGGACTTACATTACTCTCTTGCGGAAAAACTCTGCTCTTATGTCTAAGAGTGCTGCCTGCTTTTCCAGCCCCATCCATTGGAAGGCAGGAGAAAGCCGGGGCAATTAAGATTTATCAGAGACCTGGGCACAAAGAACATTTCGTCCCCCTACATCCTGGAGGTCCAGGGACACCAGAACTGAGGAAGGCATTCCCACTCACTTGTTAACACAAGGGTAGTAGTTTCAGGCAGGCTGGGACCAGCACCGGCATGGATGAAGTTGTGAGGCGGGGGTATTCACTCACAGAATGCAACCTCCAGCCAGAGGGCACTAGAGGAGTGGTGCTTCATGTGGCTGCTGCTTCAGGCCCAGACGAGGCAGCAGCGGGGGGTAGCTTTGCATGGGGACGAGCAGGAGGAGCTGGGACAATGGGGGCAGCTGAGAGTGGGAGCTGGGTGCAAGCAGCAAGTGAGTGCTGTGACCACTGAGGCTGGGCTTGCAGCAGCAGGAGCTGCTCCAGAGGAGCTCTCTTTGCCTGTTTCTTGCTGCCTGTGACCTTCTGAGCGTTCCCCATCACCTTCAAGGCCAGGACAGGGTCTTTCTCCCCACAGAGTCTGTCTGCAGGCCTCAGGGAAGGGGCAAGAGGCCAGGCAGGAGCCCCTGCCCAGGGACCCACCAGCAGCAGTTTGCTCCAGGGGATGGGGACATATCTATGGCCAAGGCAGGTGGAGGGCCAAGGCTCCTATAGCAGGCTAGGCTCCGTGGGTGGCCCTTGCAATGGCCCAAACCCAGTCTCTGGCTTGGGCAGGAGCCTGGCCTTTAGGGGAAGAGGAACAGCAGGGGTTAGAGCCAAAGTTCTGGCTCCAGTGATCCCCGCACATTTCTACTCTGGTTCTGGTGCTCCTGCAGGGGCCCCTAATTTGGCCAGGTCTCATGGGTCTAAGTATTAATCTGCCACTAAGAGAAAACCTTTTTTGGTCCCTGCTTGGTTTATATGCAACCCAGCCATTCCTTCCTTGATGACACAGTGATAAAGCACACTCACCTCAGATCCTATGGGTCCTTCATCACCTCTGTACCCTTTGGGTCCAATAGGGCCAGGCTCACCCTATGAAAGGAAAAACAGAGCTGAAGGTTTCATTTATTCTCTGTTGTGCGGGTTATGTTCCTCTGGAGGCAATACCCAGAGGTGTGTAAACCATCTGTCATGTGTGGAATGCATGGTCTTAGCAGACACATGAGGATACTGACTAGATGATAGATTTGATTCCCCCATCCTGCTAGGGGACCAAATCCTGCCATCTCCACATCACCCAACTTTGAATTACATGCATCCAGCAAGTGAGCAGTGTTGAGTACTGCACCATCACAGATGCCCTGGATGGTGGCCCAGGCTCTGCCAGGCATCTCATTCCCCAACTTCTTACTGTGCTTCAATTCATCTCCAAACTGAGGTCATATTCCTTCATTACATGAAACAAAGAATGGGGAGCTGGTGCCTGAGGGACCCATTACACATTACAGGGTCACATCCAGCTTGATCACACTTTATGTTAAGGTTTCCATTTATAAATAATGTATACAGGGTTAATAAATGATTAAAAGATTCAAAGCAAATAATTGCTTAAGTAACTGCTAGAGTGTCCAACAGGGAAAAAGACTGCTTATTGCCTTGGTTAGTTAGACCTTGTTAAGTCAGCATAGAGCAGCCACACTCAAAATGCCAGGAGACTGCCCACATCCACACTGGTAGCTGCTAGGTTGCCCTAGGAGTGGTGCATTGTGGGTACCTGGCCCACAGTGCACCACAACAGAGGTGCCCCTCTTTCCTGACCACTCCTTTACCACAGGAAGTGAGTGACCACACCACCCTCCATACTGTGTGTGGCAACTGGGGGTCCAGGGAGGTCAGGGAGCCTGATGTAGCCCAGTGATGTGGCAGCACAGCACGCCACACCCTCCCTGCATTGCCCAGATTCCTCCGGCTCTGGACTAGGTGCTGCAGGGCAACTGCCAGTGGAGGAGCAGGGTGCAGCTGTTGTCAAGACACAAACAGTGGGAAGCAGCACACATCCCTGCAAATAGTATAGTGGCTAGCACCTCTGCTTAACATACTGATAGTCCTGGGTTCAATTCCCAGGAGGTTGGACTCAATGATCTCATGAGGTCCCTTCCAGCCCTATGACATGATTTGATGTCAAACCACCTGTTGTAATGGGAAAGAAATCCATAGGCATGATTTAATCCTGTTTTCACACAATCTAATCTGAAAGAACTAGCAGCTTTCCTTCTCTTTTTCTTTCTTTCTGTGTGCTGTTTCCCAGTGTTTGAATCTTAACAGCTGCTTTGATTTGTTGTTACAGTGTGACCTGATCGTATCTCTTACACTCCCCTGCATTATTTCCTACCACTCTGTAAGTTCCCCTATCTTCCAACTATCTGACAAAGTGGGATTTTCTCCCATGAAAGCTCATGCAATAAATAAATTTCTTAGTCTTAAACAGTGACTCAGGACTTCTTGTTTATTTTACAACAATGTCAGTAGGGAGATGCTGGGTCCAGCTTAGAAGCAGGGAGATGCTGGTTGGGCTGAGAAGCGGGGAGATGCAGGTTCCAGCAGAGAAGTGGGGAGAGATGCCTGGTTGGGCTGAGAAGCCGGGAGATGCCAGGTCCAGCTGAGAAGCAGGGAGATGCTGGGTCGGGCTGAGAAGTGGGAAGAGATGTGGGGTCAGGCTGAGAAGCAGAAAGGTTCCGGGTCGGGCTGAGAATGGGGAGAGATGCCAGGGTGGGCTGCGAATGGGGGGAGATGTGGGGTCAGGCTGAGAAGCGGGGAGATGCTGGGTCCAGTTGAGAAGGCAGAAAGATGCCAGATCAGGTTGGGGAACATGGGGAGTTTGGATGTGGTACACACAGCTGGGACTGCTCCCAGCTGTGTTGTGCCTTCTCTCCAGCCCCCATCATCATGTTTTCTTTGGTCAGGAGGCCAATTAAGTTGACTTAAGGCAACTCCTCGGCTACATTGCCTTAAGTCAGCTTAATAAAATCGACTTAATTGGAAAGCTGACATTATACGGCAAAGTTATAAAGTTGACTTTAGCAACCAGGAAGGTTGACTTTGCTGGCTCGCAAGTGTGGCCTGGGCTTTATTTAAATCAACTTAAAGGTCCTTAAGTCGACTTACAGCCACAGGGTAGACATGGGCAATGGTCCCTTCAGTCTTGTAATCTGTGAATTTAGCTTTCCATAACACACTACTCATGTCAGGAACAAACTTATCATCCCATTTATAAATGTCTTCTTACTAGGAAGCGTGATCTCTAGTTCTTTTCTGTCAAAAGCAAAGGCACTCCTTCACTCAAGCTTTGCTAATGTAGCCAGGACACAGGATTATAAGTGCTGTGTCTCAGACTCAGATGTTAAGGCCAGAAGAAACCATTGCGGCCTTCTTGTCTGAGCAATGGCCCAGCACCAGCCACACACAATCATCTACCCACTCCTCTAATGGACCCCTCAGCTCTGGCTGAGTAATTAACTTCCTCAAATTGTGGCTTAAAGGCTTCAAGGTACAGAGAATCCACCACTGATTCTAGTTTAAATCTGCAAGTGACCCAGGCCCCATGCTGCACAGGAAAGCAAAAACTTCTTGAGTCTCTATCTATCTAACCTGAAGGAGAATTACTTCCTGACCACAAATACAGTGATCAGTTAGAGCCTGAGCATGCAGGCAAGCCCCACCAGCCACATAGCTGGGAAAGAATTCTGTGCAGTAACTCAGAGCACTCCCCACTTGATGTGCCATCTTTGGCTGTTGGAAATATTTGCTATTAGCAGTTGCAGACAGGCTTCATACTGTCATAGGCAGCCTGATCTTTCCTTTTCCTTCAATAAACTTATCAAGCTCAGCCCTGGTCTACACCAAAGGAGCCTGCTGGCAGCAGTCAAAGGGAAATACAAAAGTTACTTAAAATAACATATGTTTCTCCTTTCAGCTGCCTAAAGACTACTCACCATGGTGTCTTCAGTGCACTGAGTGAATGGGAAATGCCCTCCTGTCAACTCAACACTACTCCACTTACTGGGGTGGTCTTCAGGGATCCTCCTCCTGATCCATCTGACAGGGGCAAATTTGCTGCTGTCAGTGAAGACTTGCCCTCAGTATTGAACCCCCCACTGATCACTGTGGTAGGCTGTTCCCAAATTTTATTCCACTGATGATTAAAATCCTTCACCTAATTTCAAGCCTAAAATGATGGCCAGTTTCTATCCATTTGCTCTTGCTCTGCTGCACAAGTGCTGTCCTTTCTTCTCCACAACTGGACTGCCACAGCCATGACATGGTAAGGTAAAAGCTGGGATGAGGACTCACAGTCTTCTGTACTTAATTCTTCAGATATATCTATCAATCAAACTTCATTCCCACCTCACTGCTGCATACTGCCATGAAACAGTCACCTTTCAAAAGCCTACATTGCCAGCTGCCATCACCATGACTTCCCATTCTCTGGAGAATGAACTTGAGTTGCCCACACCCCATGAGTCACCCTCAACCCTTAACTATTCTAGGAGGTGGGCTGTCACTCTTTCCTGTTGGAGCTGTTCTACTTCACATAAACAATGGTACATGCTTCATAGCAGCTGGGCTGATGGAGAACCTGGGAGTTCCAAGATGCAGGACTTCCCATGCACCCAGAACCCCTCTAGTGTGCCAAGTGGGATGACAGGGACTGGAAGGCCCTGGGCCTGTGGGCTTGTGGCTTGCCAGCAGCCTGGGCTTTCCAGTCTGGCACCAGTGCTGCCCTCAATATTCACAAATGATCTAGAAACTGGGGTGCACAGTGAGATGGCAAAGCTCCCAGGTGATCCAAAATTACTTGAAATCAGTAAGGCCAGAGCTGATGGTGAAGAGTTAAAAAGGGATCTGACAAACTTGGGTGAGTAGGCTCAAGGGTGGGAATCTTCCTCACATCTTCCACCATGAAGGCTTATGCAAATATGACTCCTGCCCTTCACTGACCCGGCATGAGGTTATTCAAAATAGTGTAAGTCTGCATAGGCGGTTTCCACATGGCATTGGGAAACTGCTCCTCTATGCACTCTGTGTTGTGTGTTTCATCTCAGACCAGACACACTCAAACCTGGCACTAAAACCAAAATTTCTTTCCATAAGGAAACACAGAACAGAATGCAGTCTAGCTTGCTCATGACTCATGCCCTCAGCTTCAGTCCAGTCTGAGACTTCCCACAGAGAGAGTGGAGGGGTTCTCCTGGTAAGAACCAGGAAGCTCTCCCAACATGCCCCAATTTGAGGTCCACAACCTGTTGCTGCTGCTGAAGCACACTGGATTTGGGCTACATCAAAAATCCATTTAACTTCTCCACAATGGCCTTATCTTCCCTGAGCGCTCCTTGAGCACCTTGATCATCTAGTGACCCCCCACCGGTTGTTTGGCCAGCTTCCTGCTTCTGATAGATTTTTTAAAAAAATGGTGTTTGAGTCTTTTACTAGTTGCTCTTCACTTTTTTGTTTGTTTGTTTTTGGCCTAACTAACTAAACTTTTACAGTTGACTTGCCAAACTTAAAGCTCCTTTCTATTTTCCTCTGAAGGATTTGACTTCCAATTTTTAAAGGATGTCTTTTTGCCTCTAACTACCTCCTTCACTCTGGTGTTGAGCCATGGTGGCATTTTCTTGGTTCTCTTAGTTTGTTTTTAATTTGAGGCACACATTTTATTTGAGTCTTTATTATGTTGTTTTTTAAACATTCCCATGAAACTTGTAGGCACACCACTCTTGTGATTGTCCCTTCCACTTCCCATTTAACTAGCTTCCTCATTTTTGTGTAGTTCTTTGAAGTTAAATGTCACTGTGATGGGCATTTTTGGTATCCCCCACCCACTCAAGGTTTTTAAATTTAATTACAATTTGGTTGCTATTACCGAATGATTCACAGAATCATAGGGTTAGAAGGGACCTCATGAGGTCATCCAGTCCAACCCACTGTGAAAGAGCAGGACCCACTCTCACTAAATCATCCCAGCCAAGATTTTGTCTAACCGAGCCTAAAATATCTCCAAAGATGGAGATTCCACCACATCCCTAGGTAACCCATTCCAATGCTTCACCACTCTCCTAGTAAGAAAGTTTTTCCTAATATCCAACCTTGACCTTCCCAGCTGTAACTTGATTCAGCTATCTTCACCTGCTGGACCAGATTCTGTGTTCTATTTAGAAGTAAATCCATAATTGCCTTTCCCCTGTGGGTTCCAGGACTAGTTGCTCTAAGTCATTTAAAGTGTCAGGAAACATTATCACTGTGCCCTGCCCTCAGGTGATATGTACCCAGAAAACATGGGATTAGCTGAAATCCCCCAGGAGTAGGGTTACCAGATACCAACACATGGAAGGAAGGACAAGGAAGTACGTAAAGGAGAACATTGGAGGACACATGGAGAAAATGTAGTATTAATGTAATATTCTTCTGTTTTTAGGGGGCCCTAGAATGCTTCTCCCCCCCTAAAAGTAGGGTGTTTTCGGGCATTCTAGCATACTTTAATCCCTGTAAGTAAAAAGCCAGACAAAATCATGTATTTTTAAAATGCCTGACAGACGGAGGATGCAGAGGTAAAAAGGAGGACATGTCCTCCTTTTGCCTGACATCTGGTAACCCTACCCAGGAGGAACCAGTTTCTAATGAAATTGCTCCATGGCCTATTAATTATCTGAGGCACTTCTTTTTAAGACTTTTCACCCAACATGCAAATTACACAATCATGTTTGATTATTTGTGGCCACTTGATCACACAGTTTCTTACAAACATCCCTCCTGACATTTCACCTTAATACATTCAGGCAAGACCTTAAACCATTGTCCCATGAACAACATGGCTGGTGTCTGATCTGTTGTAGTAGGGGCTGCACTCCTAACACAAGAACAAAGTCACATCCTCTTAACAAAATGTTGCAAAATGGACAGGAATACCATTTCATTGTGGTTCACTCAAGGCACCACATCACTAAATAAAGCCAAGAAGCTCAAATCCCTTGAAATGACCCACTTCCATTATCATTGCAGCTTGTGACACTTCCTGATATGTCTGAATAAGTCTTTTTACTAATTCACGTGGATGGAAAGCAGCTATGACATTTTTGAGACTCTTTCTTTTGACAAATGCTTGAATCTCTTCATCTGTGAACTGGTTTTCACTTTCACTTACAATCAGTTCAGGAACTCCCATCCATGAAACAAGCATCTGAGCCTCTCAGTATCTACGCTGAACTAAGAAGGAGTCTGGTGGCACTTTTAAAGACTAACAAATTTATTTCTTGTGCAATAAATAAATTTGTTAGTTTTTAGAAGTGCCACCAGACTCCTTGTTTGTTTTTGCTGAACTATACTAACACAGCTATCGCTTTAGAACTACACTGAGCTAGTTGAATTCGTACAGAATGGTTCAGTCCACTCAGAATGAGAATTTACTGCAATCACCACACATATATGTCCTGTAGATAGTCCCAGGTAATCACTGCGGATTCACTGCCAGAGGGCAACTAGCTACTTTCAAGAATGCAAAGGGCCCTACCTGGGCCTGTGTGGTGTTTGCTGACAACTTCAGCATGGTTTTGCCACTTCCCCTTGTTGTGATTCAATCCTTGGCCACTTGGGCAGGACTTTCAGTTTTAACATTCCCAGATGGTCTTTGTGTAAGTCTTGGAGGAATGTGGGATCTGAGCTTTGGAGAGGAAATTATCCTGGGGACATACATTAGGAGATCTTGATATACAGTGTATAGCTCTTTTTGAGCAAAGACAGTTGGATGCAGTTGTCACCTGCGTGTGCTCATCGTAATGTTACATTGCTAAGAATACTCTTTTGGTAGAAGGGCCTTTTCAGATGACACCAGCTTCCTGGACTCATCCAAAGGCTGAGTAATGCTGGTTGGGCAAATCTATCTCTGTCCCATGTGGAACAAACAGTTTGGAGGATGTTACTCTGTCACTTGTCAGGCAAAAACCCTTGCAAATAACTGACTGTCCCTAAAAAGGAATGCCATTTTGACACTTTAGGAGATGGAGGTGCCTTAAAAGCAGCTTCAGCTTCCTATCATGAGCTCTTTCTCAATGGCATAGTCACAGTGCACACCTGAATCTCTGAGAAATTCACATTCTTCTTTGAGCACTGTTCAGATCATTCAGTTCTAGTTGTCTACATGCCACAGTGTACGATTGGCCAGAAAACTTTTGCCCTAGCCTTTCAGAGCAGGTTCAGTGGCCAACGCCCCCTCTGGCCACACCCACAGCTATATATATGACCTCGACCATGATCTTCCTCAGTTTCTTTCTCTGCCCTCAGTGACGGTTATGGAACAGTTCATTTCTTGCATTTGTGCAAGTGCCTGTCTATTCCACTCTGTTTATGAGCCACCCATTCACACTAGAAGACCCGTTTGTGGACATTGTCCTGCCGCAACCTGGTGCTCTCACCGAATCATCGCAGCCAGAGCCTGAACACTGCTCCTACCTGCCACCCATCATGCTGGTGTTCAAGCCCTACATGGGTTGTGGCAAGGCCTTCCCAAAGGATAACCCCCATGAGAAGTGCCTTAAATGCCTGGGTGAATCTCACTGGGCAGACGAATCCTCAGTCAGTCCTTCAAACCAAGGACCCTGAAGGACAGAGAGCAGAGGTGTCATGCTCTGGCTATGGAGGCAAGCACTTCAGCCTATCTCCAGTACATCAGGGACTTCCGTAGAGCCTCCAGCAATGCTTGACAAGTCAGCACCAGGGCCCTCTTGGTGCCACCCCTCAGCAGAGCACAGGAAATCATGCTCGGCGTCGATCTTGGCACCAAAGTGCCGGCGCTGCTCCAGCTCTCCCTGGCCACCACCCCTTTGGGGACAAGGCCCAGAGCTCATCCCGGTGCCATCAACACTGCAGGCCTTCGAGGCCGCGAAGGCCCTTCTGCTCCTGCCCATGCCCACACCTCCCAGGCCCCCAAAGCCAAAGGGGAAGCTCGCCTTCCTTTCAGGGACATGGGCTGTCCCGGAGCAAGACCGGTCGCTGGCTACTCTGAGACTGCAGGCATCTCCATGCCACAGGGCACTGGAGCACAAAGAGGTCCGGGGATCACCTCCATCCCTGGAGACCTCCACCTTACCTGGCACTGAGCCAGGGCACATGCAATCTGCTCCCTCACCAGCACTATGGGAGCTGCAAGAGAAGCGTTCTTGTAAGTGCTCCCCTTCACCACCATGGTCTCCCCAGTGCCATCCACCCTGGCACCAATCTTAACAAGACCTGCCTCCACAGCACTGACTACGCCTGCTCGGCACCACGGGATAGGCCATTCCCATAGTCACAGTGGACCGGCACCCCATTCACTTCAGCATCCCAGCCTATGGCAAGACCAGCCTGCCCACAGGGGGCCGCTGGTACCAGGCTTGTCTTGCTACCGCCATCATAGTTGGTGTTGCTTGCCCAGTGCTTCTGAGGAGCCCTCACACAGCACTACTGGGCCCACGGACAGCAGTCCAAGATTCCACCCGTCATTGTCTCTGGACGAGGTCATGAACCCTCGTCCATAGTCCTTTAGGGAGGATCCCAGCACCCACTATGATCTCCTTTGCTGAGTGATGGCACCGTTGGGCCTGGAGCTTGAGCCCCTCAGGCAGGGCCTAGATCCTCTGTTCAATCTGGGGTTTGCGGTTTCCCCAGCCGCAGTCTTGGTGCCACTCCACAACAGTGTGCACAACCTTGCTAGGGTGCGCTGGCAGACCCCATCTCTATCCTGCCAGTCTCCGAAGTTGCTGGCCACAAGTACCAAGTTCCCCCAGAGGGGTTTGCATTCCTGGCTGACCACCTGGTGCCAAGCTCTCAGGTGGCAGAAGCTGCTCACAGACAGGAGGGGCAAGGCTGACCAACCTCCTCTCCAGGGTCCAGGGAGACTAGCAGGTTAGACCTCCTGGGGAGGAAAGCCTACTCAACCTCTGCCTTCCAGCTCCATATTGCCAGCCACCAGGCCTTGGTTGGCCCATATACTCTCGACCTATACAAGTCCATGCAGCACATCCAATGCCTTCCGCCCCCAGGAACACCTGGAGGATTACGACTTGGTTATAGAGGAGGGAGTGCCGGCCTCCCATGATGCCCTCATGGCCACCTGAGATGCTTCTGACATGGCCAGCTATGGGGTCAACTCAGCCGTTGTCATGCAGAGAGTGGCATGGCTCCAGGAGTCAGATCTGCCCCACGACATGCAGCAGGCTATACGAGACCGCCCCTTTGAAGGGCAATCACTCTTTTCAAGAGCCACTGACTCTATACTGTGTGGTACGAGGGACCCTAGAGCCAACCTTAGGTCCCTGGGCATCCATATGCCCCTGGTAGCCAGGTGCTCCCCCACACCACAGCAGTCCCTCCAACAGTCATGGCAGTGGGTCTGTTAGGGACCTTCCCTGCATGGCAGCAATGGAGGTTGGGGTGAATGGAGATCAAGAACCCCTTCACCTTCCGGGATGCCCTGCTAGAGAGCTGAGAACCCCTCCGTGCCCCAAACAAATTCGCCCCAAGCCAGGTGCCTCCCTCTTCAACCCTCTCTTACATCCACAGGCCCCCATCGTATTAGACCCTTGGGCACACAGGAACAGTACCTAGGGACCGGCAACCTTAAACCGCCCCCTCACCAGACAGTCTTGGGATCCCTAACCTCGCCTATAGAGCAGTGCTGAACTGCTCACCTTTGGTAGACGTAACACCATGAGAGGAAATAACATCAAAAGGATGCTAAATGGAATAGAAAAAGTGTCATATATATATGCATATCCAAATACATATATGTATAAATTCTAAGACCCTAAGAAAGAAGGAATGGGAAGGGAGTAAAGAAGAAGGGCTGCTGCTAGCTTCCTCCTTAACCCACAAACTGCATGTCTTGGGATCTTCCTCAAACAGGAAACCAACAGAGGTGCACAGGGAAAAGTGGTACACATCAGTGGTAACCCACCCTCCCCCTCCCCCTCCCCAAATGAAAACCACCTGGGAACTCACGGTCTGGTTGGCGGAACCAACCTAGAGCATTGACCCTGAATAAACCTATGCTTCCACCAGATGGCCCTTCCGCACTGGGATGGGCAAGGAAGCAACTACCTTTACCCCTTCTACTTGCTAAAGAGAGCGAGGGGAAGAATACAGCTCCCCTCTAGCCTCAGCCTTAAGTGGAAGGGCCACAGGGATGCTTATCTCATTTAATAGTTCCCAACGAGCCTCAGAGGATTCTGCAGAGCCCCACTGGGGCTTAGACGGGGAGAGCTACCTTGGCTAGGAGCTGGACTACCCCTTTCCTGGGAGATCCTTGAACCCAATGGCATGGCCTCCCTCTTCATGGTAGGATGCCTGCTAATGTAGAAGGAGGAGCCCCCCACCCATGAATGTAGGAGGGGGAACTCGCCCATGTCCTGGCTGAGTTGGACAAGTTATGCCCCATACGGTCTGCCCTAGGGGCATCCGCCCTTCTCCTTCTCCAAACAGGGACATCCTCAGCCTTTGGCAAGTGGCCCGGAGTCCTTCCACCAATTCAGACAAGCATAGCCTACCATTGGTAGCCCGACACATAGTGCGATTCCCTAAGCACTCCTTGCTTTTTTCCCTCCGCAAGTGGCAGACCCTACACATGGGTGAACTGATTCTTATGTCCATAACAAGGAGGCACTACATCACAGGTGTCTCCCTGCACTTTTTTCAATCAGGAATTACCCCATTTTTGACCTATTAGAGGAGCACAGAGAGGGGCTTGCCACCGGGGACCACCTTCTTCCCACGGAAGACGTGACATGCATCTCCCTCAAACACCTTTCTGCCTTTGGTACCCTCAGTGACTAAAAAGGAGAGTACGGGCATTGTTCTGTTGACCCAAGATCAGCCCAAGCAGCTAATACCTGATGCTGTGAGCCTCTTTCTTTCCTGCTATAATCCCACCACCTCTGTCACAAGGCAGCTTGCCTAGTGCAAGAGATGCTTTCCACCTCACCATTCATATCTTGAGGCGAGGGACCAATAACCAGTCATAATAGGGGCTGCGTGCCTACTGAGCACTGCCTGGTCAAGGAAAGTGGGCATAGGCCAATAACAAAGCAGCCTCTGCTGGACCAGTGATTGGAAGGTAGCTCTCCTTTTCTCCTCTTTTTTTTTTTTTTCAAAAAAAAAAAAGGAGAAACAGAAGAGAGAGGAAGAACCCGCAATTAGACGTCCAATCTACGCGAATAACTGCTAGGACCTAGTATAGGATATACTTCTGTCTCCATATCCGATGCATACTCACCCTTCCCCATTACCTTAGGGGATGGAGTAAAGCAGGGTTTCTCAACCACCCCTCTCCCCTTTCTCCTGCCTTCCCTCTCACCCCATCCACCCGGTCCAGCCCACTTTTTCCCAAAGGGGGATTGAGGAGAGTTTCCAGAACTCTATGAGAGTTGTTTCAAGGGGACCTTCACTCCCCATTGCAATAGTTGGTAGGATGGATTATTTCACTCGGTTGGGCCCACCTGGAGTCCCCCCCCTTGTTTCTCCTGGTAACCATGACCACTGGGGCTCCTTTGGATGTCCAAAGGTCCTTCTAGTCAGGTCTTACCTAGACAGATGGGTCTCAAATCAGAGATTCCCCCCTTTGAACACATAGAATGGGTCTCTCTCTGTGGAGCCAATTCCCTCTTTCCATGGGTGTCTTACCCACACGTCCTTCCCTACTGGAGCAGGACACCCATCCCCCTGGTGTGTCCTACCAGAATTCTGAGTACAGAGAACCAGACCAGAATATCACATGCTAGAGGTTACTAAGTCCAGACTGTTTGCGATGGAGAGGCCATGCCCCCTTTTCTGGGATGTTGCAACCATTTGCCACATTTGCAGGAACATTGCCAGCGACAATGATTCCTTTGCTGAATCAGTTAATGATTGATAGTGAGGATCACTATAACGGATCAAGGTCGCTCTCCTACCGGAGCCTCAAGCTCTCCCAATGAAATGGCAGATAACCTCTCCAGCATCCCTCGTGCACATCTTCTTCCAGGAGGATCTGCAGGTCAGTAGCGTGGTCATCAGTGTAGGCTTGATGACTCACCATTCCACCATGATTGTGGGGATGCTGCTTCGAGTGTAGCCGTGCTGATGGCGGTGAAATATTAACTCCGCCCACCATCCAAGGTATGGCTAGTTGTCACCCAGAATTGCATGATGTGAGCAGCACTCTAAGAAGAATGGTGGGTTACCTGTGTAATCATCCTTCTTCGAGATAGGCTGCTCACATACATTCAGGTCCCTCCCTCCGTCCCTGCTACTCAGAGTTAGTAAAAAGAAGGGACTGAGGACGATCACGGTTGAGTTCATATATATAGCCACGGGAGCAGCCAGAGGGGGCATTGGCCACTGACCTTGCTCTGACAGGCTAGGGCAAAAGCTTTCTGGCCAATCGTGAGCTATGGCACATAGACACCTAGAACTGAATGTATGAGAGCAGCCCATCTCCAAGAAGGACGGTTACACAGGTAACCCACCGTTTCTCCTTGTTTGCTTGAAGTCCTCACTCCGCCTGCCTCACAAGTACTTTTGGAAGGAGCTCTTCATCACCAGCTCTTGTGACTGGTGTACTGTTCTGGGAATACTGAATACTGGTACTGTTCTGGAGTAACTCAGCCATGGCTCACTGCCATATAGTGGATGCAGATGCTGTTCCAAACACTAGTCTGCTACAGTGAAATAAGCCCATCTGTGTGTTTTAACTGTGTACTGCTTGCTACTGTCTTTGATTTCCATTTGTAAGTAGGCCTCAGCAAGGCTGCTCTTGAGAAATTCTATCAGCAGCAGTGAGACAAATTTACCCTCTACTCTAGGTAAACAAGACTGATCCACCTGCAATGCTATGCTAACGGGGAACCTAGAAATCACCACAGAAAGACAGCACCATTCTTTCCATCTTTGCCATGGTGAGTGTGCTCCTTTCATTTCAGCGAACCTTGGGTTGATGTTCATTCTCTGTCTGGTCATGCTGCAAAAGGCACTGGATGAGCTTTCCAAAATATGGGCACCTGCCTTCCCCTCTGGATGCACATTTTTTGCTTTCCTGTGTTTTCAGGTTTTGAAACCATCCTGAAAAAGATAAGTTACCTTGAGCCTGGGTCTGGAGGCTTGTTTCAGTTTCTTCACCTGAATCCCAGCCACTCATCGCCAAGTAACGCTGTATTCTTCTTCAAGCGCTGGTCAGATACATTCAGTAATAGGTGTTTCCATGTTGCAGTGCACAATTAGTTGGAACATTTCTGCCCTAACCTGTCAGAAGAGGGCTGGCAGCCACAACCCCCGGCACCGCCCTGTGGCTACATATGTGGCCACCACCCGACCCCTTCCCAGTTCCATTTTGTCCGCCTCAGTGACAGTTCGTGGAACAGCCCGCTCCTTGCATTAGCAAGCAGCCTGTCTTCTTCCTTCATTTATGAGTCTTCCACTTGACTGGGAACATCTTTTTGTGGACCTGGTTCCACCGAAGAGCGTTTCCTCTCTTGAGTACCTGGCTTCGGAGCAACAACACCGTTCTCCTCCGCTGCCCACCAAACCAGGGTTTAAACCTTTGTGCTGCATGTGGCAAGGCCTCCCCGTAGGATGATCCCCATGAGAAGTGCCTCCAGTGCCTGGGCAAGGCCCATTTGGTCACCTCCTGCTCCATCTGTCTGTCCTTTAAGCCTAGGACAATCAAGAACAGGGAGCAAAGGTGCTGTGTGTTGGGCTCACAGCAAGTGCGGTAGCCTACCCCCAAGACTTTGGGGTCTCGTGTGGGACCACACGCCAGCTCGGCACCGGAGCCTTCCCAGCACCACTTCCCCAGGGGTCTTAAAACCAGCTCGGTACTTGTGTTGGTACCACAGCATTGGCACTGCTCTGGGTCCCCCACATGGGACTCCCCACGGGACTGGGAGGAGTCTGTGCCACTTCCAATGACTCCAGAGGCATTTGAGGCAGCGAAGGCGCTTCTCTTATTGCCTCCTCCACCCTGCCCGGTACTTGCCAGGTAAAGGGGTAAGCCAGCCTTGAATTCGAAGGCTTGGGCACACTGAAAGCAGCACCGAACACCGTCTCCGGTCTCAGTGCCGAGTTCCCCAGCACTGGAATCTACCACCCCTCAGAGTCCTGGTACCATTGAGCCTTCTCCCCAGCACTGCATCACCTTGCTGTCCCTGGCACCGTCTTTGTGGCCCCGAAGGGCTTCCCCCCACTTCCAGTCCAGAGGAGGGCGCTTCAAAGAGAACTAAATGGCCTCGCCACTGACCTCTGGCACCATCACTATTTCGGTAGCGACCTCATGAATGGTCCCCCCAAGAGACCGCCTTGCTCACCTTGGCACTGACTCCTACGGCACCGGCTAGGGCTTTAAATCCGGTGCCCTGTTCCTATTCAGGGGATCTCTCGGCACATTTCGACCTTCTGCACTGTGTTTCAGCCCATGTGAGGATGGAGGTCCCGTCCTTTGAAGGGCGCTCTGATAATCTGTTCAGGCTGGAGTTTACATCGGTGGAACCCATTACTGTTCCCCTTCACTCTAGTGTCTGGGACCTCGCCTCTTCACGCTGGCAAAGCCAGAAGGGTTGTGACTCCTCGCTTCTGCTTCATAGGAGGGCATTGATGCTCCTCCCCACAAAGTTGGGTGGAGCCTTCACTCCCCCCTTTCATGTCACTCGTTTTTACACCACTGAGCACAGACAAGCCCCGCACTGAGACGATAGGGATGCTAAAGGAGACTCCTTTGCTCGTTGGTTCCTCATGATCTTTTTGGGCCCATGGTGCAGGGCAACTTGAGACTGTCTCACCCATTGCTGAATGGGGATGTTGGCACCTGGTCTCTAGACACAGGCATTTTGGTCAGTCGCTTGTGATTCTCAGAGGAGAGACAACTCTACCTCAGACACTGAGTGCCTCAGAAATTGCCTCATATGCGGCCAAGCAAGGGCAGGGTTGTCATGCTGCAGATTTGGGGAACTGCACCAACTCTTCCAGCTTCATTTAAAGAAAGTGTAATGGCGGTGGGTGGGGGGGCGGCAAATCCCAGGCAGGCCACGTCTGTTGCTGCACAGTGGTGGGAGATGGGGGAGATACAGGCAAGCATTTTGGAGCCCTTTGTAATGTTGCTTTACCTAAAAGCCTTGGCAAAGGTCTCAGCCAGAATCAGGCAAATCCTGTCATAGCCCATAAAAAAGAATCACTTTTCTACTCCCGAAGTCTGTCCTGTGCCCAAAAGCTGAGGGTCAGAGCCACACAAACCTGTCACCATCAGCAAAGAATGTCTTCATCCTGGGGCTCACTCAGACTCTGTCTCGCATCAGCTCACAGACCATTTAACCCTGTGCTAGGAGGGAGCACTCAGCAGTGCTCAGAGGGCATTTCAGAGCTCTGTGCACAGGTTTGGAGAAGGGGAGGAGGATGAGGTGGAAGCAGCTGTGCTCTCTGTCCACACAGACCTGCCTCCTGAGGGCCCTCTCCACATCAGAGCACAGGGGCAGGGTAGCCCCACACAGCCTGATACCCAAGTGCCCTGAGGCCCTACTGCTCTGGTGATGCCGTTGCTCTTGGGTTGGGGGTGGTGTCTGTCCAAACCAGAGGGCACACCACTTGAGCCACATTCCCGTCAGATCAAATACACTCCCCATGTCCCCTCTGCCCCAGTGTGAAGGATCAGTCACATTCTTACTGGGTCTCCAGGAGCTCCGAGTGGTCCTTCCCTTCCTTGGTCCCCCTGTGGTCCAACATCACCCTGAAAAGGCAATAAAAAATACATATAACTCAAGAAGACACTTTGGAAGCTGAGGATCTTGCACACGCTTAAGGACATAGTGAGCTAGCAAAGTGGCCCAGGTGGGCAGTAAAAGAAGTGTGTTAGAAATCAGACCTTTACACTCAAAGCTTCTTGTATATTTAGCCAGGGGTCTGAGGCACGAGGAGGGAAATTACCTGGCACTTGAGGGTGTTTGCATGTGGGGGTGTGTCGAGCATGACAATGGCCATCATTGGTCCCCATCAGGATCAGGCCCCACTGCACTAGTGGCTTCATGAACACTCACAGAGATGTGTTCCCTTCTGCCAAAGCATGGTACCTTCCCAGCCTCGCTGCCCACTACTTGGTGGGAGCCCTGTCCTGCACTCTGACAAGATGCTTTAAAATAGGGTCTCTGCACAGGTTGAATGTGGGCCCTTCCTGTACACACACAGTGTGAAGCTGGGGCCCATGTTTCCAGACTGGTCCCAGCCTCAGCTGTGCCTTGGAAAGATGTGTGCTGGAGAGCTGTGTATGCTCCACAGTGTGCAGGGGTTTCCAATCCCACCCATTCTGGACAATTGCAATGTGCATGGGGATCTTGTGCTCACCAATGGCAGGGCAGGGATATGCTCCTCACCTCCTGCTTTTAAAGGGTCAGAATCTCTCCACATCTCTCCCTTCACATCTGTTACTGGCTGCATATCTGTGCACACTGGGTTATGATTTTCCTGTTCACTTATACACTGGAATTAGTTACATCATGCAATGTTTCTTTATGGATGCTCATAATCCAGTCTACATTATTAGTCTGATATCATGTTTCCCACAACTTCATGCATGTGCACAGACATGGAGCATGTTTAGCATGGTTCAGGGGGACCAGGGCTGTAACTATGGCAGGGTGAAAAGGGCTTTGCTCCGGGCGCCAATTTAAAAGGGCACATGGGGAAGCCATCGCCCTTGCCGCCTCTGGCCACAGCAGGGAAGTGATCACCCCTGCTGTTTCTGGTCACGGCAGGAGGGAAGTGATCCCCCACTGTGGCTGGAGCCAGCAGGGGCGATTGCTTCCCTGCTGCAGCCAGAGCCAACAGGGGCGATTACTTCCCCGCCACGGCCAGAGCCAGCAGCAGAAAGGTCCCTTCTTCTCATTGCGGCAGGGTTGCCGTTGCCGGCTCTGTCCATGGCGGGGAAGCAATCCCCGCTGCTTGCTCTGGCCATGGCAGGGGATCGCTTCCCCCTGCTGTGGCCAGAGGCAGTCAGGGGGGTCCCTTCTCCCCATGGTGCATGGTAGGGCCCCCCATTGCTGGCTCTGGCTGCAGTGGGAAAGGGTCACAACCCCCCTCCCTGCTGCTGTATAGATTGGCTGGATCGGGGTCGGGGGGGTGCCTTTGGGGCTGCTTGTCCCAGGCGCAGGAACCCCTCGTTAAGGCCCTGAGGGGGACAGACAGAGCTCTGTCCCAACAGCAAGCAGCCATGAACATCTGAAAGAGACACAGATGTGCTAATTGAGGTGGCTGGGAAGAGACAAAGGGATCACCTCAGCCCTGAAAGGGTGGAGCTGAGGGATTTTAAAACAAAAACAGAGACCTGGAAGATTTTAGGGGATTTTGGCCTGGGACTCTCCATCTGGAAACAACTCTAAGCAAGATCCAGGCCCTGCCTGGCCTCAGGAAGAGACTGGCCGTGAAAACATCTAACAGCTGAACACCTTAACCATAAATTTGTTTGGACTATGAGGTTAGTTTAAGTAGAAATATTAGGCTAGCACATGTATTTTATCTTTTGTTTCCTTGTGGTCTTTTCTGACTCCTTTATATTGTGATTCTGCCATGACTAGGGTTACCAGATGTCAGGCAAAAGGAGGACATGTCCTCCTTTTTACCTTCACGTCCTCCATCCGGTAGGCATTTTAAAGATAGATGATTTTGTCTGGCTTTTTATTTACAGGGGTTAAAGTATGCTGGAATGCCCTGGAACACCCTATTTTTTAGGGGGAAGCATTCCAGGGCCCCCTAAAAACAGAAGCATATCACATTAATACTACATTTTCTCCAAGGGTCCTCCAATGTCCTCCTTTTCCTACTTCCCTGTCCTCCTTTCCAGGCTTTGGTATCTGGTAGCCCTAGCCATGACTCACCATATTCTCACTTAGAATTATAATCTGATCAATAAACTAGTAATTGTTTTCTCTAAAGCTTGTGATCTTTAGAGGGTGAGAGTGAAGAAGGCTGGGCACAATCCATTTCTTTGTTAAATGGACGGACTTGAATGTATGGTGGTTGGAAGTGGGTCCCAATCTCTGTAAGCAGTGGCTCCCTGTGTGGTAGCTGGGGCCAGAGGTGCTTGCTGGGGAACCATCCTCAAGTAGCCAGAAAGCATATACCCACTGCCTGGGACTGATTATATACAGGAAGCTGGAGTGGACTGACTCTGGAGTAGGGTTACCAGATACCAAAGCATGGAAAGGAGGACAGGGAAGGATGAAAAGGAGGACATTGGAGGACACGTGGAGAACATGTAGTATTAATGTAATATTCTTCTGTTTTTAGGGGCCCTGGAACACTTTTCCCCCCTAAAAATAGGGTGTTTCAGGGTGTTCTAGTATACTTTAACCCCTGTAAGTAAAAAGCCAGACAAAATCATGTATTTTTAAAATGCCTGCCAGATGAAGGACATGAAGGTAAAAAGGAGGACATGTCTTTTTGTCTGACATCAGGTAACCCTACTCAGGAGTGAGTGGTCACTTGGCAAAGCAGGGATGAATTGGAATTCAGATGTGGGAATTGGGACGTCACAGCGGCACACTGGAGTGGATCTGGGGAGCAGCCTGTCACAATGTTCTCATCCACACACTTGTTAAGACAGAATTAGTTGGCTGTGTACACTTCCAGGAGTTGTCAGGAGTGGACGATGAGGGCAGAAGATGAGGTTGAGGACAGGGAACTGGATGCCAAAGTGGAGATTCTCCTAGGAATCTGGCCCTGTGCAACTTACAGAGTTCTTCCTGCAGCTGGAATGGATGAAAGGATGCTGAAGCTGACTGGCTCTCTGGCTGGCTTTGGAGAGCCCCACTCAATGGAGATGAAAACAAAAAACCCCACAGTCCTTTGGGAGATGAGCATCTAGCACTGAATCCATGACCAGAATATTGCTTCTTTCTCAGTGCTCTGTGGTAGGGAGATTCCCACACTGTGCAGTTAGTGAGGAAACCTTGCCCCCTGGGACTGGCCCCTCAAAAACTAATCAGAGCACAGGGAGGAAACTACAGAGAAACCCCAAAAACTGTGCTCTTTCTGCAGGCTGACTGGCCCACACCACTGCAGGAAACATGCCACGCGAAGGCAGGAGATGCACCAGAGCTTTGACATTGCACGGTGTAGCACTGAACAATCAGGAAATCCTCATCCCCACTGTCTCACCAGGAATTTGTAGCTATCTCAGTGACCAGCCACCTCTCTCCAAAGCCAAGTTCATTGCATGCAAAGCATGCTGTCCCTTAGATATGGTTAGCAACCACCTCTACAGTGCATACTCATATCTGTTCTCAGATCTGCACAGCAAGGGACTGAGCCATTGCAGTTCATAACGCAGAACTGTCAACAGGCTAGATCCTGCCCCCAGTGTTAGTAGAGACTGGCTCAGTCCTGGCCTCACTCAAGCTGTGTCTGGCTCCAAGCTGTCTCTTCTAGCTCCACTGTCAAGCCCACAAGGTAAGAATCTAGAATCTACAAGAAACCTCTCCTTCCACGTTTTCATAGCCTTCTTTGAGCCATGCCTTTTTTCACACTAATCACTGGCACACCACAATATCTAGTGCATAAATCTGTTATTTTTATACCTTACTGACCAGCTAGCTTAACAGCTTGAGCTCGGGTGGGCTATAAAACAAAGAGAAACAAAGCCTCTGTTTGCTAGCTAGGAGCTTCCATCGGGCCACACCAAACAGCAAATATAAAATATAAAGTTAAGAAGGTCCTGGATACTGTGGGAGAAGTTTCTGGCAATGCGATCAGCATTCCAGCCAGAACTGAGCCTTGGAAATTAGCCTCCACCTCTTTCTTAATAGTTTCATTCCAAGATACTGTTGTGGCTCCCTTCTCATGCACATCCGCCTTGCAAAAAAACACACTGTGGGGCTTCTGTTCCCAGGACATAGTTTATAAACAGGAAATTACACTTTGGGCATTTTCCAATAACAAGCACGTTTCAATAGCCCCCCTCCAAAGTCTCCTTGGGTGTTCAGTGCACCCACCCCCCCGCCATGAGGTCTATAATGCTAAGTTGAGCTCGAGATGCTAATAGCTTCTCCTGCTGATACCCACTGCAGTAGCGTGCATACCAGATTACAGTTACAGCTCAGGCATTCTCTTGCTCTCAGTCAGCCTATGTATCTAGACAACATATCGCAGAGACACAATGTGAGAAGTAAGTTTCCACATCCAGATGGTTGAGATGATAATAGGTATGTAAAGCTTCCCTTTCTGGACCCAAAAGAAAGGGACAAATGGATCTTTAAGACTCCTCCAGCTTGTCTCTTGGGAAAGCCCAGCATTGGGTCTATTCATGGAAGACATCAGCTGCAGCCCACGTCCCACATGACAGTCTCTTCAGCAAACAAGGGTGAAGTCATCAGATGAAATGACTAGAAAGTAGGCACACCACTGGTTGAAAGACCAGACAACATCCTTGCAAGCCTATATATATGTCCTAATTGTAGTTTCTATTTCATGCATCTGACAAAGTGGGTTGCAACGCACGAAAGCTTATGCCTGAAGAAATTTATTAGTCTTTAAAGTGCCACAGGACTCTTGTTGTTTTTGCTGCCTCAAAGAGTAATTATCAATGGCTTGCTCTCAAACTTTGTATTTCTAGAGGGGTCTCAGAGGGATCAGTCTTGGGTCCAATACTGTTCAATACTTTTCATTAATGACTTTGATAATGGAAAAAAGAGATGTTATCAAATGTATAAGATGACACCAAGTAGGAGGGGTTGCAAGCACTTTGAGAGACAGAATTCCAAATTACTCTGACGAACTGGACAATTGATCTGAAATCAACAAGATGGAATTCAGTAAAGACAAGCCAAAGTACTACACTTAGCAGGGAACAATCAAATGCACAGCTACAAAATGGGGAATAATTGGGTAGACAGTAGTGCTGCTGGAAAGGATCCAGATGTCATAGTGATCACAAATTGAACAAGAATCAGTGAAATCACACAGTTGTGAAAAAAGCTAAATATCATTCTGGGGTCTCTTAACAAGAGAATTGTATGGGGGACATAGAAGGGAACTGTCCCATTCTCTCTACTAGTGAGGCCTCACCTAGAGCACTGAGTTCAGTTCTGGCTACCACACTTTAGGAAAGATGTAGATGAACTAGAGAGAATCTAGAGGAGGGCAACAAAAATGATCAAAGCCTGACCTATGAGGACAGGTCAAAAAACTGGGCACATTTAGACTTGAGAAAAGAAGATGAAAGGGAGGAACCTTATAGTCTTCAAATATGTTACTGTCTGTGGTCAAGAGGCTGATGATCAATTGTTCTCCATGTCCACTGAAGGAAAGATAAGATGCAATGGACTTAGTCTATAGCAAAGGAGATTTAAGTTAGATATTAGGGAAAATCTTTCTAACAATCAGAATAGTACACCTCTGGAGCAGGTTTCCATCAATCACTGGAGGTTTGTAAGAGCAGGGTGGACAAACCCCTGCCAGAAATGGTCCATGTTTCCTTGGTCCTGCCTCAGCAGAGTCTGAACTCATATAATTTCTCGAGGTCTCTTCCAGCCTGAAACTGCTACAATCCTGTGATGACTGGCCCAACACTAAGGGTCTGCAGGAAATCCCAGCCCTGATCCCATGGACACTGATCACTCATGCACCAGAAGCATTTCCCCACAGATAAGGCACTCTCTGGCAGCAGGACTGGCTTGTTGCAATGCCTTTGGTTCACTCATCTCTAGCTTCTTCTCAGTGAAGACTGGATGCAGAAGTGAGTGATATTGGCCTGGGGAGCCTGCTGCTTATGGCAAACTAGCTCTCCCTCCACCACGGTACACCTTCTAAGTGGACGCATGCTGAATCTCATGGAGACTCCCAGGGGGACTGTGATCAGGTCAGTGTTTGCCCCCCTCCCTACCACCTCAAAGTCACATTTTCAGGACATGCTTGCTGTCCTCTGTGCTGTAGAGCAGAAGGGAGAGATGGGTCCAAGATGCTGGTCAGGATTTGGGTGACTCTTTGAGGCAGGACACCCTCCTGGATAAGATGCTCTGCCAAGAAGAACCCCAAGCCATAGCTTGCCCAGACCATCAGATGTATCTTGGCTCCTTGCCACATGACTGGTGCAGGAAACCAGTCTGTTTTCACCAGTTGCAGCAGGTTGATTTGGAATTCTTGGCTCTCACTAGGGCCTTGTGGGGCTGTTCATACATTCACTGACTATAAGGCATGGGGTCAGCGTGTGCATGGCAGCCCTGGCAGGAGAGGTGAGACAGAAAGGGGTCATCAGATGAAGCAGAGGGAGTCTTCGGGACAGAAGGTCCAGCAAATACTTTGACTGCCAGCAAACACAGCTGTGGCAGCAGCCCAGCCATCCTGTGGCAATGGGCAGCAGATGTACAGATTGGAATCCATTAGCTAAAAGGCAGCACAGTACTTCCTGCTCGATGCTGTTTCTATTCCTCCTCCCCACAACTCTCAAGGCAACTGTACATTTCTGGTCGCCCAGCACGACCTGTGTGACGCATGTTGGTTTTGGCCCATGGAGTGCTGCTGCCTGCCCACTACTGCACAGGGCCTGCTAGATGAGTCACCCTGTGGCTGACACGATGAATATTTTCCTACTGACTCTCAGCCCAGGCCCTTATTAAAGGGGAGATGAGTGCCATATCCCCTCTCCTCCATCCACACGTTCCTGCTCACCACCCCCAGATCAACGCCATCCACACTCTCCCCATGAGTCATGTGCACCAGGAGACTGCAGTGACCCTGCCAACAAGCACCTCTAGGCAATATTCTCCCTTAAAATAGCTCTTCAGCTGCAGACTCATGAAGTAAGGACCCCAGACTGTTGCTAAGGTCATGAGGAAACATTCAGCCATTTATTTCCTAGCACTTCTGCTATCAGTGAAATCTGCTAGCAGGCTCTGCTGCCTCCCAGAGAGGGCACAGGAACTCAGAACAAGGAATCTTGCCTTTTCCCTTGCTTTTGGGAAGCTCCTTCCCACCTTGCAGTTGTTTACTTACTGGGTCAAGCTGGGGGTTACTCCAGCCTGGTTTTTCACTACAGTGCAGAAAGGAAACTTCTCTACACTTAGCTGAGTCCCTCTCACTAGAGCAGCTTCCCTCCACGCTCCAGTTACCAAGTTAAAACTGGTTTTCACTTCAGAGCCTTGCACCTAGCAGACCGACTACAGGTGTCAGGTTTGGCTCTCTTGGGCTCAGGTTGGGTCCTTGCTGATTGCCTGTCTAAGCTAGTGGACTCAGCACGGTGGTGGCTGTGCATGGTGGAGTGAGTGTGCGATGGTAGCTGGGCAGCACACAACCCAACAGGGAGCAGGGGCTGGCAGGAACAGGGCACATTATTGTCACCAGTGGCAGAGGGTGGCTGGAGATGGATCACAGGCAGAGGCTAGGCTGGGAAGCCAAACTCTGATGACAAGCAGTGCTACTCATAATGCTCTCAGGTCAGGTTCAGATTGGTGGTGCCTGAGTCAGCTTTGTAGCTTGGCTGGACTTTAAAATTAGGGCCAAGCAGTCTTCTTTCCCTTCATTTCATCCCCCCTCATTTTCTTTCTTCCCTCATAAATTTTGCTGTTGGCCTCTGCAACTGCACAGGCTGGAAAGAAGTTGGAACCTGCCCTGTAGGTTGTGATGCACCAGATGCAAACCGGATTATGTACCCAAAACCGTGAGAGCCTGGGTTTCTGTAGGGTCAGGTGTGAGGCTCAGAGTATCCTCCATCTCCCCCAGGTGGCCATGCCCCTTTGCCTCCAGGCAGCTCATTGGCACCAAGTAGCCAGAGAGGAGACAGAGGCAGTTCTGTCCCTGTGGAGGAATTTTATCACATCGCCACCTTCCTCTTCTGCTCTTTTCCCCATATGAATAGTGTATCTTTGCTGCTCTGTGCTGGGCAGGGCTGGGGGCATATAAAGTCCCAGAGATTTTGATGCCAGCTTTCCACAGCCCCCATCTCACTGGTTGCATCCCCGGGGTATGGAATGTTGCAGGCTTCCCAACTGATAGCATAGTGTGCTGGTGTGGAGGAGGCAATGAATACCTGGTTAAGCAATAGACAGCAGAAGGCTTTTTCAGAGGTGCTCAGGGCCCCTTATTGGTCTTGTGGCTTCCCCCGCCCCCAGGTAAAGTCAGTGGGTGTTTGGCATGCTAAAGGACTGCATGACTGGCCAGTGGGCAGGTGGGGACTGGGCACAAGAAGCACATTTCAGTTCCCTGCCTCACACCCAAGCAGGTGTGGCTAACCCAGCCAGTCAGAAGTGAGGCCCAGCAGTATGAATGTGAGTTGTTACCTTCTCTCCTCTGGGCCCACGAATGCCAGGGGTGCCTGGTGGCCCTCGTTCGCCATTGCTTCCCTGTTTGGAAAGGATCAGATTAGCGGTTCAGAATCTGCTATCCACAAGGGTCAGCAATGAACTCGTGGCATCATTCATTATGGTCACAGGGCCCTGCAACAGCCCAACCGGGGGGCAGATCATCCCCCTAGCAGGTGCAATAGGGGAAAGGGTGTTCCTTGCACTGGACCCTTGCTTTGTATACCTCACAGACCCTTGCAGACAGCAGAAGCTGGAGGGGCTGCCAAGGGAGAGCCCCAGTCCAGCATTGACACTACAGCGGGATCTGAGGATTACAGAGCTGAGGGCCATAGCTACACTTGTGCAGTCATTCCTACAACATTAAAATGGACACATTAACTGACAAATGAGAAACAGCCCTTGGCTCAACAAGAAGGGAGAGGAGGCAAGTTAACAGCTGTTTGAATATGATTCACTGGAGGACTGCATCTGTCCCATCAGTGTTACGGTGAAGGTGGGAATTGATCTGAATGCAGTGAGCTCCAAGGCCAGTCCAAGAAACTGCCCAGACTAGCTCCAGAACTAGCAGGGCTCAGAGCAAGTGAAGTGCAGAGAGCAGCTGGAAAGGTGTAGAATACTCTCAAAGGATTCACGGGGGTACAAGAGAAGAATCCCAAATCATTCTCAGCCAGGCTCAGCCTGTCACTTTCTCATTCACTCACCTCTACTAACCCACCCCCACCAGGTTTGCGACTCAGGAATTCTTACCTTTTCACCAGGTGGGCCATTAGGGCCTGGAGTTCCCTGCAAAGACATAAAAGCCATGTAAATACACTCAAAAGTGCCAGCAAGTTAAATCATTCAAACGAAGGCAATGCATGTGACTCACCTCATCTCCCGGGTCCCCTTTTCTTCCAGGGTCACCAGGAGCACCAAGGAATCCCTAAACGAGTCAATCAGAGACAAATGAACAAAGTAAATCAGAGGGTTTGGAACAAGGCAGTGTGTCTGAGAAGTATTGCTGCAGACCACAGAGATGGTCTATTCAGAGAAAGCACTATGGCCAGCTGAAGTCTCCACTTTCAGAGAGAAAGGGTTAAGGCTCTGGCACTGCACATTCTTCTGTATGCGCTTCATCTCACTTATAATGTGGATTCTTGATGAGGACAGTGACACACTGTGGGGAGCATTCTAAGGATCCAGGCCATGGTGGGCATATATCCCCAGCGTTCTGACCCCCTGGCTAACCACTGAATCCAGAGGAGAGCTCTGCAAAGATGCAAACATTTCCCTGCTCATCAAAATGGCTGCACATCCTATTACATTTTGCCTCCCAGGCACGTGAAAACAAACAATTACGTTTCCCCTTTCAGCGCGAGTTTCTAGAAGAAATCACAAGATGAGAACTGCCCTTGTCATGCACAGACACTTGAACATTACATGGTAGCAGTAATAGGGCTGAGGGAGAGAACACAAGGACTAATGACCCCCGGTTGGAAAGGCAGGTTACCTTTTCTCCAGGGCTTCCAGGATTCCCAGGTCCGCCAGGTTTCCCATCAACCCCAGGCTCTCCCTTGACAAAAGATAAAGAGCATTATAAATACAAAGCAGTATTGCCCACTCAAACTGGGTCTCTCTTGAACTATGGAATTTGATTGTCTCTAACATTAAGCAACCCATCCCAATTCCCAGATCTTACCAAAAGCCATTTTTCCTTCAAGTGTCAGGCCACTTTTTTTCATTGGCCACAGAAAGCTCAGCCCTGGGTAAAAGATCATTAGAGCATTCCCCACGTATGTCACAGGGACTCAAGCCACCATTCAACCATATTCAAAGCTGCTGACCTCAAATGGAATTTGCTGCTTTGAGCCATCTGCAGTCAAGGTTGCTGAGGGGTAGGTTTATACATCTCAGAAAATGAAGGTATCTAGAGATGAGGAGATGGTTTAGCAGCTGACAATTTAAGCTTTTACAGAACTCAGCTGGTAGCCAACAGTTTTCTTTTTTGTTCCCAGATCTAATGCCACACTAGCAGTTTCCATTTCACACATCTCCAAACACCACCATATCACTTGGTTTGCCACCATTCTGAACCACTAACAACACTTTTATTGTTGGCTAGTCCCTGGTGCACTTGACTGGCCCAGAATGAGGACACTAGTGAAGGATGAACAACTGAGCAGCTTCTTGGCCCCATGTCCTAGGCTTCTGGACTGACAAATGCTGTTTGCTAGTGTCCTAGAAGATTCATCACTGGGGCTCCTTGGATGGGTGTGCTTTTTAACACTACTTAGCCTCTTTTGCTGTGGCTCACTGTTGTACAAGGTAGCATAAAATTCAGCTGCTGGCTTCACTGGTTTCCAGACCTCCATTAAGGTGACTTGTGTATTTGTGTCTCATCTCACTGCCTGGATTGTCACAACAACCCATTTTACTTATTGTCATAGTAATAGAGTTAGAGTATTAGGGGTTTGGCTTAGCCAGTCTGGGCTGATTTAGTGTGTTTCCTAATAAAGCCACTTAAAACATGGATCCTTATCCCTCTTTGTGTGTCATCCTGATCTCTTCTTGGGTACAAGGTATTCAAAAGATTCAACATAACTGCGACACCAACGAATACACAGAAAAGTGGGCTGTGGCAGGGTATTTAAGTTTATTCATTAAAGATAATGAAATTTCAGAATCAGTGGTGGGGAAAGGGTTAATAGCAAAATGGGGACCATTTGCCTTTCCTAGCCCTGAAGAGAGAAAAGCTGGAGTTGTATCATGACTGATTTAATGCTGTGTATGACTTTTGGCTCACCTTTGCTCCTTTGGGTCCATAAGAACCAGGATCTCCCTTAGGTCCAGGAGGGCCTCTTAATCCCTATTTAAAAACAGTCTATTGTCAACATATGTGGAAAATCAAATGCCTCAAGCATCACAAAATAGCCTGTCACATTCCAGTGACTCTAAATAAAAATAAATAGGATCTAAATAAGTAAATGAATCAAAAACACAGGGCTTAAGGACGTTCGAAGTATTCTTAAACAATGTGTCTCTGAGGTTGTGAGAGTCACATTCTGATGTTCTTATGAAATGCTGTAATCCTTGACTTGCTTTTGAAATTAGAAGTACTGTATGTGAAATGCAGTGATCCTCACTGGTGGACTATAGTGGTAATGTTTATATTTGAACATTACATTAACACCAGTACAGCAGAATGTGCTATGCCATCAACAGATGGGAAATAACTGATCACATGACCTCTAGCAAATGGAAGACTTAATAGACTGGCATAACTTGGCAGAATGAAAAGACAAAGGCTACAATAAAGTTTGTCCTGAGATTCTTAAATCCATCTGATGAAATGTATATACTCGCACCTCTTGTGAGCAATTTTCTTTAGGTGACCCATATACAAAACAAAAGAGGAAATCAAGATCTGCCCCTGTTACACTAAAACAAACAAGTCCTGTAGCACTTTTAAAGAATGCCAAATTTATCTATCGCATGACCATTTGTGAGCACAATCCCACTTCATCAGATGCATGAAATTCTGACTTGAAAATTTCTCAAAAATTTGTTAGTGGAACAATTCAATATAATTTAGGATTTTCTTTTGTTATTTAATGTGACTGCAAACCTATGAAACTGCATTATGCATAGTCTGTATAAAGTGCCACCAAACTGGTACATATAAAAATAAATGTTTTGATTTTGTTTTGGATTAAATCTCAGGGTGAATACTCACATTTAAAGAACAGAAAATTAAAAGATATCACAAACTGAAACACCCTGGCTAGAAGAGCAGACAATGGGGTGTGTGGTAACAACCTCCCAAGTAACAAATGATGTAACCTGAAAATTCAAGGCACACTATTTGCACTTTGGACTATTTGAGTCTTAAGTTTTTAAAGTTCTGTTTTAATAAGATTAGTCTTCTTAGCACCTCAGACATTTTAAAATTTGTCACTAGAGCATGTATTCATTACAAAATAAGTTGTTCAGCCAGAAAGACAACACGCATAAAGGGCAGTTAGACTGAATAATCTTTTTTGTACATTTCCTTATTAATCAAATGATTAGCTCAACTATTTCTGTGTAGCAATCAGAGTTCTCTGTTGAAATTATTTCATTAAAAACTAAGGTCAAATTTTTCAGTGAAGTCTCTAAAGTTAGGGATCCTAAGTCATCAGTATATGGTGTCCGGTCATGCAAATGTTCTGATGGGTGACTGAGTTTACTAACAAACACAGCTATTCACAGAATCAGGCTGTTGGCAACTTCAGTAAAGCATCCTGGGTTACAAAAGCATGGATCATTCACTGCTGTAGCTAAAATCAATGAGAGATGCAATTGCTCAGCACCTCTGAACATCTTTATTGAGGCTTCAGTTTGAAAATGTTGACCAACCACTCAGATGCCATTATGATGAACAACACAGAAAATCCCTGAATGGACCCACATCCCCCATTTATTCTTTAAAGCCACACTGTGACCAAAAAAAGATTCTTCCCATAAGAGAAACACATTTTCACAAAACACAAAGGATGAACTATGGCCCCACTGAAGTCAATGTGGGTATGTCCACACACAGCCTTTAAATCGAAATAATGCAGATTATTTCTATTTAAAAGATTGCAGGTCCACACTACATGTCCTTATCTCACAATAAGGGAAGTTATTTCAATATAATAAAACCTAGTAATACATCAAAACTGTTATTTCAAAATACCACTGTGTGAACATGTTATTTTGATTTAATTGTTATTTTGATTTAGCACTTTTGCCCTTCTTCACAGGGTGCTGTCCTTTTTCTATATATTGTGTGGGGGCATGGCCCTTCTAGGGGGCCATCTTGCCACACCTCCCATGGTGCCCCTCTCCTAAATCGAACTAGTAAGTCCTGCCCATGGACATGCAAGCTCAATTAGAGTTTCTAGTGGGACATGTTCTATCAATTTAACTTAAATCAATTTAATGATTTTATAGTGATTTTATTAAATTGATTTAACTTAAATTGACTTAACTGCTTAAGTGTGGGCATAGCCTGGAAGTTTTGCCACCAGCATCAGTGGAGCCAGAGTTTCACCCAACGCAGCTTACAGATTTGCCTCTTTAGTGGTTAAAAAAAAAAAGAAGAAAAAGCCACACAACTTGGCCCTGCAGGTGAGAAAATCTGCTAAATCACCCCAGAAAATCCTGTCTGTTACTCATGGAATTTCCCTACAATCTCTGCTCTGGTGTTCAGAACACAGGAAATATCAAAGGATTTAGTGATGTTAATAAACTGCAAATTCAAAACTGTCGTGATTGTAATGATGGCCATTGTAGCTGAGAAAATTATTTTTCTGTGTTACAAAGTCTGGTGGAGGTTCTGTCCCATCAGTGGAACAGACCCCCTGTAAAGCCCAGCAGCTTGGTGGAGCCAGTATTTTCTGCTGCCTTGCAAAATATTTCCCTTGTAACTTGAACTGCAGAAGTCTGACTTGTGTTCTGGAGAATGCTGAGCTGGTGCTGGAGAGCCAATCAACACTAGGCCTTTCCCTCTCATTTCTTGTTCTAGCACAGCTAGCCTGAACTAGACTTCCTCGCTCTCTTTAGAAAGTTTTATTGCAGACAGCTATATTTTGTCACCTGACCAGAGGTATGTCTGGGCTTTCATGCTTATTTAAAAAAAAAAAATCACAGAGTTTATCAAAGATCATCCCATATGAATCCATTTTCTCTGATGCTGTGACATGCAACATCTAGAGCTAGTACACATATATGACTATCACTTATAAATCTATACCTAGAAAATTAGAGCTACAACATAAGGAGAAAAGGCAACAACACCCTTTTTATGTTCTCTAAAGGCAGCACACACACGGTCCATGCCTACGCTGACTAATGCTGTCATGCATGGCACTGTCACTCCCCTTTCCCAGGAGGCCTCATGTTTTGACGTACTCATCAACTAGGTTCCAGTCAGCTGTATTTCAAGCCTAGGACGCATCCCTCCCCACTTTCTGTAAAGAAAAGTAAACCAGTTGAGTACATACGTCAGATCCTGGTGACCCCTTGCAGCCTGGCAAACCAGGATAACCAGTTTCCCCCTGTCAGGAAAAGAAAAGGCAATGATTTTCACACTGCTTGAGTAGGCAGCACACATGAAGACAGTAGGAGCTGCACAGCCGTGCTCTACAGATCAGCAGCACCCCACTTGAGTTCAGAGAACTGAATGGCACACAGAGGCACACTGGCTGGCTGGAGGACTGGGCAGGAATCCTGCACCCAAGTCCCAGCTGTCAGCCCCTGTTCTTGCTGGAGGGGAGGAATGCCAGGACAAGGCAGAGCAGGGGACAGATGCCGATAAAGCTTGTGGTTCCTGGTGGCAATGCTGAAGAGCTTCCAGTGGGAATGCCTGCCTGCCTGAAGGCAGCAAGAGAGGGTGGCACCCCAGCACCAGGGCTCGGAGATGGGGGCTGATGGCCAACCAGGGCTGCACCCCACCAAGCTGGCAAACTCACCTTACACAGCGTGTCCAGATGCAGCAGTGATGGCCTGCACAGCACCTGGCTACGCTGGGAGCACCTGGCTATGCTGGGAGCACCTTGCTCCCCAGAGTCACCTGAGAGGGCTGGAGTTGGGGTGGGGGGGGTCAGGCCAGGGCAGTAGCAGTCTGACTCTACCTAAGGTCTTAAGGTCAGTGCCTGAACCTGGACCCAGCCCAGATCACCCTGTACCAGAATCCCCACCCCAAGGGCATGGGAAGCCCAACATATCTTGGTGTGAGACAGAGCCCTTGGCCTGACTGTACATCCTCTGTGCATCAGGCTCCTGGTCGACAGCTGTCTGTCTGGAAACTGCTGCACAGAGGTAGCACACCTGGCAGGCTGTACCTGCAAGTGTTACGTGTTAGCTCTGTGTTCTTGAGGAATCAGAGCATAGTATCCAGCCTGTGCCTCCCTCCCCCCCCACACACATCCCCCAACCTCTGCTTGAACTGAAAACCAAAAACAGTAGGAAATGGGAGACATCCTTTTCCTAATCTACCCATATCCAAAAGCCATCAGCACAATGGAGCTTCATTTGCATTGACTATGGAGAACCAGACTCCAAAGCAGGAGCCGCACTGAACTCTGGGATTGAAGAAGCAAGAGCCGTACTGAACTCTGGGATTGAAGAAGCAGAGAAGCATTGCCTGATGGGGGATCTCACACCAGAACGAACAAACTCAGCAATTATCAGACCATTCTAGTCACAGATGTGATACTTGATACCCAAAATACTGAGCCTGCCTGACTGTATTGTGAGCTTCTCTGAACCATTACACCCAGCCAGGAATGTGTATTGGCCACATAAACAAGTCCTTATAAAAAACCTTTACCCACATCCAACAGTAGTGCAGTGGTGTGTAGTGTAGTGTGTGTCCTGTGCAAGTCCTGACTGGATCCTTTCTGAATCCTGTGTGAGTCTGGATTGAGTCCTGAGTCCTGATGCTTGGATCTAAAGCTGTATCATTTCCACTGGGATTTGGCTTTTCTTCCTTGCTGATTGCTGTGGGAGCTTTGTTTCCATCCAGCCTCTGACCCTGATCGGTACAACCTGGAAACCTTTCTGCTACACAGAGTGGTGAGACCCCCCCCCCCCTTCTTCTTTCTCTCTCTCTCTCCCTCTAGGCCTGATACAGTAGAATCTAGGTAATATTGTAGCTGGGTGTTCTTCTTTCCTTGTATGTTTATCAATGCTGTAACTGGGTATTTTGGGGTATTCTTCTCTCCTTTGTAATTATTATTAATAGTACAAGTTTTAGATACCTAGCAATAAAATGACTTTTGTTATTAAGCCAGTTTCCAGACTCTTTTAAGACATCCTTCCCTCTCCTTTGTGGTCTTGGTTTCTTTATATCACTTTGCAGCAACGCTTCTATTACCTAGCCAAAGATCCCTGTAATGCCCACAACCCTGTAAGGTTTGCTCATTGATAGGGATAGTAGCCTGATTGACTCCAGGGGCATATAAGGGTGACAGCTGACAAGTGCTGTTTTGACCCAGCCTGATTGAGTCCAGGGGCATATAAGGGTAGCAGCTGAGAAGTGCTGTGTGACCCAGCCTGCTCAAGATCCATAATCAAGCCTAGTTTGGTGTGGTACAGGGGCACATAAGGGTAGCAGCAGAGAAGTGCTGTGTGACCCAGCCTACTGAGTTCAGGGACACATAAGGGGTCAGCTGAGAGTGCTGATAGACCCGGTCCGCTCAGACACACCTCTATAGAAACACAAGTCACACAAGCAGCACACTAATAGAAGTACCATCTTCCCCATAGAGAAAGCAACCCTAAAAAATGAGCATACCCCAAGTCGGTGGGCAAAGTTGGTAACACAAGCACAGGACTCACCTTCATGCCATCAATGCCGTCAGTGCCACGCTTGCCCTTCTCTCCCTGGGAGGAAAGAAATGAGAGAAGAGGGTAGAAACTATTTCTGGTACCACCCTCACCTCCCAAGAGTCCAACAAATCATAGCAAAGTCCTAGCAGCTGACCTTCATTCCTTTGGATCCTCGCGAGCCCTGTCCAGGAAAGGAGAGGAGAGGTTAGTGACTGCAAGTGGGTCACAATCACATCACTGCCATGTGTCAGCTGTGTGTTGGTTTGGTCAGGTGTGCCAAAGCCAATCAGCTGACCAGAGTGAGAACAGGAGACAAGGGATGCAGCCTCCCTTTGGAATCTGCCAGTTTCTTCCCTAGAACAGGAGGCAGGACTTTCCACCCCTCCTCTTGCTAATGGGAAGAAGGACAAACTCACACCAGTGCAGAACCGGCATTTCAAAGTAAAGCTTCATTCTGGTGTACAGCCCTTTGCCTCCCTCTCACCTGCCCAGATAACACACTGTTATGAGCAGGGCACTGAAGAAGAAGGCAGAAATTGTGGGTGGGTAAATGTCCAGCATGTTGGGTTTGAAAGTTCAGAAAAAGGCACATCAATCTTGACTACAACTCTCTGATCGCTGGTCCCTCCTGACTCTATGCTTGGGAATCCTACAGCTCCTCTCTATCTGGCCTGTCTCTGCCGTAAGGCTAGGAAAAGTCTGCTTATAGACACATGCAGTAAGCATTGCCAGTGGGTGTGTTGTGAGAGGAAACCAATGAATGAAGGCGCACTACACCACTAAAGGAAGACAAAGCTAGAGGAATGGAGCTGATGCTGCTGGCGGTAGTAGTGGAGACCATGTTCTAATCTCCAGGAGAAAACCTAGAACATGCTGCCAAAGTACTTTAGGGAGAAGGGAGGGTAGCTGTCACAGGAAACTATATAGGGAAAATGTCACCACCAGGTTGATAAGGGCCAGTGATGACACGCCAGGCACCACACTCACCTTTTCGCCTCGAGAGCCTTTTTCTCCCTGTACAACAAAGGAAAGAAAACAATTCAAATGAGACAGTGAAGTAGGCATTGAAACACAGCTCTAAGATGGCATGGCAATGCTACTGCTAATCAACCTCCCATAGATCACAAAGGAAATTTTACATACCTTCATCCCCTGGTAGCCGACTGGTCCCAGGTCACCTTGCTTGCCCTAGGGTACAAAACCCCAACACATGAGAACCTTTATAGAAGGAAATCTTCAGAGCCACAACCCCTCCATTTCAGCAGCAGGCAATGTACATGTGAGGGGAGAATACTATTCCAGCTCTCCCTCTTTATGACGGAGTTTTCTGTTTAAAAATCAATTCAACAAAAACCCACCCACCAAAAATCATGTTCCCAAAATACCTCTTTCCACTTCAGAACTTTATTCATCTCAGCTAGGTTCTTCCTGGCCTGCCTAATGCCCACTTCCCTACATCTGGGCTTCAACCAGCAAATACAAATGGAAATTAAGACAAATAAATTCATTTCTGCCAAATTGACCATGGGTGAGTGCAAATTTTTCTGCTGTATTTCAAATCCAAACTTTATCAGTGGGTAAAGGGAGCAGCTCCTCTTCATATACAAACACACAGGGAGTAACTCATCCACATGTATGATGCAAGTGTTTATCCATTTCAGGAAGGTAAAGGAAACTTAATAGGGAAGGTAAGGAAGCATTCATTGCCTTGAACGTCACAATATGACTTTCTGAAAATCAGGGCCTTTTCAGGGCTAGGGACATTGAGAGCTGCAAAAGGTGTTATTTCCTACAAAAGATAAGTCTGGGGGGAAATAAAGCACCATGAAGAACACATCATAGTCATGGGTTTTCCAAGCCAAAAACACACAAGCTGACTGTGCACTTATGGGTGTGGGAGAAATATATCTCCAGAAACAAATGTACCAAATGTACCAAAAAAAGGGAGTAGGAAAAGACTATGTTCTCCTCCTCCTACAGGCAGATTATTTACTAAACACCTCCCTGCAACACTGTCCTGTTTATACTGGGAAAGAGCATCACAGCCCAAGATACACAGCAAAGCGGGCACAGCTGGGATGGGTGAGTCAGAGGAATACCCTTTAGGAAAATGGGCTATTTTGGTTCGGAAATCACAGGTTATTTGGCTACAGGTTTGCAGCAAGAAGATGCAGGTCTCCTCCTCTGAGAGAACCTCAAATTATCATCATTATCATGATGTCCGGAGGAAACCCTGTGGCAAAGACTGGCAAGGAGCCAAAGTTGGCTGGTCTACTGTTCTGTTGAAACCCATCAGACGTTGCTGCTGGCTACCTTTTCCCTCTGCATTGCACCATTTTTGTGCGACTAGTGTGGGAGCCAAAAATAACCTGCCTATGGACACCCCCTCAAGCCTTTAAAAGAAGCTGAAATGAAGGCAATTTCAGGGGCAGCCGCTGCTGAAAACACTGAGTCATCGTTTGAGCTGATCCTGCTCACACTCAAAATCATAAGGCCTTTCCCACTCCTCACTCCCTTGGATTTGTTTGTTGATTGACCACAGCAGCTGTGGAAAAGCCTGTCATTACCAACCCATTCCTCTTCTATTTATCTGGCTGCTTTGGTTTGCTTCCAGGTTGGCCAGCACAGGTTGTCCTTCATTCTTAGCAAAGCTGGAGACAGCAGCCAAGACATTCTAGTGGGCTGGGTCACTGCAGAGAAGATAACATGAGAGCTACAACTATGAGTTGGCTACTGGACTGCCAGGCTGAGGTTTTATTCCCTAAGACCCTTTATTGTTGGTTGATAAGTCAGAGGCGGGGCAGTAGGGGAAGAATTTCAGGTGGGTCACAATAAGGGAAACTATGATCTAGCAGAGAGTGAACATTCTCATGTAGCAGGGTACATCCTGTTTATTATCTGTGGCCCAGGGCATCATGTTTCCTGCAAGACTTGACCATCAACTGTTAGCAGTGTAAATGCATCAGCTCACCCACTGTTGGTCAGAACTACACGAGTCTGAGAAGCTTATTGCTCAGAATCACAGAACTTCACACCTTTTAACATTTTCTTGGCATGCAGTATGTTAGTCCAGTATGAGGTGACTGTCTACCACCACCACATGATGTATGTGACCAAGAAGGAGGTGAGCATACAGACAGGGCCATAAGTATGGTGGGGTGAACAGGGCTTTGCCCTGGGTGCCCTGGAGTGGCTCCATTGAGCCACTTTATCAAATGGCACGTTCCATGCCGCTCACTCCAAGCGCCACTCATTGTAAGGGGTGTATTCTGAGTGGAACATGCTCTCGGAGCCGAAATGCCTTATTATGGCTCTGCTTACAAACACATCTCACAAGGGAGTTCTGTCCCAGAGGCTCCTCTAGAACACGTTACATGAGCCATTAAGGGTCAAAGAGTAGCTTCCCGTGCAATATACCCAGGTGCCTTTCCCCTACTTACTGGTGCTCCAGCGTTTCCTTTCTCACCGGGAAGACCTGGCTTTCCTCTTTCCCCCTTAAACACAAAATATTTATCAATGTAGGACACAATCTCTGTTTATCTGTAGCTTTATAAAATCCTGTGATCCAAGTTCATCCCCAGAGTAAATCCCAGGAGTGACTCTACCCAGGGACAAGTGGTCTGGGGCTTTCTCATTTTCATCAGCTGAATGTTTATGATCAGCTGGAGATGTTTCTAGACTGACTCTAGGAACAAATGACTTGTTATGTGTCTGTGACAAGCTGTTTGCCATGAAGGAGCATTCTGACTCAAACAATGATATCTATAGGCAGACAAGCTCACCCCATTCCTAGAGCTACTGAAAGAGCAGTGTGTTGCACCTTGCAAGTTGGAAATTGTAGGCCACAGGCTCAAAGGAGTTTGTTCATGTTCTCCCCATGGCTGGTTCCTTATCTCCTAATCTTGTGCGTTTTCTCCCCCCTGCTCACAGGGGAGGTTGGGAAGAAAAGCAAACATGATGCTGCTTTCCTGCAGGCAGAGGAACGTGATAATGGCAGTGACTGGTGGGTAAGTCTGACTTCTGCTGTGTAGAGTAGAAACGAGTAGCTTACACCCAAGTGACTGTGGAGTAGGGGTGCAGAGTTGCAGTATCTCTGTGACTCCAGGGAATCCCAGGGAAAACAGGGCTTACCCTACCAGTATTCACTTGAAGACCACCCCCACCCTGGGTCTCCTAAAGCACAAGAAAGTGCAGCTGTGATGCCAATCCTGTTCTGTCCACACTTGCCCTCTTAATTCTATCCTCCTCTTCCACCCACCACAGCTGGAAGCCTCCTGATGGTGGTAGCCAGCAGCAGTGCTTCCCATTGCCCCTGGAGAGTGAAGGGGGATGTCACAGGACTCCACTGGAGATGCATGGCCTGGCACCATCCACCACTGGCATTTGGCAGTGTGAACTACCTCTGGGTAGGAATCTTGCTCTTCCTGGCTAGAGGATGCAGGGATGTTGTGGGGCCAAGAGGCGGTTGGACAGTGACATTCTGAGAAGGCTGGCTTGTAAGCTGTCAGACAGCAGCATTTCCGATGGGGAGGGTGATATCTTTCAGTGGAGCTAAGTAAGCGGCCTGTAGTTAAAGTCACAGAGGCTGTTCTTTGCTTAGATCTTCATCTAAATCTTCTTAACTGAGGTAGCCATGTTCTGGAAAGTTTTGGGCTAGAGCACAAAGTGTGCGGAGCCCGATGGTGGTGATGCCATGCGTATCCCTGCCCAGTGGCCTCACCACAGCCCTTCAGCAGGATCCCTACTCTAGCATAGTCTGTCTCAGCCTTGCTCATGCAGCAGGGCAGCTGCTGCGTGCATTTATTGACTAACCTCATATCCTGCATCACCAGGTGGTCCTGCAGGTCCCCTTGGAGGCTGAAAGAAATGTGTAATCATTAGAGTCAAAACACAGGCACCAGGGGTGGAAAAAGATGTATTAAGGGAGAGCTAAAGGACGGCAGCAGCACCCCACTCACCTGGCATTCAAAGGAGCAGCACTGTCCAGAGTGAAAGAGAAAACACAATATTAGACATGAAAGGCTCAGGCTGCCACCCTGAGACAGGCAATGACCCACTGAGTTATTGCTCTCCTCCCCATGAATTGCCATCAACCCAGTGAAGGTGAGTCGGTCAGGCCATCATTGCCAAGACACACAGCACTGAATGGTAACTGACTCTGTTGGGGGTGGGGAGACAGAAAGCATCTTGATGTGCCAAAGGCTGCAGCCTAACCACTGTTCCCTCTAAGCTGTGTCCACGTGCACACACACACACACACACACACACACACACACACACACACAGGGTCATGAAACCTGCACATATAACAAAATAAAGCACACACAAAAAATTCAACAGTGCTAATATTAATACACACACAAAAATTTTTTGCACACACAGCCTACAAAAAATTGGCGGGAACACTGACCACTCTCACTATGTGAGGAGGCTGGGTTATTCCAATGTGCTAAGAAGATGCCCCAAAATACCTTCCTCCTCTCCCCCAGTATGCTCAGCTGTAGTCACTGCACCCAAGGGGGCATGGCAATGTATGTCTGGGTGTGTGGTGCGGCACCACCTTACTGGGAACTCGCTAACAGCTGTTAGGAGAGCACATGCTATACTTTTTGCCAGCAAGAGTAAGAAGAGTTGTACCTGCACACACACCCCACCCTCTTCTGAGCTCCTCTACAGAGGGCATGTCTACTCAGCCAGGAGAGCTCTGGACACACTTGGGGGCTGGACAGCAGGAGAGGCTCAGGGGAGCTCTCCACATCTGGCATCATTTATTCTATACTTGTTGGATGAGAGGAGTCCCACCACCTCCCTTACGGCCTGTGGGATGTGGACTACGGCAGCTGAGTGTCCCTGGCTCTGGGCTCCCTGTTGAGTAGTGTGCAGTATGAACAAAAGTTGCTGGGCTCTCTGTTGGGTAGCACGCCATATGAACAAGAGCTGCCTTTCATCGCAGCTCATAGGAGAGTCAGCTTGGTTCAGACAGCAAGGGTTGGTGCTTTAGGAAGGAAATGCTTTCAGACAGAAAGGGCAGTGGGTCCCCACTACGCACATGAAAAGGGTGCATGAACACGAAAACGCTTAACTCACCACTTGTTCCACATTCTTTTTCTGAAATATAAAAACAATCAAAGCCATTTGATGAGCTCCTTTAGAACAGAATGGCAGAATACCCAGTGGCAGTGGGCTGGGTTGGACAAGAGACAAGGGGACCAGGACAAATGGATGTGAAGAACAAGAGAATACTCACAATCATATCTATAATGGTGTCAATTGTGCTGTCAGTATCTACTGGAGGTTGTCCAAGGCTGGTGGCTGTGAAGTTGCGACGATAGCTGTTGTCTGTGGCGATAACACTCAGTCGGGGATCCTGGGGTAAAATAACAACAAAGCAGCCAAGGTGGACTCAATGGAAGTCATGAACTTTGACACCTCACCACGTGACCTTCCATCCATGATTAACTCAAGTAACAGTACGTGATATGACTCCTCCAAGTGCCTTCCTTGCAAACTATAGAGTTGAGAAACAGGCTCTGGGTGCACAGTGCTTCTGGAACTGCATCATCTATTCTACGAATCTGGCAGCATTATCCAGACTTAAGGCAATACTTGGTGAAGGGGTGTGACATTCAAGTGGCAATCCCATTTTCCTGGCATTCAGGAAGCCAACTGAACTCTTCCCTGGGCCTTGAACTCCCACTTTCAGGAGGACGCCTCATAACCATATATGCTTGATCATGGTTAAATCATTTTGAGTACATGACACTGCAGCCAGAAGGAAATCTCTCATCATCAGGAGATGGACTTATGCTACCTTGCCTCAAGCATCACATGCTAAAAGCCACTCTGGTGTCTACCTGTCTCTTGCCACACTGGCATAAGCTGCCATCTTCCATAGCATGATCAGGTCCCAACACAATTTCAGCTCTGTTTCGGGGCCTCTTGGTATCCAAGGCTTTTGTTCAGCTGAACATACAGATAGGATGAACCATAAAATTCAGTGATGAAGATGAATCCACACTTTCCCAGAACTGACATGTGGCTATCTGGCACTGAACCAGATTCTCAAATGTTGTAAATCAGCATAGTGCCACTGACTCTTTATTTCTAGCCATTTTTTTCCTGAAATTGTTGTAGGTCATGGGACTCTCTGCACCAAAGAGAGGATTAATTGAACCCACTAAATAATATTCTGTTTCTAGTTTCATTCCCTTCAGCACCATCTATAATCCTATAATGAGGGACATGTTTGAGCAATTCCTACCAGATGGTCAGGAGAAATTGCAACAGCGAACACTTTGATCCCCAGATGTTTTGCTTCATTGGCAGCATCTTCCAGTCCTCCACAAGGCTCTTTGTAACCTTCCAAGGGGTGTCCATCTGTCACCACAATCAGGTATTTGTTCTCCTTCTGGTGGGAGCCACTATAACAATACACAATATTTAGTAGACAATGTGGAATGCTCCAACTCTATTCTGACACTAACTAAACTTTTTGTAGTCGACAAAGGCCCTTGCTTGTGTAATATTGCCACATTCATGACCAGATATTCTGCATCTGTGTGGCACTGAAAGAAGGCAGGATTCAAACACTTGGCATAGCAGCCTGATCACACAGGTGATGGCACACAAGGGGAATTGTTCATGGTGTTTTTCCTTTTTTTATTAAGAAAATAATTGCCTCATTTTAGGACAATAACAATTTAGCAGCATTCAACATGGATGTCTTCCAATTATGTCACAAACTGTACTTTTCTGAGGTCCTGCATCACGAGTGATAAACTCCTAATAAGCCCAGCGATTGCCACCCATCAACAATGCCCAGTACTGTCCAAACAGCAAATGGGGCTGGGGCATTTGGGTTAAGAGCTTGCAAAAGCCTAGTTTTATAATGTTGTCTTGATTTGTAGGGCTATTTTAATTTCCTTAACCTGAACCTTACTTATCCTGTAATACGAATTTAATACAAAGGATCCTTTTCTTGGGTGATGGTTTAATAATATGTCCAAGGATATTTCTATACCAAGAACTTGAATTATTAAACCAACATAAGACACAGAGCCAGATCTTTCCCTTTTTGTATCACGCTGTAGGAGGAAGTGGAAGCAGTGAGCTAAATCAAATGTTATTCAGAATTATGCATAAAGTGTGTATGTGCTGCATTTCCAAAGAAACACAACACTTGTAATAAAATTCCCAAACTATCTAAGCATACAGCATGGCATTGCTAAGGATCCACAGGTAACGTCTATGTAAACAGCAGCTGAAGGAAAGATCAGTGGAGCACTTGCAATTCTAGGCCATGCTGATTAACTTTTGAATCAATCTGGAAGAGAAGCTGGTTTGGCAGGGCAGTCTCTCAGACACAGCAATTCTCTAATCACTGGAGAAAATGGAAAGCCTTTTACTGAGAAGAGCAATGTCCAGACCACTAGGATGCATTTTATCAGTCTACTGGAAAAAAAGAAGCCTTCCAGCAGTAGATAACCACATGGACCATGCACACACTAACACATGCAGTAAGAGCATCCACTAGGTCCTGTGACATAAAGCCAAGCTTTTCTTGTCACAATGCAAGAGCTGTTGTTTCTACTTGCCACCTATGAGAATGAAGATTTCCGGCCTGAGGGATAGGATGTTTTAGATTGTGTGCTAAGAAGTGTACAGAACTAGGAAAGACTATGAATGTTACCTGACTGACCTGTCAGCTGAACATACACACAGTGTCTCATGTTTCACCTACTACCATCATATAAACCCAGTTTGGTGGCAACCGGGGGATGTCACTAGCGTCACTTTGGCTACCCGTGAAAAACACCTCCAGCTTGTCACAAAACTCTGTCAGTTTCCGTTGGGAATGTCTTGGTAATGTGTTGACAACCAACTCCATCCCCCATCCACTGGAGTCCAAAGTGACATGCCTGTTTGCCTTTAGGAACTGTTAGGCAGGCCAAAATTGACTTCAGCTTTGTTGTGCTCTGAATCAACATTTTTGGTGATTTCTAGTCAAACTCCAAATATTGTTAAGAAAGCTCAGAGTCCAGTCAATGTGCTAGCAAATCCCCAATGTTCAGAAGTTAGGACTCAGGCCCCCCAAAATTGTGAGAGTGACTTACAGTACAAATCAAGTGCATCTTAAAAAAAAAGAAAAAAAATCCTTGCCCTCCATTGATTCACTTTTCACTTTTTGAGCCTTAAAGGGTCATGTTTTCAAGTTTCTCCCTGACACCAAAGGGGCTAGAAACCTGCTTTTTGTAAATGACAGTCTCCCATCACCACCTGACTCCAGGAGCTGGGGCTCTAAGCAAAACAACAATCATCCTAAGTGTCATGATGGTTAGCACCACTGGACCAGAAATCAGTATGCAGGGCTTTTGTCTACATGCAGAACTTCATCCCTTCCTTTGCGGCCCTGCTCATGGGCCAGAATCAGGATCATTTCCACCAGAGGCCTTGTGCAGAAAGCCATGCGTTGGAAGGGGTGTGGGAGCAGCTTTGCCGTCTGTCCCAATCTGGGCCATTTGTGCTTAACTCATCCCGTAGCTACCTTGCAATAGCAATTCATTGCCCTGAGACCATATCTCTCTAAAAGGATGTCCTCAAAGCTTCTCTGCTGCTCACAGCTAATGCAGAATACAGCAGTCAACAAGCCTGCATCAACATGGGCATTGCTCCAGCACCAGGCCTGTGTCCTTAAAATACTGAGGAGCTAGGGTCACATTATGCTCTCACCAGGCCTGGCTACCTAGAGTGGCAGTGGCTTGGTTGGGATTTATCTGTGAGCTGCTGGGGCATGTCATGACCTTGGCCCCATGGGCAATTGACAGTGATTTTGCTGGTGCAGATTCAATCTTCTTAGTGTTGCCCAAAGATACTCAAGGGTCATGATTTTGATCACATCCGATCTGAGCTGGTTACAGCGGTTGCACGTGTGCAGGTCCATTTCTAAGACTGGGACCTAAGATTGCAAGCTGTCTGGGAAGGATCCTGTGTCTTTCTGTAGGTCTGTTGGGTACCACGTACAATGGTTCCCAGTGAGGGCCCCTGGGAGCATGGGTGAAGTGTGAGTCGCCTGTTTAGGGATAGTAGCCTGCAGTTCTCAACTCTTCCACCAGAGGCTCTGCTCCCTCACCTGCCAGGCCCTGCCCAATCCCTGATTGTGGCCAGAGGAGCCCTGCCCCAATAGCTGGCATGAATCCTGAAATGAATCCCCTCCCCCCAGCTACCAACACTGGAGCATTTGCCTGCCACAGCCCCAGAGTGCTGGGCCAGACTGGGCTGGGCCATACCGAACCTTCACCCACCCACCTAGTTCCAGCCCACTCTAACCTCATTGTGCTGGCCCAGGCCAGGTGGCCCCAGCCCCAGAACACTGGGCCAGAGTGTCAGGCCAAGTGCTGCCACTGGCCCCAGTCTCCAGTGGCCTGTTCAGGGTGGGGGAGAGAATGATTAGTGCAGCAGCACCTGGGCTGTGATCCAAGGGGACACAGCAAGAGGGGGCAGGCCATGCCTGGCTTAGCCTTATCTGGGCTTATGTACCCACCACCCATTCTGGGGAGCTATTATCATATGCATAACAACGAAGCTTTTCAAGAAAAGGCATGTCCTACACAAAGATCAAATCCCCTGTGGGAAAAGCTGAGAACTCTTTAGGTAGGGGAAATCATATCTTTTATTGGACCAACTACTGTTGGTGAGAGAGACCAGCCTTCAAGTGACACAGGGCACTTCTTCAGGTCTGGGAAAGGTGCTGAGAGCATCACAGCTAAATATGAGTAGGAACGGCGCTAGCATGTCTGGTGCTCCCCTGCAAGCACAGTAGATGCTGGCGCAGACAAGTGATGTCAGAGCATGCCGCAAAGGAGCACTCCCCATTTTGGCTCCCCTCAAGCATCACTGCCCCCCTGCAATGCTTACGGGGCTCACCATGTTGCGCCGGCCCTGAGTATGAGGTGGTATGGATTGTTTAGGATGAGCAGTTAACACATATCTCAAGAGGCCATTCAAACTGAAGTGGCTAGTTAGCTCTCGAGGTTGGCCAGTTAGCCTTGTAGAATAAACTCAGCCATGCTTTATGGCACTTTGGATAACCATACAGTTGGGTCCAGAAAAGGATGAGATCAGTTGATGGAGAACAGGTCCATGAATGACTATTAGCCAAGACGGTCAGGGACACAACCTCATGCCCTGGGTGTTCCAAAACCACTGAATGCCAGAAGCTGGGACTGGGTGAGAAGGCATGGGTCACTCAAAGTTTCTCAGTTTTGTTCATTACCTCTAAAGCTCCTGGCAATTGCACTGTGGACACGTTCCTGGGATAGATGGACCCTTGGTCTGACCAAGCATGGCCATTCTTAGTTTTTTATGTACACTTCCAATAGCAGCTTCTAGTCAATATTAGTGGAACAATTTTTTCCATATAATTACCTGCATGCACAGTTACTTGCACCTCTGATTAGACCCATTTAGAACAATAGCCAACTGGTTGTGTCCACTGCAGATGCAGTTACCAAATAGCACTCAAAGAAGTGGAGGCGAGGCTGAAGGGGGCAGATCCTGAAACTGTGTCTATTGTTGAGGCTAGCCAGTGGTCTGACAGAGTGTTTTGGGATAAAGCGAAAATAGAAGCCCAGAGGAGAGAAGGAGGAAGCACCCATGGTGGGGGTGGTCTTGAAGTCAGACTATCTGACCCCTACAAAAGCCACCGTGGCACACAGCTGCCCAGCTCTTATGTTAGGTAGCAGAGAATGACTGTGCACCAGAACAAGCCCTTGTCCAGTCTACCTCCTTCCCTCTCTGTTGGGTTCCTTGGATGCCACACGAGAGGCACTGCTCTCACTCACCCAACAAGCAGCTCCTCAATCCCTCTCTTGATGGCACAGTCCGTATAGGTGCCTTTCCCGATGTAGCTCACGGCAGACACAGCTCTTTTTAACTCACTCTGTCCAGTGGGCATTCGGCTGAGCCCTTTTATCAGCACAACCTCATCGCTGTAATGCAGCGCTCCAGCATTCCACACCAAGTTCCGGTCACATCGGTAATACCTGCAGAGAAAACAGGGATGCTTGCCTTCAGTGTCTGCTTCACCACGTCCGTAGAACCTGCCCCTCACCACCTTCACAGCTCCCTCACATCTCTGAAATGGTCTCTATTGCAGTGGAACAGCCCTAGTCTGAAAATCTTTACATACCTTCTACTCTCTTGCCCCTACCTAAATGTTGTGCTGACACCAACATCCCATTGACTTACATTCTTAATAACAGTGCACCTCTGTGTCAGAGCCCTGCCTCTCTTCTCTGCCTTTCCTTTAGGTCTATCCGCCTTGCATGCCACAAGGGTGAAAGAAGGATTAAAGGGTTGGGAAACAGGACAGACTAAAGGAACTCAACCTGTTCCTTTTACCTAATCTCTTTAGCCAAACAAAGAGAAGATGAAGTGTAACTGTATCACCCTCTGTAAGTATCAACATGACAAAGAGAAGTTTGAAAAGAGAGGCAATAAAGATCCAATGGCTGGAAGTTGAAGATGGAGGAATTCAGACTGGAAATAGGGAGTCTGTTTTTAACAGCAAGGGTCATGAACCATTGTGGCAATTTACCCAGGGTTGTGCTCAGGGCCGCAACTAGGCTGGGGCGAGCGGGGCAAAGCCCCAGGTGCGGAGTTTTAGAGGCCACAGGGGACGGATTCAGCTTCCCGCAGCGGCTGGGGATCCATCCCTAGATGCTGCAGGGAGCCGGATTCGGCCCCTGCACCCTCTAAAATTTGGCCCCTGGGACTTCTGGCACCGCTGGGGCTCGCTGCTGCCTTCTGGAGGCAGCTGTGGACCCATCTGGTTCTCCACTGCTGCTGCCAGTACACCATGGGGATCCAGATCTGTCCCCAGCCAGGCACCTGGCGATGAATCCGGATCCCCACGGCCTGTCAACGGCAGTGGCTGGGGATGGATCTGGAACCCCCTGGCCTGCCAGCAGTGGCTGGGGCTGGATCGGGGGGGGGGGGGGGCGAGACACTTCTGGGGCTGCTTACCCCAGGCACGAAAATGGTTAGTTATGGCTCTGGTTACACTGGACTCTCCATCACTGAAGATTTAAACTCAGGGGTGGAAATTCTTCTAATCATTGTTCACTGAAATAAGTTTCCTAGGCAGGTTGTGGAATCTGCATCACTGGAAGTGTTTAAGAGCAGATTAGACCAGTGGTTCCCAAACTTCTATTGGCCATGGCACACCACCACAGAGGCTTCAAATAAACTCACGAATATTCATAAACTAATCCAGAACTCTCCAAATTTTTTCCAAAAATTCCATGGCACACCAGCTCAGGCCTGATGGCATACCTGTGTGCTGTGGCTCACTGGCTGGGAAACACTGACTTAGACAAGCACCTGTCAAGGATGATTTAAGAGGGAATTTAGTCCTGCCATGTGCCGGGGGGACTGGACTCGATGACCTCTCATGGTCCCTTCCAGTTTCTCTAATTCTCTAAAATTAAGGATGCATGCATTAATTAATTAAGAATCCATTTAACTGTTCTAAAAATAAAAACAGAACAGTTAAATGGGTCAGGGGAAGTTGTGCTGGTCTCTCCTCCACAGTGCCAAGTGAGAGCTTGCTGTGTGATAGCTGGGCAGTGCTTTCTGGCTCGGAGCTGATCTGAGTGCAGCTGCAGCTCCCCAGTCTCCCTGCTGAGCCAAGCTGAGTCAAATTGGTGAGCAATCCATGCCTCCCAGCCATGTGTGGGAAAGCTCTTGGGATGCAGAGCCCAGCTGTAGCTCATCCCCCACACTGGGCTCCATGCTCCTTCTGCCCCACTGCTCATCTCCCCTGCACTGAGCCAAGTTGAGCTGCGGCTCGCCCCTGCCAGATCTGCACCTCCAACTGAGCAAAGACAGCTCAGCTGCTCCTGCCCCCTCCCCCCCCCGCGCAGCTTCATGCCCCCTGCTGAGATGATCCAAACTGTGACTGGTCCCTGCAGCGCTCCTTGCATCCACACCAGCAAGAGCTGCCCCGCTACTGCACTCAGTCTTCACCCCTTCTGGTTTAAATGGTAATCTGCTATTTAAGTTGTTTAAACCAGTTAAAGGGTTAATGTTTGACATCCCTAGTTTAAATGGAAACTAAATCAGGGAAGTCCCATGACTAGATGATCACAGGGGTCCCGTCTAGCATCAGAGTCTGTAAACAAGACTGTGTGTAGAATCCATCCCTGTGCAGTTTTAAACATGTATTGTATGCTTCTGTGCTACATGAGAAGAAAATCTGTGTGTGTAAATGTGTGTGGATGGAGGGGAGTGAATGCACATGTGTGAAGATATGGCTGTATATAAATGTTTGTGATTATATGGCAGGGGTGAGGGGGAGTGCTGTGATGACAAGGCACCTAACTCACTGTTATGGAAAAAGGCACTAGCCCAACTGACGAGGAGTGTGCCTCAGTGGAAGGGGTTTCAAAGATGGGATGTTGGTGTAGCCTGTCAGGTTTGATCTCTCTCCTGTTTCCCCAATCAGCCCCATTTTTCCGATTTGTAACTCCCCACTTCCCAAACACAAACACACAAACACACATACACAGAACCCCATCTAAGCATTGATTATTGCTGACAGCTCATTCAACGGGCATCTTTCCTTCCATCCCATTTCTGTCAGGAGATGTAGGTGTGGAGCCCACTCTTCTCATACCATGCCATCTCTGCCATTTAGGGCATTGGCTGGATGGATGCCCAGCCCGGCAGGAGGCAGGACCCCTAACCCAACCTGGAAGTCAAGTTGGCTGTCTATAGCACTCCCAGCTCTCCAGCATCCTGGTAGCAGTTCTTGGCAGAGTCCATGCTACTTGCCATGGGAAATAGTGCATTTGGAGCTAGGCTGTTTTCCATATGCAGGGAGACTGGCCAAGGACAAAGCCATCACCATCTGGCTAGCCCCTGCCCTCACACATCAGCCTGGATAACCATACTAGTCAGAAATGAATTTTTCTCCTTCACTACTGACATCAGCACTCCTCTGCCTAGCAATGAAACCTGCAACCGGGGGTCACCCTTTGGCTCCTCTTCTAGTCCCAAACATCCCGGCCATGTCCCCAATCTGTCTCTTCCACACACCCCCAACTTTCTTGACTCTGACCTTTCCTTTCCGTTCACACCACCATGCTCTGATCCCAACCTTCTCCCTTCACCCATGGCTCCTAAAGCCACTCACCTCAGCCATCAGCCCCCTCATTCACTCAGCTTCTGCCCCTGCATCATGTCCAAATGTCTCCGCAGCAATGCCCAAACTAACATTGCTGCTCTGGTTGCATTTCGCTGCAGCAAAACAAAGCATCATCCTGTCTGTGGCTACGTCCAACTGGCATGGCAAGGTGATACTCTCCCCAACCCAGCTGACCTCAGACATTTGCAAAGCATATGCTAAGCATATGCTCTCCTGTTCCTCCTCCCTCAACCTTCAACACTTCCCCTCCCGATCACTGCACGTCTGGGCACCAGCTTCCTGCAGTGCCAAGTGTGGAGCACAGTGCACCATCCTGCTCATGGATCTCTTAGCTCTATATGGAGCTCACCGTCCAAGCAGAGGAAGATGGTAACAGGGACACTGAACAATAACTGGGAAAATACAGGGGAAACCATTTTGCCCAGGGCCCAAGCCTGAGTGCTGGGACCTCTGTGGGTAAGGCAGGGAAAAAGGAATCATGTGGAGGCCTTCGCCCTGCTTTGGGGAGCCAGCTTTGAGACAAGAGCTTGCTTGAGTATTTTGCAGCAGTCACTAACGTGCCATTTTCTCCCCCCAAAACACCATCACCTCCCACCCTGCACAATCCATTCAGTCCATATTCTCCTCCCAGCCCAGTCCATCAGTCCTTCCATCCTGCTCCATCTAACTTCCAGCACTTCCTGGAGGCTCCCTGATCTATAAGTTCCTGGCAGGCCCCTCATGGAAACATAGCCAAGCCTAGAGTACCCATGACCCATGGGAAGTGCCAAATGTGTTTAACAGGATGGAGCTAACACATTTCTGACATGCCTGTCACCAGCAGGACAGCCAGGCCTGCAGCCTGAACCTGTGGGAGTCTGCACAAGCAGGCAGCACCAGCAGCTTCTTTCCAGTGCAGGGCTCGTAGGACCCCTTTTGCTATGACTGTGCTTCGTCAGGGTTGTGTGATGGATTGGAAGAAGGGTGATCAAAGGCATCTCCCCGCTGACTGGTGTTAGGAGTTCAGTTGGAGGCCACGACTCCCCCAGATCTAGCTCATCATACTTTAGGGTTGGACTTAGTGGGTGTGTTCACACAGCACGCTTATTTTGAAACAACGGAGGTTGTTTCAAAATCAGAGTTAGGCTGTTCACACGACACACGGCTGTTTCGAAACAACGGGTTCCGTTGTTTTGAAACAATGGCGTTGTTTCGAAACAAGTTAAACCCCATGCGGGGATGAAACAATGTTGTTTCAAAACAAGTTGTTTCGAAACAATGCCGTGTGAACACGTTGTTTCGCAACAACGGTGACTTGTTTCGAAATAACTGTTGTCTGAACATGCTATTTCGCTTTGAGCTTTTTTTCCTTAATTCGAATTAACTTATTTCAAAATAAGATGTTATTTCGATACAAGTTGTTTCGAAACAACCATATCGAAATAACCCCCTGTGTGTGAACACAACCAGTAGGCCCTAGTGAGAAGAGACATGGGTTGCGGCAGCTATTGGACTCCCATGCAGCCAGAGCTCTAGCAGCTAGGACTTTGTCAAGTTCTCCCCCTTGCACAATGCCGGAGAGGCTGCTTGGGAGTGGCAAGGCAGTCTGCTGGGCCGTGCCCTCCATATACCATGGTTGGATGGAGGAGGGGTCTTATTCTCGCAGCTGAAGCAAGGTGATCTGCAGCCTGGGAGCTAGTCACTGGTGCCATGCCCCTCACCAAGAAAGGGACAGGCTGTGCTGCTTTGTAGGATTCAAGAAAAAGCCTGGCAAAGAAACAGGCTAGAAGAACCCTGTGTTAAATAAATGAAGGCCCAGATTATCCTTCCTGGACCCAGGCCTGTGCTGTTAACCAGAAACTCATGCCAGCCCCATCTAGCAACTGGGTGGGAAAGGGAAAGTTCACCAGCCCACTGAAGTGTTGCCTGCAGCAGTGGGCCTGCACAGTGTGCTGGGTGGGTGCACGTCTCAACTGCCTCCCTGAAGTCCTGCACCTCCAAAGGAGACAGTGCTGCTCCATGCACACACATGCTCCCCTCAAAGGCATGGATCTAGGGCGCTGCACTTCTCTGGGCACACACACAGCTGAGGGCTACAGGGTTCAAAAGCAGCATCTCTATCACAAGGGACTGTGCATGAAACTGAAGGAAAGGGCAGCCTAGGCCCTGCTTCCATTTTAAGAACGGCCATTACTTCAACCACTCAGATTAAACCTAATTTTTATAATGCTTCTAGATGATAGCTCTGCCTGTGAAACATGACAGTGGCATTAACTAGCCCACCAGAGGCCTCTGAGAAAACATAATACAAACCATACAGGAAACCGGGTGTGTGCTAAGCATTGCTGAAGGAATTCTGCCATCTGCAGATGGGGATAGAGAGATGCAGAAAACTCCCATTTTGGACAGGAAAATGGTCCACTCAGCTACCCCAGCCCATGGTCACAGAATGAGAACATTAAACTCACAAAGATAAGTTCCTCCTTGAAGCAGACATGCTATTTTCATTTATTAGTCAGGCCTGCACAGAACATTTCTCTCATGCACACATTTATCATTAGCTGACAGCTTTCATGCTAATTCCCACAGAGTCCCAAACTTAACAGTGTCACTTTTTCTATTTTGTTGAATCTAGGTTGTATGAAAATGCATAGGAAATGAAAATAAAACAAACAGCACAGAAAAACTAAAATCACCCATGGTAGAAATTTTCAGAAGGGTAGCTGTGTTAGTCTATGTATAGCAAAAGCAGCAAGAGTCTTGTGGCATCTTAGAGACTAACAGATTTCTTCAAGCATAAGCTTTCATGGGCTTCAATCCACTCCATCAGATGCACCTGATGAAGTGGGTTGAAGCCCACGAAAGCTTATGCTCAAAGAAATCTGTTAGTCTCTAAGGTGCCACAAGACTTACACTGCTTTTAAAATCACCCAGTACACTCACCTGTCTGTTAATTTGTCAATGAACCGATTGGTAAAGTCTTTCACCTGCGTTACTAAGTCTCCAAATGGCTTCACTCGTAAAGCAACACTTTCTGAAGTATCCAGAACAAAAAACAGATCAACAGGGCAATCTGTTCAAAAACAGAGAGACAAAGTTTTAAACATGGTGCTTCTGCATCTTCCAGTTTTGCTACGAGACATTTCATGCATCCTGGTGAAGCGTGGGGATTCAAGAGATAAAGCCAATTAATTTTCTACAGTACATGTGCAGTCTACATCTTATTACAGTGTTAAATTCTGACACTAAATTACAGTTTGCAGTTTGCAGACAACAAAGCTATACAAATACACTTGTATGGTATTTGTGATAGGCTCGGTCGAAACTGAAGTCACATTCAACAAATTGTTTTCTCATGGGCTTTAATGTCTTTTCCCAAAAACTTTGTATTTTTTCTACATTTACTGTTGTGATTTTTAAAATAAGAGTTTGTTCTTTCCTGGCTCTTCAGCTCTAATTAGAGACAAATTAATTCATTCTGATAAAATAGCAGAAAGATCATGCTATTTAAAATAATGTCCAGATGTAGCCTTAAATTTTATCTTGTACAAATTTTCCATTTAAAGTATGATTCTAAGTCTTAAAAGTCTCTGTGACATATTTTTTTTTTTTTTTTTTTTTGCAATAGGAACACAAGAGAGTTACAAAGAAAGGGAAAAAACTACAAAATACATTTACAGATTTTGATGAAATTCTAATAAAATATTTGTGAAATATTCCAGAATACGTACTATCATCTATGTCAGTTGTTTCCATTCTCTTTCTTTGCTAAATACCAACCAAAAATGATAGCACATGAAATAGGGCAGAGCTGAAGATAATAGGGAAAAAATTATTTTAGGACAATGTTGGAGCATAAATGAGTGAGGGGAGCAGGCAGATATTCGATACATCTACAAGGAATAAATGCATCACCAGAAATTTGACATACCTCTTTTTAAAAAATTATGGCAAAGTTAGAGTTTGTAACTGAAGTTCCAACAGTAAAAACAACCAGAGAAGTCTGTTCAGAGGTAAATGGCATGCAGATCTGAAGATGCATCATGCTTTTAATAGGATAGTTTCCTATCAGTGCAGAAAAGGAGAAGAAAGGACATAAAGTGACATTCTTACCTTGAAAGGTTTCAACTCTGTTGACCATTTCTGTTTGAGCTGGTGCCCCGCTCCATAGGGAACAGACTTGAAGCAGGAACATGAACAAAAAGTTTGCTAACTTCATCTTTCTGATTTCAAATTTACCATTTAACAACTATGGAAAGGAAGGGAGTGGGAAAGTAAAGGAGACAGAGGCCAGGAATGGCAGCAAGGAATTTTTATCTGACTTGGGATTTTTTCTAATGTTCTACTCTGTCCCTGAGTTTCTTCGGAAGGAGGCACTGGAGAGGGAGTTAAGCTGAGGAGGAGATGTGTGTAGCAGCAGCTGGATTCTCTGCTTCAGGGAGGAGGGATCTCAGTGTAAATTTCAGCTGATTCTTAGCATAGCCAGCCAGTTACCAAAACTCATGCTCATCTTGGAGCCATTTCTTCTGTAATGGAAGTACTGTTATCTGCTTTTTCAACTACTGATGTGTCTGCAAAAATGTCTTGGTCTAAGACAAAATGAAATTTAGTTGTATTTCAAATATTTTCCCATTCTCCACCCCACTCCCCAAATGTATTTTCCTTGGCTAATGAGTTCTGACATAGCCTCAGAACTCCCATGCCAAAAAGAAAAACATAAATGCCACAAGCCTAAGAATATAATCCATACAACTGAAAAATTCTCAGCATCATTCTTCAGGCTAATATCGATAACCCCCACTGTGGGCCTGTTCTAGCATCATTACTCAGAGCACCACAGAAGTTTTGGAGGTTTTGTCAATGCAAGGACTAGGCCTTCTGCACATTTGATTACAGGATCATCTGTGCTCTTCTATTCCTTCGAATCTCTCCTTTTACTTCCCTAGTTGTTTTGTAAATGCCCTTTCAAGAGTTTAATCAAAATACAGACTCTGTCCTGGTAGCTCCCAGCCCTGAGAATCCTCACAGGACTAGCACCTTCATGTCCCCCCTAATCCAGAGCAGAGACTTTGAGGCTAGCACCTCTGCTTAACATGCAGAAGATCCTGGGTTCAATTCCCAGGGGGTTGGACTTGATGATCTCACGAGGTCCCTTCCAGCCCTATGATTTGATTGACTGATTGACTTTATCAGCTCAATTTTCCCATGGCCTGCAATTGCATGGAGTCACACACCTCAGCAATGCAGAAGCCAAGTGAACATCACCATCCTGATTTGCAGAGATGCACAAGATCATGTAAGATGTGGAACAGTGAAGAACTGGGTCCTCTAGCTTCTCATTTCTAAAGGCAGGCCCTCCAAGTCAGGTCTGACTTCTCTTGCTGATTATTACACAGCCATAACCATAACAAAGTGAAAGTATAGAAACCAGGCCAGAGAAGCACATCCGTAAAATAGAGACACAAGGGCCCCACAGCCCAAACAACCCCTACCCATTCCAAACAGACAGGAAGAGGCAGGGGCATCGCTGGCGCTGGGCACCCGGGGCATGTACCCCAAACCCCAGCGCCGGTGCCATGGGTCTGGCGGCCCCCCCAGTCTACGGCCCGATTGGGCCAGAGATCTCGAGCCCAGCCACCAGCAGCCGCGGCAGTCCCGTCCTCAGCTGGGGATTCGGGGCTCGAGCACGGAGGCCGCTCCTGGCCCCGTCCTCAGCCGGGGATCTGGGGCTAGGTTGCCTGCAGCAGCGGTGGCCACTCCAGCTCCGTCCCCATCCCCATCCCCAGCTGGGGAGGCAGGGCCCAGCCTCCCGCGGCCACTTCTGGCCCCGACCCTGGCTGTGGATGCAGGCTCAGCCGCCTGCGGTGGCACGCAGCAGCTTCCAGCCCTGCCCCTGGCCAGGGGGTGTGGCCTGTGGGCCAGGGGCAGGGCCTGGGGCAATGCCCTAGATCCCTCCCTGGAGCAGTGATGCCCCTGGGAAGAGGGCAATTCTTCTGTAAGGCAGGTTTAGAGGCTGTGCCTAACAGCTGAAAAGGAGGGGGCAACTAATCTGCATGGTTTTTTTTGTTTTTTTTATTTGCATGACCACAAAGAGCACTATTAGGTATTAGCACAGGCTGATTGATGGGTGCAGGGCATGATGGTTAATGGTATTTGGGTTTATTTGAGCACAAATCTGTCAATATCTGTAATTTTACTCAAAAGAAACATAAAATACTCTCTTTTTTAATATGCAACTCTTCTGAATGTTCAAACCCTGTTTCAGTTAGTTGAGGGTGAAAAGTCACCATTAGCTGTAAAGAAGTTGAAAGAGAGCTTCCTTCACTGCTTTCAGCTTACTACAAGCAAAAAATGATTAGAGAATTAGTGTTGTTTAAATCTATGCCTAGGGTGCTGTCTTATCCTGTGCTCTACTGTGAAAGGATTGGTCAGTGACCAGGATTCTTGGAAGGTCTTTTATTTGAAAAAGCTATTTGGTACTATTCTGAGTTTAAAGCTGAAATGATTGAGACCTGCAGTTCTCTCTCTCTTTCAGCTGAAATTACTGAAGAGAGGGCTAGACAGCAGGAATAACCAGTGAGTGGTGCCAGCAGGTAGTGGGTGGAGCCAGTGGACAGCAGGAGTGATATTTCTCTCACACCCTGTAGTTTTGTTGGAAATCCTGTTTGGCACTGACTATTCAGATCAGTGCTGGTTTTGCTATTGAGTTTATACATTCTGTTATGTTGTGTGGGGGTTTGTTGGGAACCTTATCCTGCACTTATTCTCCAGATCAGTGCTAATTTTTGCTATTGGGTCTTCACTTTTGTTTTCTTACTATTAAAAGTTCTGTATACTACACTCAGACTTGTGCTTGTGAGCGGGGAAGCATTACCCCTTTGCGGTGATTTCCCAGAAGACTGGATGGGCGCTGGAGCCGGTTGGTGCTGTAACACTATTGGGAACCCCCTAGACATAGAACCCAGCCCTTATTCTGCCATTTCACCCTGGCAGAAGGGTTACACTTCCCATGGTTGGTAATTCACCCCCTCTGTGATGGGAAGGAGATGCAGGGCCAGATTACAGCATGGGCCTATGGGGCCCATGCGCAGGACCTGCACAAGGTGGGAACCCTTCAGCCTGCCAGCTCTGTGGGGGCAGCAGGGCGACCCTGGGCCAGAGGCCAGGCTCCGCTCTACCACCTGCCCCTGGGCTTTGCTGATCCACCCCCCAGGGGAGAGGTGGGTCAGTGCAACTTGTCATTCTGCTCCAGCAGTGGGCCCAGCTGGCATGTAGGACGGCCACCGTCAAAACCTTTGGGACACAGCAAAAGCCGCACCATGAGCACCAATCAGCCTCACTGCCTCTGGGAGCCAACCAGCTGGGTTGGGGCCAGACTCTAGCCCCAGGGCTCCTCCCAGCGCAGACCCACCCATGGGGTACAGGGTCCTAAGCTGGAAGGGGGTGCAGCACAAGGTGGGGGATTGGGCCCCAGACATTTGGGGCACTGGTGGGAAAGGCCTCAGGCACCCCAAGGTCCCTAATCCACCTCTGAAGAGATGGACACAATTTGAAACTGGAATAGAGGAGGGACAAATTAAATTGATGTCATTGAGGTGCATTCTGTGGTGTCAGACAGCAGAGTTAAATCATAACAGTTAGATGTTTAAAATACATTCTGAATCTTTCTGACTTGGGCATCTAAAAATAAACCCCTAAATCCATAAGTAGTCACCTAGACAAAAATGGCCTGATTTCCCAAGCTTGACTTCAGTGCCATTTGAATTCTTCGCTTTTTGGAGAGCCAGACTACATCCAATCAAGGTCACAAAAGGTATGTCTACTTTAGGAACTTAAGTTGACTTAAGCAAAGCCAGGACTATATTTAGAATTTATTAAGTTGACTTAAGCACTTGCTTATGTTGACTTAATAATTCTTGCCCTGTAAGTCGACTTAAGTTTTTAAGTTCACTTTAAAGGGCAGGAAGACGTGGGCCCCACCCCCTCCCCCACCTCCAGTCCTGATCAGGCTCCTGGAGCCCAGTCGCCTTATCTGGCCCTAGCCACCACTGGCAAGTGACTGGGGGCTACTTCTGGGTCCCAGCCCCTTGCAGCCAGTGGCAGTGGCCAGGAGCTGGCTACTGCTGCCCACAGAGAGAAGCTGGGAGCCAGATCTGACTCACAGTCCCTTGCAGCAGGGTCTTCGATAAAGGGGCTTGTAGCCTGTGAATTAACTAGGCTCCGAGCTGCCTGCTCATGGCAGCAAGCAGCTCAGAGCTGGATCAGGCTCCGAGCTGGCTCCTGGCACCCACAAGCTTCAGCAAGGGCCTAGGGACCAGATTGGGCTCCCAGCTCCACTGTGCAGGATGCAGGAATTGGTTTGCAGCCCCTGCCACTCACAGAGAGGGGCTGGGAGTCTGATTGGGCTCCCAGCCCCTCTCTGCATGTGGCAGGATCCAGCTCTAAGCCCCCCCCCCCCCCCCACCCCCCTCCAGGGGGCTGGGAGCCTGGTGGGGCTGCCAGCCCCTTGCTCCCAGGCTCTGCAGCCTGATCAGCCTCCAGGACCCCCTGGAGCCAGTTCAGGCTCCAGGAGTAGGATTGGGCTTGGGAGTGGGGCAGAGGATGGAGTGGCCCCTGGTATGTCTGCACTGTTTCCAGTGCAGACTGTGGAGAAGTGGGAACCCTCTGCTAGATTAGTCAGGGAAGGCACGGGTGTTGATCCTCTATCTTTTCTATTTGGGTGATGGGACACAGGTGGGTGATATGAGGTAGAGCCACTAGGGGGCAGGGGGGTAGTGTTTAGGGAGCCTGTACCTGGGACCCCCCGCTGGTCACACTGGATTCAACTGGTTGAGCCAGGGGGCGGAGAGGTGGGCAGAGCTAGGAGGGGAACAAAGGACCGGGGGGGAAGGAGGGAGAAGAGGGAAGATGGGGGTCCAAGAGACAGGACCCTGCCCTGGGGTGTAGCCCTAATCCCCTGGGGGTTTCACTTGTGGTTGTTCTGAGGATGCTGATACCAACTGTCCTTGCTGCTGTATGAACTGGTTTGCTAATAAACCCTCTGATTGCCACACTGGCTGAGAGTCGCTGCTGATTGGGACAATTGGGACCCTCCTGGGGGGAGGAAATCCCCTCCAAGGGAGACCAGACAGAGCAAGGATCTGACCCTCTGAGCCTGGAGTTGGGGCTGGCTGTACGCAGCGTGGAGACCCGAGGTGCTGGACGGGAGGAGACTCCACCGTGGCAGAGACCTGACTGGCTGTGGACAGAGGGGATCCAGGAGGCTTGTCTGGGGTCTCCATCACACAGACATACCCAGAAGTTGACTTAACAAGTTCGACTTAAAATCAACCTTCTTAAGACAACTTCCAAGGGGCCCCCAGTGTAAACATTGCCAATGGGATTTAAGAGCTTAATATTAAGCATCTGAGTTTGACTATTTTGGCTACCAAATAAAAACACCTGTGCACTTCAATTTCCTGTATATAAAGTGGCCAACATTGCAACATAACAAAGTTTAGAGAATCATTGTCTTCCTAACTGCAGCCATTACCTCTTGGAACAGCTACACTCAAGCACAGATCTCTAGAGCGGAGGCTATTCTTGATTTACTCCTAGGTAATGTGCAAACACTGATTCAAAGGTGGGGGAGTGCATGGGAGGACTCATAACAAATACTAACATGCTGACATTAAACTTTAGAAAAGGGGATTTTAAACACATAGGAAAGTAGTTTAAAGGATCCTGAGATCAATGGAGAAGAAATTAGAATCCCTTTAACTTTTGGTAACTACTTACCTAACCAGAGTATTCTTCCAGAGCCTATATCTTCTGCTAGACCAAAAGGGAACAGAAGGCAATAAAATAAAGGGCAATTAAATGGAAATTCAGTTGGTTATTTGAGTCCATCAGGTATTCTTTAAAACCAGGAAATCCAGCCCAAAGTGAAATCAATAGAAATGTACCTCAACTATGACAAGATGAGATAAAAGGGACATCTGAAGGCTCAGAGGCAATCTGAAGAGCAGACAAAGAGAGAAACATAAAAAATATTTTTTATGGACAGCAGAAGCCAAAAGCCTGCAATAGAACCAACAGGTTAAAAAGGATAAGGATATTGCAGAAGAACTGAACTATTCTGTGTCCACTAAAGCTAGGACCAGATACAACACACAATGTGCAACAAGGTAGTTAAGGACCACTAAGCTCTAGTCGAGGACAGGATTCCGAAAGAGGCTGAGGAAACCCTACCACTGGAGGTTTGAGCACAGGTTGGACAAACATCTTTATTTGGTCCTGTTTCAGTGCAAGGGACTGGACTAGATGACTTTGTAAGGTCTTTTCCAACCCTACACATTACTGTGATTCCACTTAGTATTAGTTTCCACCAGAGAGAATATTATATAGACATACACCTCAGACCAAATGTCTTTAGCTAAAAAGAGACCAATGATAAATGAGATATAAGTGGCTCACATGAACTATCTGAGGCACACCCCAAAGTCTGGGAGGCCCTTAAAAATGAAATGTCCATGGTAGCAAATCCATTCTCTCTCCTTCAAATCAGCCTAAGGCTGATTGTAGCCCATGCTGTCTCTAGGCATTCAAACAGGGATTAAAGTATGGCAGAATGCTGAGGGGCCAGTGTTCCAGGGCCTGGAAAACAGAAAAATTGGGTGGAATGCTGCATTCTGCCCTGCCCTGGCTGCTGGAAGGTCCCAGCACTGGGACCCAGCAGGGCCACAAGAAGTCTCGGTGGGGCCTGCAGCCACTGAGTCCTCCGGAAGGAGCCGCCACCTCCCCTGCCACCACCACGGGGGCTCTGGAAGAAAATGTGGCTCCCATCGCCTCCCCCACTGGCAGCAATCTTGCTGCCCCAGTCACCACAGACATGCTCCAGCATCCAGCCCCGCTGGCATGCCTGGGGAGATTGCTGTGCACTGCCACCACTGTAAGGGGCTGCGTTGCTCCAGCACCCACAGCTCCCTCCGAGTTGCCCGAGCAGTGTGAGTGGCTCGGTTGCAGCACCTCCTATGTGAGCACTCCCAACCCCTGGAGTCGCATCAGCCTGCACCATATCACAGCCCTGGCCTGCCTCACTCATAGGCTGTGGCTGGTCTGAGTTGGCCCGAGTGATCCCAGCTCCCAGAGCACTGCTTCACCAGTCCCCACTTCATCCACAGAAAGGGAAGATAGGAAACAGGTCCACAGAGCTTTCTCCCACCAACATGGAGAGCTACTGATGCCATTGAAGAGAAGGAGTAGGGAATAGGGGCACAGCCCACAGACCATCCCTCAAAGGGTGCTGCCACAGATGGGGGTACCAATGTAAGTATGGCTCCTGGGAGCTGGACTTGGAGACTGTGGTACATCACCATCCTGCCCCCAGACAGGCTGGTGGCCAGTCAGGGGCCCCACAAAATCTAAACTCCTGAGCCCAAGGCGGGGGGCATATTAATCCAGCCCTCCACACCAGTCCTGATCGCACAGGGGAATGTCACACAGATAGGAAGTCAGGAGCTCTTGTCAACCCCAGGATGTTGCAATCAGTCCCAGGCTTCAGCTCAGACCTGCCAGACACAGGAGAGGGAAGCTCAGGTGAATGTTTTTTTTAGCTGGAAGGTGTCTCTGTAAAAGAAGTTCTTCTTCAAGCACTGCTTGCATCATTCAGTATTAGGTGTCTACATGCTGCGGCGCATGATTGGCCAGAAACTTTTTAGCCCTAGCCCATCTGAGCAGGGTTGGCAGCCAACACCCCCTCTGGCCACTCCTGTGGCTATATATATGGCCTCAACCCTGAGCGTCCTCCATTCCTTTTTCTGTCCTCAGCAACAGCTTTGGAACGACCCTCTCCTTATGATTACACAAGCACCTGTCTATTCTACCATGTATGAGCTGCCCAGTCAGTTTGGAGATCTGTTCATGGACATCACTCCACCAAGAACCACTGCTCCTACCGAGCATACAAACCTGGAGCCAGAAGACCGCACCCAACTGCTGCTAACAATGCCAGGTTTCAAATCCTGTGCTTCTTGTGACAAGGCCTTCCTGCAGGATGACCCCCCATGAAAAATGCCTACTGTGCCTGAGTGAATCACACCAGGCTACCAATTGCTCCATCTGTCAGTCCTTTAAACCGAGGACCCTGAAAGACAGGGAGCAGAAGTGCTATGTGTTGGCCCGGGAGCAAGCATGGCAGCCTACCCCGGAGAATCGGGGTCGCCACTGGAGCCACTAGCACAGCATGCCAGATCTGCACTGGAACCCTCTTGGTGCCACTACCCTCGGGAGCACAAGACAACATGCTCAGCATCCACCTTGGTGCCACAGGGCAGGCACTACTCCAGCTCTCCCAATCTAGGCCACTCTTGGGACCAGGGCCAGGAGGTCATAGAGGTTCCCTCCACCCTGAAGGCTTTAGAGGTGGCAAAAGCCCTCTTGCTTTGCCTACACCTCTTCCTCCCAAGCCTCAGAAGCAGAGAGGAAAACTGGCTTTCCTGTCAAGGACATGGACCGCTCCAGGGTGGCACCAATCTAAGTCCCCTGTAACAGTACTGAGTTTCCTGGTACCACAGCCTGAGAGTCTCTCACTCCTCAAAAAAGCCCACTGGTACCAGCCTGGGCTCTGCAACCAAGCACCATAGAACTTGGTCTCCCTCTCCCCTGCACCGTAGCACCACCTCTTCACCAGTGCTGACCACCCCAGCCATTCCTCACATCAGTGCCGGGGTAAGCCCAATATCTCAACGCCGGGAAACATCATGCTCCCCAAGCCCTGAGGGGGTCACCCCCTCACACAGGACAGACAGGCCTGTGAGGGATTGCCAGCACCAGGTACCTACCAGTACTAACCTCGTGAGTGGTCTCTGCCATAGGAAGCTTCCTTGCAGGAAACTTCCCATGGTACCAAACAGCCCAGGACCACTCCACTGTTGCCCGCAACCCCTGATAGGGCTTTAAATCCCAGACCATGGTCCTACAGGGAGGACATTACAACCTCCTTCACCGCATAACGGCACATGCAGGTTAGAAGGTTGAACCTATCAGTGGGGATCAAGATCCCCTATTTGATCTGGGATTAACTTCTTCCCCAGACGTGATAGTGGTACCGTTACACCCTAGTGTGCACAACCTCGCCAGGGTACACTGGCAGACTCCCACTTTGATTCCTTTGATCTCAGATATAGTGGGCTATAAATTTCAGGTCCCACTGGAGGACTTTCCCTTCTTGGTTGACCAGCCGGTACCTAGTTCCCAGGAGATGGAACCCGCCTTAGGCCATGGAAGCCAACCTTCCCCAGATCCTTGCCAAGATACAGGGAGGCAAGGGGGCTGGATCTTATGGGAAGGAAGGGGTACTCAACCTCTACCTTCCAGCTCTGCATCACGAACCACGAGGCACTGGTGGAATGATACACTCTAGACATCGGAAGTCCATGAGGAGATTCTGGCATCTCCTTTCCCAGGACCACAGGGAGGACTGTGCCTCCCTTATAGAGGAGGGCACACTAGCATCCCAGGACATGCTCCTAGCAATGTGGGATACCTCAGACACGGTGAGTCACAGTGTAGCCTTGGCCATCATTACGAGATGTGCAGCGTGGCGGCAGGAGGCAGGCCTGTCTCAGGACATGCAGCAGGCTATCCAAGACCTCCCCTTGGAGGGATGGTCTTTGTTTGTGGAGGCAACAGACCATCTGCTGTGTGGCACAAGGAACACCAGATCAGCCCTCAGACCACTGGGAATGATCCACCTTACAGGTGCCCAGTCACTCCCCTAGCCTTCTCCAGCAGCGAGAGCACCAGCAGCAGAGGTGCCAAACAGGGTCTTCCCCACCAAGTGAGAGGCAGGATCAGCCCTCCAGGGCCTCAAGATCTCCTCTGCCACTTAGGACTTCCCACTAGAGTACTGTGACCTCCACCAGAGAGGCCCCTATAGATGCTCTAATGCCCTTAGGTTTCACCCATGCTCCTATCTCAGCAACCCCTCAGAAATCAGCAGCAGAGGCCCTACATGGGACCCCATCCACAGTTGGAAGGTGAAAGAGTGCTATACTTAGGATCCAAGAACCCTTTCCCCAGGTTGGAGTGAAGAACAACCTGGCTCAGAGGGCAGTGGAGGTACACTACACACTATTCCTCCACACCCTGGGGCCCCATCTCATTTTTTCATTCTCTGAACTGCTCCAGTCCCAGGCCTGCAGGCCCAACTCCTGGCGTCTGATTCAAATCGCTCCCGAAATCTTATACATCACCTAACTCGATACATCCAGGGCTTTTTATTCAACATTCCTCATGCTAAAGCCCAAGATGTATGAATGCACTCAGAGTTCTTCCTTTGGCATCCTATTCAACCACTCCAGAGCTGAAGTACACTCCTAGTAACTTGGTGTTCAGACACTTACCGGAATCCTCTCACCCACGCTCTGCTCCTTTGATGCTAGAGCCTGAATTAGCTTGGACGCATTTCTGAGATACTACACTCACTTAATATTTAGCTGTCTAAATTTGCTCATCCATGCAGGACTTAGCATCTGCTTGGCTCACCATAGGCCTGACTTTCACTCACATCAGGGCTGAATTTCCAATAACCTCCACATTGCTCGACAAGGGAGTAGACCTCTAACCCTCCCAGCCGTGTGGTTGGAGACCCAGGGATCTCACTATCTGGACCTCCTGATACATGCAAGAGAAAGGGGCAAGAAAAACCCCTTAACCTCTCTTAGCCATTCTTATGGACTGACTGAGTAGCCCTGCCACCACGTTCCTGAAGTGGTCTGCCTCAGGAGGTCCCCATATGCTGTGCAGACATGGAAAAAAATCTTCCTCCCACTCTCAAAGGAGATGGGGAATAGTTTAATGCTTCCCTACCATGCTGCTTATAACTCTAATGGTGGAGAGCAGGGAATACAACGCATTAACGTTAGTCCCCATAGGGATGCCCTCCCATGGGCTCTCTCTTTCCCTCTCTCTCTTCCCCTCACCATCTCAGATTCCCCCTACAAGCTCTCTGGGTTCCTTGACCCCTTTGTAGGCCTGTGCTGGGATGACCCTTGGATTCTATTAGCAACTCTACATTGCACTGAGCATTTACCCCTTCAGCCCAGCCTGCGTTAGTACCTTGGCTCTCCAAGGGGGAAATTAACCACCATTGCCAAGGTAGTAAGAAACAATAGGCTTCCCCTTCCCCTTCCCTGCTAGGGGTTCCCTAGTTTCCCATAAGAGAAAGAAAGGCTACCAGGACCTTGAAGGAAGTCTTTCACTCAGAGCTGTGGGACATCTGCACCTTCATGGGCAATATACATGAGGGATCCTTCCATCCTCTACGTATCCCAATAGCCCATACCTGTTGGGACTAACACATCACGTGGTGGTATGTACCACTGAGGTCCTCGAGCGAAATGGACAATGTGTCATGTGATTTGCTTTTAGGCAAGCTCCCTCCCCCTTGGTTGACAAGGGACTAAATTTTTGGGGTGGTAACTCCCCATGGAGGCAGGACCCTCAATGGTTCATGCCTTCCCCTGCCAGTTGGTTGTAGGAAAGGTAGTGAAACACTTCAGCACTTCTGACCAGGGGGAAATAAAGCACACACCCCTCCTGTACATCCAGGGGGAGGCCCCCCCAAAACCAGAAGGCACACTCAGAGGGAGTGAGCAATGTAAGGGAAAAGCCTCAGTGTTCCCACACAGGAGGTTGTGAGACGCTACCTGGTTTACTCAAGCAGCCAAACTGTACTCAGAGGTAGGACAGCCACATAGTTCCCGGGTCTCATCTTCTTGCAACCTACAGGCAGCCCACAGTTTAATTATGAAGGGCCACCAGAGCCCTTACATACCCTGAGCACTTGCCACAGAGATCAGGAGGGGCTCTTATTATGTAGCACTTTGTCCCTCTCCTAGTCTCCCTACCCAATCTTGCTCATGTCTGCTCAGTGGGGCAAGAGGAGCCTGGAGAGTGAGGGCAGTCAGCTTCTGCATCGCTAGTGGTCAACTAGGCCCGAGACAGACAGCCTTATAGCCTTTTTCCTTACTATCTGATGTCCTCTCTGTTGAAGGGGAGCTCAAAGATGGCTTGTTGGGAAGCCGGAGGTACCCCCACCTCCCTAAGCCACGCCATGCGGCAGAGGGTCACGGCCAAGGCCATTGTATGGGCAGCCATGTCTGTTGCGTCCCAAGCCGAGAGAAGAAGGTCTTGGGACGTTATCCTACCTTCCTCAAGGAAGGCATCATAATCCTCCCTAGCCTTCTGTGGGAATAGATGTCTAAATTTGTTCATTGACTCCCACACATCGATCAAACACCTGCCCACCAGGGCTTGGTTGTTTGCCACATGCAGCTGGAAGGCGGAGGAGAAGTTTACTTTCCACCCTAGGAGGTCTACCTCTCTTCCCGTCCCTTGATGCTGAGAGGGGGTCATGAGGAATTTGGCTGGGGCCTCGGCCCACCTCCATCACACCCTGAGACGGTGCCGGGTGGTGGATGAAGGAGGGGAACTGTGTCCCCAGGACCTGATATTTTAAGCTAGCCGTATAGGACACCGGGGCAATAGAGCCCAGCCTTTGCCATCTTGACAATACAAGGTCCCACACACTAGAGTGGAGTTGGACCATGACAGTCTCGCCAGACAAGATCACCGGCCCAAAGAGTGTGTCAGCAGACCCTTCGGGGGATTGAACCTCCACCCCCATATGGGCGGCAACAGAGTACAGAAGGTCAAAGTGCGCCGTGAGATCACCCGTGTAAGAAGACGGCATGGGGTTTAAAGTTCCAGCCGATGCCAGAGGCATCGGCGCCACTGGGAGCTCCATGACACCATGAGGGCTTGAGACGGTCTCCTGTGGGGACCATTCATGGGATCAGTACCTAAATGGTGCCGATGCCGAGACATAGGGCGAGGATATTTGGATCCCCTTGAGGCACCCTCCTCTGGACTCAAAGGAGGGAAGGCTACCCGGGACCGCGATGATGGTGTCGGAGATGGCAGGGTGATGTAATGCCGAGGGGAAGGCTCAGCAGTACCAGGACTCTGGGCTGGGGGCACCAGTGTTGGGGAGCTCAGAATCGAGATGGGAGAGGGTGTTTAGTGCCCTTTGCGGGGCCAGACTCTAGAGGCAAAGGCCAGTTTACCCCTTCTCCTGGGGCCCAATGTTCACTTTAAGGTTTGGCAGCTGCTGTGCAAAATTTTGAATCCATGTGCAGAACTTTTTCTGAATAAAATTTTTGTGCAACTTCACATGATGGAAATTATTGAAAAATATATAACAATGAAAAATCAATGTTATTTAAAATTGTTTTTTATTAATAATTTGAATGTATTCTATGCTTATCTGACATTTTGTCTCATCAATTGTTCAGTACTCTTTGCCTGCCTTTGTTGGTTTTCCAAAATGAATAAGCACATAAAAAAGTTTAAAAAGTGAAAGCAATTAACTTCCCTCTCGTTTTTCATTTTGAACAGCAGCCCATTTTACAATTTAAAAAAAAAAATTGTCCTAAATTGTTTATAGCCAGTTCAAATGTGACCCTTTATTTGTTTTACTTAATTGGTCACTTTTAGTAATTTTAATCTTGGTACACTTTATTTTCCTTCATTTTACTAGTATTTGCTATATATCTTTTTCCCAATTCAGCCCTTCCCTAAGGAGCAACAGGCCAAAAGTTAAAAAACCCAATACAGATCTTGAACCTATGACCCTGAGGTTACAGCACTAATGATCTACCAACTGAGCTCCAGGGGCTCTATAAAGGAAAAAAAAAGCTTCTAGGAATAAAGGATAACTGTGTACTCCACTGCCCCTTGATTTCTCCCTACATAAACTGCTCTTTACTCCCTGTGTGTGCAGCTATGCAGCAAACTCTTAACATCAGGCTCAGGGGCTCCAGCACTGTGTTGGGCCCCCCCCCCCCCCCCCCAATCCTCGGCTGCTTTGCCAGCCTGACTAGGGTTACCAGATACCAAAGCATGAAGAGGAGGACAAGAAAGTACAAAAAGGAGGATATGGAAGACACATACACATCCAGGGCTCTGCCTGGACCCCCTTCATCCACCCAGCCACTGCCCCCCCATTGATCACCCAACTCCAAAGAAATCTGTCTAGCCCCTAGTTACAGTGTGAGATTAATTGCGAGAATAGTGGCTCAAGAGAATCAAATGAATGGCTTAAGTATTTTTCCTCTTCACATTAGAGTGACTGTAAAGCCAACCACTTTAAGGAGTCACACAATTAAGTATTTAATGTTTATATCAAGGTGCAAGGAGAATCACACTGCAGAACTCCTATCCAGATTGATATTTTTACATTGTTGCAAATGGAAGCAAACCTCCAATAAATTTAATGCAGTAATTATGGACAAGATTAAAATCAGTTTTAACACAGTAAATTCCCTCACCGAATTCACTCTCATTGTTTGACACATGGAGGAGCAGACCCTTGATGACATGAAGTCTAACAGAATTTGAGGTGTTGACATCTAAAGGAAAAGTAATCTCTGTCAGCAATATTCTCCCCATGACTTGAAATTAGGGGTGTGGTGCATGGGAATGTTTGGGGGGGGGTGTAGGGAGTGCTCACTAATTTGTCAGCTGCAGCTGGGCTGAGGAGCAGAGGAACACATGCTGGAGCTGTGTGCTTGTATTTTTAGAGAGCTGCCCCAGCCTCCAACAAAAAGCTGACAAAAGGCACTTTTTCAGTAATGCCTGGAGGACGGAGGATGGCAGGGCAAAGAGGAGGACATGTCCTCCTTTTGCCTGAGGTCTGGTAACCCTAAATGTGACCTCCCCCACCAGCCCCTTGCCAATCTTCAGGCTCAGGCGTTCTGCTGGCCCCTGCCCAGCCCTGCCCCCTCCCCAGCTGCTCTGCTGTCCTGGCACTGATCTCCACCCCACCTCCCTCCACTGATCCTTAGCCGCTTTGATGGCCTGGGCCTGCCTGCCCTGGCCCTGCCCCACCTCCCCCCCCCCCGACTGCTCAGCTGGTCTGCCCCCAGGCCTGGCCCCGCCCCCGCTCCCCTGGCCAATCCTCGGCCACTCTGCTGACCTGTCTGAGCCAGTCCTGGGCTGTGCTGCCGGACTGGCGCTCCCCATGCGTGGGAATGGGAAACCCCTGCGCAGGGAGGGGTTTTTAGGTGCACGGCTGTGCACCTTAGGGGGAACATAGCCTGGCAGTACCAGAGAGGGTGGCATAGGCAATAAAAGAAGCCGCCTTGAATGCCCCTGGAGTAGCAGGGAGCAGTATGGCTCCCCTTGGTCCCCTGGTGATCCCCGAGACAGAGACCAGGACCCATGCTGGCCTTTCTATGGCCCCACAGTGAGTGGTGCCGGGAAGGATTCAGTGCCAAAGAGGCATGCGGTGCCGGAGAAGACCCTGAAGCCTCAGGGGTGGGCTGCCACGCTTGCCCAGAGGCCAATGCACGGTGCCTTTGCTCCCTGTCTCTTATTGTCCCAGGTTTAAAGGATAGACAGATGGAGCAGGAGGTGACCAAATGGGCTGCACCCAGGCACCGAAGGTACTTCGTGTGGGGGTCATCCCGCAGGAAGGCCTTGTCGCAGGCAGCACAAGGTTTAAACCCTGGCATGGTGGGCGGCAAAGGAGAGCGGTGCTGCTGCTCTGGCAGGCACTTGAAAGAAGCAGCACTCTTCCGTGGAATGGTGTTCCCAAAGAGGTGTTCCCAATCGAGTCACTGGCTCATAAACAAAAGAGACAGGCTGCTTACACGATGGCAAGGAGCAGGCTGTTCCACGAACCTTCTCTAAGGTGGACAAAATGGAATTGAGGAGGGGCCGGGCAGCGGCCACATATATAGCCACGGTGTGGCATTGGCAGGGGCAAAAAGTTTCCGCCCAACTGTGCGCTGCAGCACGGCTACACCTATTATTGAATGTATCTGAACAGCACTCGGAGAACAAAAAGACCTTCTAGTTAGCCATCATTTAGGAGACAAAAAGGACAGCATCTTCTGATTCTGTGAACATTGGAGAGTCTAGTGGTCTGATATAAGTGATAACCTGAATTGGGCAAAGATCTAGCTTGCTCGAATTAAGCTTTGGGAGGTACTGCACATAACTTCTGTGAGCGCCCAGGGAGAGGGGCTGGACATTGCAAGGAAATGTCTCTTGAGAACAGGGGGTCACTGACCCTTCCCTGCAAGGTCCAGGTCAGCCTGGGAGAACTGCATGGAGGGGGCTAGTGAATTGGATGACCGTGGGTGGGAGGGAGTCACCTTCCAGTGGCAACTCCAGTAAATATCTCTTGCTAAGGCAGAGAAGTAACAGCAGCTCGTGGTTCTGGATGGCCTGAAGAGAGTGTCAGAATGGCACAAGAGGCTATGGAGGAAGGAAATATTTGTAGGGTGAGGATCATGACTCACAAATCAGAGAAGAGTCAAAAAGCAGGACCCAAAGGTCAGGTTTCATCACAGCAAAAGTGCCACAAGGTTCCATACCAAGCCATGTGTAGTTACTATACTGGTAACTCTTCCATCAGGCGCCCTGGCAGGAACAAGAGCTGGGTTCAATCTCTAGGGGCCTGTCTTAACATTACAAACCAGAACTGGCTCAAGGCCTCTGCCAAAAAAATAGCTGGAAGTGAGTCCTCTCAGGCTCTGACTCACATGTTTATCGATGACCTGGAGGAGGGGAACAGTGAGGTGGCCAAGTTTGCAGATGACTCAAAATTGCTAACTGTAGTTTCTTTAAGCTGACAGAAGACTGAGGGACCATCAGAGAGGTACCAAAGCCAGGGGATGGGCAGCACCATGGCAGATGCAGTTTTGTTGGCCCGAGAAAGCTAATTCATAATGAAAGGATAAATGGATCTACCTGCACACTTTGCTGGGCCCTAAATTACCTGTGGCCTCTCTGGACAAAAAGCTTGGGCTCATGACAGAGCACTAATGTGTGTATAAATAGCCGTGTGTCTGGAGCAGCATCAGCTGAGTCATGTCAAGTACAAACTGACCAAACCCCTTGGTTACTTGCTCAGAACAGTTAGCTAATGTCACTGCTGCTAGTCTGAGGATGTGTAAGAGACCTGGGAATCATCCCCTTACTTCAGAGTGCAGGCATAGCCAGAAAGCAAAACAGATCAGAGACAAAGACTCTCCTGTTAGGAGCCTTTAACAAGACAGGAACTGTATCATTTAGGGAGAAGATGAAAAGGGGAAAGAATAAGGGAAGACAAACTCCTATTTACCCTGTGTCATAACACAAGAACAAGTAATTCAATGCAACTGAAATATAAATGATTTGATTATGAAACTAGGACATTCTTTGAAACATGGTGTCTAAATAATCTGTGGAATTCACTGCCACTAGATACCACTGAGATCAAGAATTTATGAGGATTCACACAGGAATTGTGAATATCTGTCGACAACTAAAATGGTTCGCAGTTATACAACTTTCTCTTCAAAAAGGAAACAGAGAATAAAATGAGTAAGTTAGGTCTCTGTTCCACGGAGCAAACCCCCAGTTGCCAGGATTGTTTCCAGGCACTTATATTATTAGCAACTCCCACCAAGTCCCAGGGACCCTTCACCATCCCCCGCCCCCAGTAGCACACTGCAATCAATGTAGAAATAATGGAAGGAGCAGAGACAGAAGGTCACCAAGTGATCAGTTCCCCAGACACCCTGTCACAGGCACAAGAAGAATAAAGGGTGCTCAGAGTTGTGTGAAACATAAGAACCACAACAGCCAGATAGACTAGTGTTTTCAACCAGTGTATCATGACACACTGGTATGTTGTGAGAACTGCCCAAGTGGGCTGTGAAATTTTGTACAGAGGTAATGTAAATCAATGTAAAACAAACATTGTTTCATATTAAACAATATTCCATCCAACCAAAATTACAGCTAATAAAACTCATGAAAATTAATAATTAAATTACAGGCGAGGTATTGATCTTTCAATTCTGAAATGTGAGCAGTCTAAATGCAAGTGGCCAAAGGCAAAATTGAGAACACCTCCATAGTCCAGGCCCTGGCTGCCAGGGGACACACCTGTGTCTTGGAGCAAATCCATGTCAAGATAAAGCACCTCCAGCAGCAGTACCACCAGGCCTGGGAGGAGAGCTAGTGTCCAGAGGTGGCTCCTACCAGAGCTGTCCTTAGCGTAGGACAAACAGGGCAACTGTCCAGAGCTCCATGTTTGGGGGGACCCCGTGGGGCCCGCACCACTGCTCCTCTCATGCCAGGGACCTGCACGAGCCCCAAATGTTTTTTCCCCCCTGGAAACACAGGCTCACTCAGCCCTTGCTCTGCCTGTGAATAGGCAGCCCGCAGCCCCCTCCTCCCCTGGAACCTGAAGCTGAGCAATTAGCTGGAGGGGAGAGGGAGGTTTAACCCTTTCCTCCCCCAGCAGACACTGCCAGCATGAGCCCAGGGAACAAACAGCCAGGTAAGTACTTGGGGGGGGGAGAGGGTCTGGTGGGACCCTAAGCCTGAGCCAAGGGGGAGTTGGCTGGGGATATGCTCCCCCCAGTGCCCTGGGTCAGGCCAGCAGCCAGTTCAGGGGTAGGAATATGGGGGACCTGGGAATCCAGGACTCCCCATGGGCCCCCTGTCTCTCCAGGCCAATGTGGGCCAGGTGGCCATGGATCAAGGCCCACCTGGGCCTTAGGTCAGGCCAGCGGCCAGGCTGGAGGAGGACAGATGGCTGGGGATCCAGGACTCACCCTGGGCCCCAGGTGACACTAGGCTAGTAGGGGGCAGGTAGATCAAGTCACGCTACTGGCCAGGCAAGAGGATGGCAGCATGGTAAGCAGGCCAGTCCAAGGACTGACAACCCCCCTAGGCCAGGTGGTGAGGCTGGAGGGCAGGCCAGGCTGGGTCAGGGTTCTGCCCCAGCCCAAGCTGTGAGGCCAGGGGGCAGGCTGGGCCAGGGGATGTCTCTACCTAGCCCAGGCAGCAAGGCTGGGGTGGGGGCAGCAGGCAGGCTAGGCCATGGGTTGCCTCCCCCAAGGCCAGGTAGTGAGCCTGGGTGGGCAGGCCAGACCAGGGGTCTTCCTCCCCATAAGCCCAGGCAGTGAGGCTGGGGGGCAGACTTGGCTATGGTCACCCTGTTACTTGGTAGCTCTGTGTTCTTGGAGAATCAGAGCATAGTAACCAGCCACTGAGACTCATCCTCCCTCCCATCACCTTCAGCCTCTGCTTGAACCAGAAACCACAAACAATGAAAGGCAGTGGGAGACACACCTAAAATCCCTTTTAACAAGGGTGCTAGAATTAGGGCAACTCCTCTAGCCTCATCTACACGGAAGCTGTGAACCATTAGCACACTGAAAGGACAGCAGAAACTTCATTTGCATCAAGGATGGAACCAAAATTAGCATACTGAATGGAGAACCAAGCTCCAAGGCAGGAGTCACACTGAACTCTGGGACTGGCAAAGCAGAGAAGCACTGCATGATGGGGGATCTCTGCTCCAGAGACAAAGGAACTCATGTCTGCACACACCCAGCTCAGCAGTTCTCAGACCAATTCTAGTCAATAGATCTCCAACTGATATCCAACATACTGAATCTTCCTGACTGCATGGTATACTCCCCCAGAGAAATCCCACCCATCACCAGGAATGATCAGCTCCTATTGTCCACCCAAACAAAACACCTCTGGTATACTCCCTTAAGTCATTATTTACCCCCAAACAACCCCAGTGTTCTGCCTTGAACCATTGTTTCTTCTCAACAAAAATCCCTACCCAAGTTCCACATGAGAGTTAGAGAGTTTGTTCTGATGCCTGATCTGTTGCCTGGACCTACAAGCTTTATCAAGTCCATTAGGACTTCATTTTCTCCTTGCTGATCGTGGTGGAGGTTCTGCCTGTCTCCAGCACTCCAGACCCTGAGCTGAACAGCTTGGTTCCTGGGTACCTTTGAGCTGCACTGAGTGGTGAGACTCCCCCCCACTTTGCTTCTCTCTCTTTTTTTCTCTTAGTCCAATTACAACTCTCTAAACCTGATCTTTTGTAATCCATTTGGACTAGCTTTCCCAAATACTATAACTGAAACTGGATAATATTGTAACTGTTTGATCATTTTCCTCTTTTTGTATGGTTATCAATATTGTAACTCTGGGCATTTTTCTTTTCTTTTATAATTATTCATAAGTTTTATGTACCTGGCAATAAAATAATTTCCTCAATCAAGCTGGTTGCCAGACATCAGGGGCGTCACTGGGGCGGGGAGGGACCCGGGGCACGGGCCCAGGCCCCGCCCCCAGAGGTCAGGCCCCGCCCCCAGCCACAAGGCCACGCCCCAGGCCCAGGATAGGACCGGGGGGGGGAGGCTGCGCCGCCGCCAGCAGCTAGGCCGCGGTGCAGCACGGCGCAGCCTGGCCTGGCCCAGCCCAGCCCGAAGAGGCGGCTGGAGACCGGGCCCGCGGCTGCAGCCCTGGATCCCCAGCCGGGCAAGGGTCCGCCATGGCCGCAGCCAGGCCTTGGATCCCCAGCAGGGGACAGGGCTGGGGATCCGGGACCCAGCCGGCCACCCACGCCTGCAGCGGCCCCATTCCCCGCTGGGGATCTGGGACCTGGCCGCCGGTGGCTGCAGCGGCCCCGGCCCCATCCTGGGATCCAGGGCTGCGGCCGTGGGCCCGGCCTCCAGCAGCTGCTTCTGGCCAGGCCTAGCTGCCAGCAGCAGTGCAGCCACCCCCTGGCCCTATGCCTGGCCAGGGGGTGGGGCCTGCCAGGCAGCCAGCCAGGCCCCGGATCCCTGGCCGGAGACGCGTCTGCCGCAGCCGCGGACTGCCAAGGATCGGGCCCCAGATCTCCGGCCCGATTGGGCCGAAGATCTGGGGTGCCAGCGTTGGGACCTGGGGCACCTGCCCCGGGGTGCCCAACACTAGTCACGCCACTGCCAGACATCCTCTATGTTCTTAGTGTCCCTCTATTGCTCTGCAGCAATGCTCCTTTACCTAGCCAAAGACCCCTGTGATCCCCAGTTCCTTGTAAGTTTTGCTCAATATGGGGTTACCAGCGTGCTGAACCTGTGGCATATAAGGGTGACAGCTGAAAGTGCTGTTTTGACCCAGTCTGATTGAGTCCAGGGACACACAAGGGTGGCAGCAGAGAAGTGCTGTGTAACCTGGCCTGCTAAGTTCAGGGACATATAAGGGGTCAGCTGAGAGTGCTGATAAACCCGGTCCACTCAGTCGCACTTAAAAACCCAGTCTTGGGAAATTTAGGTCCTGCAAGGGTGGCTCCATTGGGAGGGATTTGCAGAAGGGAGAAGTAAACTCCACACAGAGACACAAGTGACACAAGCAGTACACTAATAGAATTGCAACCTTCCCCCCTGCCCCAAGGAAGTAACCCTAATAAATGAGCAGACCCTGAGTTTATGAGCAAAGTTGGTAACAACCCCCACAAGCCCTGGTGGTGAGGCTGGGGACCCAGCAGGCAGGCTGGGCCATGGGTCACCTCTCCTAAGCCCAGGTGGCTAGGTCAGGACCAGGGTTGCCACCTCCTCCCCAATGCTCAGGTGGTGAACCCCAGGAGGCAGACCTGAGCAGCAGTTGTTCCTCTCCAAAGCCAAGGTGGCAAGGCTGGGTGGCACGTGGGCCTGGGATTGTCCACTACAAGCCCAGACAGTGAGGCCAGGAGTCACTTCCCCCAGTCCAGGCAGCAGGAAGATCTAGCCAGGGGTCAAATCCCAAGCCTGTGGGCTCATGGCAGGTATGGCCTGGGGTGAAACCGCTGCCCTCCAGGCCAGTGGGGAGGTCTGGCCAGGATCCCCTCCCCTTGGCTCAGGGGCAAGACTCCAGGGCAGCAGGCAGGCTTGGCCAGGGGTCACCCCACATCTCACTAGCCCAGATGGCAAGGCTGGCTGGCTGGCTGGCAGGCAGGCCTGGCCAGGGATCCCGTGTGATCATTGATCACCAGCCATTTACAGACATGACTTTCGCCTTGTGTTTTGGTCTTTTCCTTCTGGGGTGGACCTTTGCTTTTGTGGGAGTTGCTTGCATGGCTTAGGCATAAAGGTGCTACTTGCATTTCATCAGGACAGGCTGGTATTGACTGATTCCATCACACACACCCTTTATTCACATATTTAAATGAAATTCCAGGGTGTACACCTAAAACAAGTTTTATCAAAAATACAAAATGAAGTTCTAAATTCACAACATCAAGCTTTGTTAGACATTGCTTATAATGTCTATTAAACTGAGTTAGTTATTTCAGTTATGACATTAAAGAACAGATACAGTGTTGCCTAACAGATGCTTTAAAGGTACATTCAATTCATTTTATCTATCTGTGTCCCTACACTGTGGCTACAGAAGCCTGGCCCTACACTAGCAGGACGAATACAGTTAGGGAAAGGAATTCTTTGAGTGAAGTATTTGGTATTAACTTATACAGTATTGCCAGTTTCAAGAGATCAAAAATCACAAGAATGGCAAAAATAAGTCTTTTTTTTTTTTTGGCCAAAGATTATACTTTGTTTTTAAACTAATCTCTTGATGTTTGAATTCCCCCTGCTCATCCCAGGGTGCGTATGTGACAATTAGTGTGCCTGCCCATTCTCCCACACATACTGGGTAAGTTTTCATCTTTTTACCCATCTTTTAGGTTTGCTGACTCTCAAGTAAATCTATGGAACTTCCTATGTCTTACTTCTTCAGAGCTCCTGTGTGATCATTGTAAATGGCTGGTGATCAGACATGAGTTTCATCTTGGTTTTTTTTCTCTCTCTCTCTTTCTGGGGTGGATCCTTCTTGCTTTTCCCATCCTGAGTGAAATGGACTTCTTTGCTTCATGGGTTCCCTAACTTCCCTCACCTGGTTTGCATGCACTTGTAAGCTGGGACCAGGCCAGAGCCTTTTTAAATTTCCTGCCCTGCAGCATGCCCAGGCATTTGGCCTAGGCCAGGAACAGCATGGGAAATTGCAGATGCTGTGCTGCCTTCCCTGGTGCCTGCCACCCAGCTGTACTTCTCCCCTTATTCTCCTGACACCCCACTCTATCCTCCCCTGCTCCCCAGTTTCATGCTGCCACTAAGAAGGTTGTGGGGAAGGCAAGCTTCACAGTGAAATTGATGGGAGGGGTGGGATCTATTTAAAAATCCTGAGAACGACAGCAGTAGATGTGTGTGGTGTGGGTCAGCAGGGTAGCATCTCACAGCTGGGTGTGGAGCCATGTGCCAGCTGCACACCCAGATACCATCAACTTCCCCAGTGCCTAGGGAACCTATGCAGTTGGCTGGAAGTCCCAGGGACAGTATGATCCTTCACCCTCCCTCCTACTGCTATTTGTGGAGCTTCTTGGCTCCTGATATTCAGCAATAGGAACCTGGAGGAGTTAGGGAATGATGTGCCTTGTGAGACACTCCCCTAAGCCAGCTGGCCACCCCCCCCACCCCCAGTGCTGGGGGGCTAGGGGCCTCACAGAGGACAATATGCCCAGGGCCCCACACCCCCCTAGGAACAGCTCAGGCTCCTACCACCAGCTGCCCCTACTGCCAGGAGATGGACATGTTCTTGGTGGGGGGGAGAGAGCAGCAGGCTCGCAGCTCAGAGTGTCAACTCTGCCAAGTCCCATTCCCTGGGTGATGACCAGCAGGAGGACTCAGTCAATGAAGACATGGTGCTGGAGTCAGCTGACACCAGCCAGCAGGAAGGCACCTCACCAGCCCCCATCTCTGGAGCCAACCCAGAGTTCATCCCTGCCCCTGCAGAGGGCTCACCCTCAGCGGAGGAGCAGGAGGAGGCGGCCCCCCCTTCCAAAGAGGATGCAGGACAGGGGACATCGTGCTGCACACCTGCAAGTGCCTGCTGGTGAGTGCTCCCTCTCTCCCTCTTTGCAGGAAGGGCTGGACATGCCTGTGGCACAGGCACTGTGGGGGGACACAGAGGCCCTTCCATGGGGCAGAGGGGCTGGGGACCATGTGGTGGTAGACACCCAGACCTGAGCAGTGGGGGGCCTGTTGACAGGAGGGTTGGGGGGGGCATCGAGGGCTGATAGCATACAGCCCACACCACTGGCACTTGGCCTCAGGAGACACCCCAGGGGCAGGGCTGATTGCTGCTCACCACCATGGCAGCACAGCACAGCTGCATGTACCTGGGGGCCCCAGGGACTGAGAAGCAGGGGGACTGTCAGGGCACAGCAACTGCTGTCAGGCTACACACAGCGCTAGGGAACTAGCCAATGTGAGGAACCTTGTTCTCTGCTTTCCTCCAGCAGCTCCAAACACCTGTGCCACGCACCTCTCCTGGGACCTCACCAGTCCCAGGAGGAGGCCACACCACTCCCAGAACAAGCACCTGGGGGACCAGGTCCACCTCAGTTAGGTTTCGGCAGAGGATGGTCCAGCGGCTCCTGGAGCTCATGGAGTGGCAGAACATTGCCCTCAAGCACCAGACAGCTACCCTGGAGCGGCTGGAGGAGAGCCTCTTTCCTCAGTGGGCTAAGGGTGCTGCTACACAGGAACCCAGCATCCCTTGCCACCGGCACCCCAGGACCTGGGGTGGCCACCAGCAGGCCCAGAACCCACCTCCCCCAGGGCAGTAGATCCAGCCCTCCACCCTGACCCTCTTACCCCCCAAAATACCTTCTGCTCCCCCAAACCCCTGTAGCTCCCACCCCTGAAGCCCCTCACTGCCCCCCAAACTCCATGTAAATAAAACCTGATATCTTTGATCTTGTTGTTTTTACTGGTTTAGGGAGGGGGCAGGGATCAGGCATGGGTGGGTGAGGGAGGTGAGGGTGCCTGGTAGCAGGCACAGCCCTCAAAGCGGCTCATGAGCACATCGCTTACGCTAACCTCTCGCTGCATCTGGGGCATGACATGGGGCTGCTCCACTACCCAGTGATGTGTTCTGCTTCAGCCTCCCAGAAGTGGGGGACCCTCTCCCCCTGCAGTTTAAAGGTTGCTAAGCATACAGCAGGTGCTGATGATCTCAGGAATGGTGCACTCGGCGAGGTGCAGGCATGTCAGGAAGGGCCTCCAGCATGCCTTGAGCCATCCAAAGGCATGCTCCACAACCAGGCACCATCTGTTGAGCCTTCTGTTGAAGAGCTCCCTGCTGGCATCCATGTTTGTGGTGTAGGACTTCATGAGGCAGGGGACCAAGGGGTAGGCAGCAGCCCCCCATGATGAGGACAAGCACCTACACGTTCCCGAGGGTGATGGTGCGGGGGGGGGGGGCAGAAGGTGCCCTCCTGCATGCGCCTTGTAGAAGTTGGTGTCACCTGGTCAGCCTGGAAGGCGCCCCCCCCTGTTGGTCTCTTTGAGGAATTACTCAAGTCTAAGGCCCCTCCAGGCAGCAAGTCCTTCTGAAGAAGGAAAGAAAAGTCCATCTCTGGGGACTCTCCAGGCCTCAACTATAGAGTCTATAAGCCCTGGCCCCCAGGCAGGGTGGGTAGGTTCAAAGTCTATAAGCCCCGGCAGGGGCTTGAAGCTGGCCCCCAATGGGACGAGGACACCGCAGACGCCTCGGATCAGTTTAGGCACGGCGCTCAATTGCTCTGGGTGCTAGGGTAAGGAGAGAGGGTGAGCAGGTGGACACAGGCCCACCTGCTCCACTGCGTTCCAGCCCAGGGCCCTACCAGTGACTCTAAGTCAAGTCACTGGACCAGCAGGGTTTCAGCCGCAACATGCTGGTGCAGGCAGATGCACAGCAATCCACTCTCCCTGGGCTACCTCCTCCAACCCTGAGGTTCGGTTACCTGGATCCAGAGGGTGGCAGCACTTCTCGGTATCCCCAGGATAGACAGCCTGTGGGATTCCACTGAAACCCTCTGTGTCCATGGGCGATAGGTCTGGGTATTCCTCTGGCTCATCAGCAAGGGGCAACTCCTCCAGGATCTGGGGTCCATATGCCATCAACAGCTCTTCCTCAGCTGAGGAAAGCTCCTCTAGGTCGCGGGGACTGCAGGACATAGGATCCTCTACTTCCCCCAGCTCTGGGTCAGCATCTATGCAGGGTAGCTGCTCAGGGGCTCAGTGGGCTTTGGAACACCCAGCCCAGTCTGGAGCCTCAGGGTTCCCGTCCCAGTCGCTAGGCCCGGAGAGGCTGGGCGGACTATAGAGCTGGCTGCCCGGGGAGGCTGGGGTCAGCTGTCAGGGCTAGACCCAGCCTCCTCTGGCTTGCTCCCTCCAGGCAGGCACATCCTTACCCTTTGGCAGCTCAGCCCCAACTGAGCTCCCAGCCTGGGCTTTTCTACTTCCCCTTCCTGCCTGGGCCCGGTCCCTCTGCTTCTGGGGTCTGAGTCCTGCAGTTCTCCAGTCTGACCAGGGAGGGCATTTGGGGCCTTCCTCAGGCCCAGGCTCTGAGGGCAGCAATAGCTCCTTGCTACACACCTGTACAGAGTAGAATTCCTGAGCACATGGGCATCGTGAGCCCTCCCCAGCCAGCCCACGTAAGTGTTCATGAAGAGCCCTTGGCAGTCCATGAGGGCCTGCAGGACCATGGAGTGGTAGCCTTTGAAGTTCTTGTAGCCCACGACACCGTGTTCCAGAGTTCAGGCAGGGATGTGGGTTCCATCCATGATGCCCCCACAGTTGGGGAAGCTGAATGCAGCAAGGCTGTCAATGGTGTCCTGCAGGTTGCCTTGGGTGATGAGGGGAGCTAGCAGGACCCAGTTGATGGCCCTGATGACCTGAAGGGGGGTGGCTCCCATGGTGGCCTTCCCAATACCAAACTGATGGGAAACGGAGCAGTAGGAGTCTGGAGTTGCCATTTTCCAGACCACGACAGGTACTTGTTTGTCCACAGGCAGGGTGGCTCTGAATTGGGTGTCCCTGTGCTGCAGGACCAGGGTGAGCTCACAGACCAGCTTGAAGAAGCTTGCTCATCCAGAAATGCTGGAGCCACTGCATGTTGTCCCAGATGGTGAGGATGACATGTTCCCACCAGTCACTGCTGTTTTCCTGTGCCCAGAAGTGACAGGGCATGGAAGGCACCGTGATGAGCGTGGCAGCTTGCAGGGTCCTCATGGTGGTGTCTGCCTCCACGCTGTTGAGGTCCAGGATGAGGGTGCTCCAGGCAAAGAGAGCAATTGGCAGTGCATAGCAGGTGCCGGACACCCGTCTGACAAGTAGCATGAACTGAGTATGGTTCATGACCTCCTTGTTCTGCATGTTGCCAGACACAGTGGGCACAGGCCTGAGTTAATTTCCTCTTTTTATGGGATTGGCCTTTCTCGGTGCCATGTTGCCACACTTCTTAGGATGCACCCTCCTAAGCGGACCTAGCAAGTGCCTGCATGGATGTGCTCATTAGACTTAGCTTTGTGGGGGGGACATGCTAATTCGAACTAAATTAGTTCGAACTAAAGTCGATTTAGTTCAAACTAGTTAATTCTAACTAACTTGTTTGAACTAGCTGTTTTAAGTGTAGACATAGCCCTGGTGGTGCCACAGTGACTTGTTCCTATTGTCAGAAACAGTGGCTTGGTTCTGCTCAACCCTGCCGAGTTCTGCCTTTTCTCAATGCACTGCAGGAAGTGGAGGATGCTGGCACACTAATAAAACCCTCCCTTTAGTACCTGCATTGCAAGAAAACTGAAGAAACAAAAACCAGGGGAATAGGCTGAGAGCTCTGTGTCTCCACAGTTGGCCTGTCTTCTCCCATCCCCACTGCAACCAAGCAACCCAGCTCTCTGTCCACGTGGCAGATGAAGAAGTAGGAGATGAAGCAGAACCTCCACCTTTCAAAGGAGTCTACCCACCTCTCTCATGGACAGCTGCCAGAACCAATCCATCACTTCTCACAGGGCTGTAGCCCCACTATATTCCCTGCAGCTTTGCCAATCATTGCCCTGGGGAGAGAAGGTAGCATGAGGCATAGGGTCTGGCACTAGCCAGGATTTTATTAGCCATCCAGGGACATTTTTTAAAAAGGCCTAAAGACTTTACAGGCCAATTGCCATTTTCAAAGTGACTAAGGCACTTGGGACTGTAAATGTGGCAGCCCTCAGCTGCACCACCTCCCGGTGGGCATAACAGGAGACACAGAGGGGTCCGACCTAAATCTCCTTATGCCCGTGGCCTACTAGTCCTACTAGGGTGAGGCGGAGTCCAAAATTCTTTGACCTTCGGTCCCCCAGCTGGGTAACGCAAACACACATTAGCAAGAGTTCAAGGCCTCCAACCCCCAGCAGGATGAGGCAAACACACAGTAGCAAGAGTTCAGGGCCTTCAACCCCCAGCGGGGTGAGGCAAACACAACTGCTAGTCTGGGCGGCAGGAGGAGAAGGGAGGAAAATGCAGGCCCACCCACTCCACCCTGTTCCAGCCCAGGGCCCTATCAGTGGCAGTACAATGTGCCTGGGTCGATGGGCTCCAGCCAAAACACTGACCGTGCGAAGTAGCTGGGCACTCCCCAGCTGTCCCTGGGCTACTTCCTCCCACTTTCCCCCTTGGTTACCCTCCTCCCTGTACTCCAGGTCTTCGGGATATGTACTACAGGACATACTAGTCAGGCCCTTGCTCTCTACTGGTGGCAGCAGAGGTAATTCCTCTGGTCCGTTAGCCAACGGAAGCTCCTCCAGATCACAGGGGTTTGAAGCAACCAGCTCACTGGTGTCTTCTGCTGAGGGAAGCTCCTCCAGGTCTTCATGGGCATCAGGCTGGTTTCCTTCATCAACGCTTTCCACCAAGGGAAACTCCTCCAGATCCTCACCTGGGAGAGCTGGATCTAGGGGAGCGGCCTGCCAGCATTCCTCTTCTTGGCTCTCCTGGGTAGGGAGATCTCACCATTCATCATCCCCTTGCTGCTCCCAGGGAGGGAGGTCTGCTAACTCCAGTAGGCATCTCCCTCTCTGTTTGCCCCTGGGCTGTCTGGCTCGTCCCCTTATATAATCCTCTCTCTCTCAGGCCCTCTCTTTGGTTCCAGAGCAGGCTTTTGTGCAAGGCCTCTTCAGGCCAGCAGGGGGAGTGCTGGCAGCTAGCTGCCTTCTGGCCAGTGGGTAACTGCTTTGCCCAGCTACAGGAAGCAACAACCCTCTGTAAGTCAGGAGCTCCCAAGGCCTTTTACAAATGGTTTTCCTTGTTCTCCTAAAAGATAGATGGACAAATCTTGGCAAAGAGAAACCAGATCCTCCTCAGAGCCCACAGAGAAGCACAATCCTTCAGATCTTCTCTCCTCCCTCTCCCCCCCCCACCCCCAGCAGAAGAGATGTGGTTGGGATGCCACAGTCTCCCCCATTAGTTGCTGAGGTCCCCTGCTTAGTGGCTCTGGAAACACCTGATTCTCTCTCCTTCATGCTTTGCTGATCCAGACACTCAGTTACCAGTTGTGACACTACCTTGTCTATCATCTTCCACCCTGCCAATGACATCAAAGCAGGCTGGGGAACCAGGAGACCCTGTTGACTCTCTGTGGAGAAGTGGGAACCCTCTGCTAGATTAGTCAGGGAAGACATGGGTGTGGATCCTCTATCTTTGCTAGTTAGGTGATGGGACACAGGTGGGTGATATGAGGTAGAGCCACTAGGGGGCAGGGGGGTAGTGTTTAGGGAGCCTGTACCTGGGACCCCCCCGCTGGTCACACTGGATTCAACTGGTTGGGCCAGGGGGCGGAGAGGTGGGCAGAGCTAGGAGGGGAACAAAGGACCTGGGGGAAGGAGGGAGAAGAGGGAAGATGGGGGTCCAAGAGACAGGACCCTGCCCTGGGGTGTAGCCCTAATCCCCTGGGGGTTTCACTTGTGGTTGTTCTGAGGATGCTGATACCAACTGCCCTTGCTGCTGTATGAACTGGTTTGCTAATAAACCCTCTGATTGCCACACTGGCTGAGAGTCGCTGCTGATTGGGACAATTGGGACCCTCCTGGGGGGAGGAAATCCCCTCCAAGGGAGACCGGACAGAGCAAGGATCTGACCCTCTGAGCCTGGAGTTGGGGGCTGGCTGCATGGAGCGTGGAGACCCGAGGTGCTGGACGGGAGGAGACTCCACCGTGGCAGGGACCTGACTGGCTGTGGACAGAGGGGAGCCAGGAGGCTTGTCAGGGGTCTCCATCACACTCTCTCATCCACAAGTCTTATCTGACCCCTTTCCTGCCAGACTGCAGAGTGGGAGATGACACGAAACAGGGTCCCTAGGCCCTCATCCCACTGTGTCAAGATGAACAGCCTGGCAACCCCAGCCTGTGTATCTGTTCATGCAAGTATACATTTCTAAGTGTTTGCAGGACTAGGGTGTTTGTCATCTTCTTATTTTGTAATGCTACTAGATGCATACGACTCCTGTCAGAATTCTCCGTAACCTGGTATGTTTCCTTCCAACACATTTTAGTGAAGTTCTTGGAAACACTGATTGTTTAATTTCCTGACATGGAAACCTAGCTGCTCTTTTCTTCTTTTCTCTTTTGGATGAGGCAAACCCTGGCCACATAAGGGAAACCACTGAAATGTCAGGTTCATTACTAATCTCTGTCAGGTTCTGGTTACCAGAACCCCAACTTCTCAAACTTTAAGATACCCCCATTTCTTCTTCTATTACTGATACTTCACTTATAAAACACCACCTGCCATACCAAAGAGAAAGGATCCATCACTCCTCTCAATGATGCCTAGACATTAAGGTTCAGAATTGACCATTGTGATCATCTAGTTTGACCTGCACAATGCAGGCCACAGACCCTCAGCCACCCACTTCTGTAATAGACCCCTAGCCTTTGGCTGAGCTACTGACCTCCTCAAATCATGGTTTAAAGGCCTGAAGGCAGAAGAAGGATAGTCAGTGACTTCTGGTATTTGTGGCTTCCAGTGATCTGTGTTCACTGAAGTGTTCTTCCATCACCCAAGATTCACAAGTAGACCTGCTGCAGCCGAGACAATTTTTTTAGGACAGTTATTATCCATGTCCTTGTAACAGTTGTTGTTCATAGATGTACAGGTTTGTAGAGCTGCTGAACTCAAAGTGGAGTATCAGCTTCTGTTGCCAATAAGCATACCTCCCACTTTGAGAGCAATCAGCTAATGGGGTAAGATTCTCCAGTTCAACCAAAAGTTTGTGGTACAGTCAAGCCATCAGGCACCTTTCTGTTCAGAGTGACTTAGGGCGGTTGAAGACTGGAGTCTCATTCCATCTATAATGTGGGGTCTCAGCTCTTGAAATATCATCTACAGGTCACCTAGGAAACACTCACAGCCAGTGAATTGAAGAAGAAAGGCAGGCTATCATTTGAATCTTCAAAGACACATTTGTAGAGAGCAAAAGCTGAATTCATTTGACTTATGAAAATCATCAAGTCATTGTGCAAGAATAATAAAAAACATCCTGGTGGTTGATTCAAATAACCAGTGTAGGACAACTTTCCATGGAGTATGGTCTCCGCATCCTTCCAACATTTGTAGCATCCAGTAAAGACTTGGGAAGTCAGCATCACCAGAGCTTGCAGGATCAGTTGCATCAGTGAGAAGATCATGTCAAGACACTTCTGAAATGTCAGTTGCCTTCACTCCTTCTTTCATGTGATGAGGGGCAGGAGACAGCCATCTTCCTTCACCCAAGAAGATACCCACATCACATGAGCTGAAGTTGGGAAAGTCACAAGTGATTTGTAACATCATCCTTGAGTTGCTGAAGGGGTGTGAGTATTGTAGAACTGCAGTTCTACCACTTCAAGGGACAATTAATGGAAATGTGCTGAGACTACAGCAACCCAGTAGAAACATTGGAAACCAGTCAAAATCACAAAGGTGCCTGCTTCCTTCACACCCCCTTGGACTTTCCTGACCAGAGGGCAACGGGATGGACTTACCCCACAGCAGACATTGATCCCATTTTTAAATCATGGGGGAATGAGTGACTGCAAAGAGCTAACCAGTTAAATAAAGCAGAGAAAGTGAAAGACCTGGAGATATTAATATTCTTAGCAGTTTCCTTGGAATTTATCAACACTTAATTCTGCAAAACACAAACATTCTCACTCAGCTCCCCAGGAGCTGTCAAACTTCCACATATCACCTAGAAACTAAGAAAGTGATCATGAACACTCGAGGTTCAGGCATTGCAAAACAGTGGAGGGAACTAATTATGATTGATTTGGAAAGCACAAAGAAACCATAAGAGAGACTCGGGCTGGGCCTGCTCAGGTGTGTTGGCTGAAGTCCTCTCTAAGAACTGAAATCACTGAAGACAGACCAGCAGGTGATGACAGCAGCAGCAGTGTAAGCAGCCAGTGGATGGTGTGAGTGAGCAGCAGGTGATGGCAGCAACCAGCTGGCAGAGCCAGCAGACGGTACAAGTGGCCAGTGGAGGGTGTGAGTGACCAGCAGGCAGTGCCAGCAGCCAACAGGCTGAGGCAGCGGATAGTGAGTAATGTGAAGGGATCCAGAGGTGGCAGAAGACAACCAGAGGGGAGGGCTGATGGAACCCCCCCCACACTTTAAGGTAGACACTAAACCTATGATGGCCACTATGATGGTCAGTATGAAGGTAATGGAGAAGTGAGGGACATTCTCTGCATACCCTGGGGAGGAGTGAGTGCTGTGTTGTGTTTTGTTGGAATCCAGTCTTGCAATGATTCTCCAAACCAGTGCTGATTTTGATATTGCCTCTATGGATTCTTTTATGCTGCCATTAAAAGTTCTATGTATTACACTCAGATTCATGCTTGCGAGGGGGGAAGCATTGCCCTTCTAGGGAGCCCAAGCAGGGCAATAACTAAGGTGGGATGAACAGGGCAAAGCCCCAGGTTCCAAATTTTAGAGGGTGCCATGGAAGGCGCCTTGACGGGGTACCTGGCCAGTGGGGAAGCCAGCCAGCTGGGGAGGTATCCTACCAGCTGGCGAGGAATGTGCCCCACCAGGCATACCTGTTGGCTGGCAGGGAATATGCCTCACCAGCCCAGGGGTTCCTGTTGGCCAGCAGGGAATGTGCCATGCTGGCCCGGGTCTCCCTGCTGGCTGGCAGGGAACATGCCACACTGGACTAGGCGTCTCTGCTTGTCTGGCAGAGAAGGCACCTACTGGCCTGGGGGACCCTGCTGGCCTGTGGGGAAAGTGCACCACTGGGGAAGTCACCAGGTCAGGAGACTCCTAGCAGTGGCAGGGTCCAAATCCAGCTCCCTTCCCACAGCTGGGGTCAGATCATGCCCTGGGTGGTAGGGAGAGGGGCGCATCTGGGGCTGCTTGCCCCGGGCGCCAACTTTTCTAGTCACAGCCCGCACACAGGGAGTAGTGCATAATTTTCCAGGAGACTGGGTGGGGGCTTGAGCTGCTTGGTGTTGTAACATTGTTTGGAAACCCCTAGATAGAGAACCCGGCCCTTGCTTACTGCCATCTCAGCCTGGCAGAAGGGTTACATAAGGATATCGTAGTCGGGGACAGAGGATTCCTGTCTCTGCTCCTTGATCTATCTGCCCAGAAGCAGAGGATTTTCCATAAGGCTGTACCAGGGTAGCAAGCACAAGGGGAGAACAATCTGTGCTGTCCAGACAAACACATAGGCTTGATGCTGTTTGCAGAGCCAGTTAGGGAAGGAGAATGAATTTCTCTTGGGCCCTGTCTACACCTAGATAGGTATTTTGAATTATTTAATTCAAAATAACTACTTTGATTACATGCAGAAGGTCCTGGGTTCAATTCCCAGGGGGTTGGACTCGATGATCTCACGAGGTCCCTTCCAGCCCTATGGTTTGATTTGATTTGATTTGATTTTAAATAGAAGTTATTAATTTGAACTAGAGAGTTTTCACTAGATTCTTAGTTCAAATTAAAGTGGAATTTATTAATTCAAGTTAGAGAGTTTACATTAGAATCTCTAACTCAAACTGGGATCACCATGGCTCCAAAGGGGGCACAGTTCCCAGGCTAGGGGAGCCCGAGCTTCCAAGGACAATGGGAGCCCTGGCTCTCCAGCAGGTAGGGAGCCACAGAGCCCTTCTCCCCAGGACCCATGGCTTCCCGGCAGAAGGGAGCCACAGTTCTCTGGGAGAAGGGAGCCCTGGAAAAGCTACTGCTGGGGCTCCCCTGTCCAGGGATCCCCAGAGAAGCAGCTGTTGGGGTTCCCCTGTGGGAAAAGCCCTGGAAAAGACAGCCACTGGCACTGCCCAGACAGGGGAGTCCCTGGCCAACAGGCTGCTTTCCCAGCCAGGGGAAGGGATCCCCTGGCAGGCTGCTTTCCCCGCTGGCTGGGATGCCGATCTGGCCCCCAGCCCCTCTCTGCAGGCTGCAGAGGGGGGTGTAGGAGCTGGCTGAGGGCCCAGTCTGGCTCTGTGTTGCTTGCACAGCCATGCAAGCAGCTCAGAGCCTGGTCAATTTCACAGGTATGGAGCTGCAGGTCCCAGGAGACAGGAGCTGCAGGAGCCCTGTGTGGCTCGCATCTGCCATTCAGCCAATCGGGACTCCCTTGTCCCCAGCCAGAAAGGCCACTTAATTCAAAATAACCCTACTCTCTGGCTAAAATAGGGTTACATTAATTCTTAATTCAAAGTAAAAGGGGGTTTTATTAAGCTGAATTAGCTCTTCCTTATTTCAAATTGCTTAATTCAACTTATTGAAATGCCTCCATGGGCAGGGAGTAGGTTATTTTGAATTAGCAGAAGGTCCTGGGTTCAATTCCCAGGGGGTTGGACTCAATGATCTCATGAGGTCCCTTCCAGCCCTATGATGTGATTTGATTTGATTAGGGCTCCTTAATTCAAAATACCTAGTGAGAGTGGATGAACCCTTGCTCTCTTTTCCTTGACACTCTTCTAACTTGTAGCAGAAGAAGGGGGAGAGCATGCCCACAGCTATTACAGATTTTATTTATTTTTTTATTTATGTACAGGAAAAGCTGCTTTAGGGAAACTGCCCCCACCCTCATTTGGTCTTGGCTGCTTCATAAAGCAGCAATCCGAGGGGAGGAAGCAGCATGTCAAAGAGATAGCAATGATGACATGCTTTGTGCAGTACATCTTTGTCCATATATGGTCACCACACCACCACACATCTGGAATGTGTCGAGCACAAATGCTTGTCTGGCAGGAGGCACACAGCTGGCCGGAGCCCTGTGAGGTTTTGACAACCAGCCGTTTCCAGTCAAAGGGTAACAGCGCCATCATGGTTGTGGAGCAGGAAGCTGCAACTGGCTCAGTTTTCCATGGCAGCTGCCTTGCAAGGGAGCCCTGGGGCCCTGCTCCCTTCCTCTCAGGCGAATGCAGATGGTGAGAAAGGGTGTGCAGCTCACTTTCCCAAAGGAGGGGCTGGGAAGGCATAGTCCCTTGTGTGTCTGGAATCAAGGAACAATGGCAGTTCCTGTGCTTAGAGGAGATTGTGCCTGGGGACAATGGCTCCCAAAAAGGGAGAAGCCTGGACATTGGGAAGGAGAATCAGGCAGGATCAAAGCAGTAAAATCACTGGGCTGTTCCTCACTGCTGTTAAATGGCTATTTATATAACACCATGAATGCTTCAGAGAACCCAGCCACTGCTGGTGGATCCCGCAATGCTCGGCATAGGTGTGGTATGACAGTGACCCTTACGGCAGCACTGTGAGCAGAGCTGTCCCTAGGGATGTGCGGGGCCCTGGGCAAATCGCCCTCTGCTGGGGCCCCCATTCACCCCCCCCCGGGGAACTGGGGGGATGGGGCCAGCCAGCCCAGGAGAGGGGCAGACACCTGCACTAGCCGTCCCATGCCAGGGACCAGGCAAACTGACCAAAAGTAGTGGAACAGGAGTGCAGGGTCTTGTTTCTCAGCTACCCTTAAGCCAGTGGCTGTCAAACTCTTTTCCTTGGGACCGAGCTCCGGACCCCTCTGACGTATGGCAACCCTCCACTGAAAAAAAGCGGCCGCTGCCAGAAAATTGAACAATGACCATGGCTGCAGCGCGACATCTTGGGGGGGGGGGAGGTGGCAATCCCTCATGGTCTTCATCCTTTCTCTTGAGGCTTCTATTGCATCACTGGACCCTACACATCTAATTTGAGATCACCTACATGGAACATGCAATGGGAGATCCCACATGCCATACTCCTGTCTCAAATCAGGAAGTATGTCAAGTCTCTAAAATTGCATGTAGTAGCTTGGAGTGTGTGTGGGAGCTCCTTGCAAATGGGGGGTGGGAGTGACTGGGTGGAGAAATGAGATGGAAGTGCTGAGACAGGAGAAGGAGAAGAGAGCCAGTGCCAGGCTGGAAAGAAAGGTCCTGAAAGATCCTGTCTGCTGCTGAGCCTGTCCAAATCCCTCCAGGTCCTGGTCCCTTCTCCACTGCCAAATCCCAGGAATTGAAGCAGCCCCTGTTAGAGCACAAAGCTCTGGTAGTCCCCGAGTCGGTCCAAGTGGTCCCAAGACACACAAAGACAGATGAGGTCACAAATGCATATATGCTTTATTACCTTACAGAGATCTCGTGGAGCTAGCTCCCAGAGGGGTACAGTATAGTGGGTTTTATAGTACAGTCTACAGAAAAGGGGTAAGGCAGGCACAGAGCCAATCATAATTCAGGGTCGGGGGCTGTATACCTTATAAGGCTGGTCACCTCACCTGGGTCAGGGAAGGGTTATTTCCTAATATGGTGCTTCTGGGCCCATGTGACTAACCTAGAGATGGTGAGGACAGGTGAGATGTGACTACCCTGGGTCCCTGAAATGGTGTCTCAGGACCCAAAATGGAGTCTGGTGACTCATGCCCCTTCACCCCTCTGGGTTCCACTTTCACCGCTGCACTTCATCTGCTCCCTGAGTCTGCATGAGTTTCCATGAATGCACAATTGTCCACCATATTGTGATTGAAGGGGTGCTAGCCTTCTCTGCTTGGCCCGGTGACCCCTGGCAGTGTGCATAAGGCAGCAACATAATGGGGCTATCAATTCATCCCTTCAGATTGGGATCTTGTTATAACTTCTCCTTCCAGCAGATCCATCCATGAACTGGATTTTGTTCTGTTACTTAGGCTTTCTAATTGTAGAAGAAATACCATACTTTGTAATACAGGCTCTTACTAGAACAGTTTGCTTTTCTCTTCTGTTTTTAATTAGCAGTCAAAAAAAAATTCTAGAGTTTTTATTAAAATCTACAAGTTATAACTTTTGCTGCAACCGAGGGAATTCTCAACCCACCGAAAAAAGAGGCAAGTCCTAATTTGTGAAAATAACTACAATCCCCATATCCCAGAAATGGTGGAATAAGGAGTGTTCACCATTTTTTCTTTTCTTCATTGGGTTTGTTGCTAAAAAAACACAAAGGTTCCTTGCCAGTGAGCTCAGTCCTTTCCATATGAATGAGAGAAGGGCAAAGAGATACTGACTCAAAGAGGAGGCATAGAGGTTGTTTGAACAACAGTTAGCACTTCATTGTTAGTTTTAATGCCTCACCTTTGTTGCAATGTAGATCTACTGCCTTAAGCAACTTTCACCCCAAGCCACTCCTGGCCCTGTGAACCAGGCTGCCACTTTTGGCCCTGTCTGTGAGATATTAAACCATGTTACAGAGCACTTTAACCCAGCGGGTCCACTAACTTTTGTTAAAAATTCAGGGCAGTGTTCTTTCATCTGGCCAGAAGATTGGTTTCTTTTAAAATGACTATTTAAACTAATAAGTTGCCTAGCCAAGGCTCTGGGTTTCTTAACATGTTTAATTGCACAAAGGCCCAGCAGCCTGAAACACTCTTCCCATGGGAACTCATATGAGAGTGTCAGAAAATGCCAGGACAGTTTTGCAGAAATTCAGCTGACCGTGCAACCGGCCAAGCAATAATGTCAACCAGCTGAAGACTGGCTGGCTGACCAGCAGTGTTGCAATCCCGCTGCATACCAACGATGTTCCGAGGGACGCCTTAGAATCACATGAAGCTTCAAAAAGATCTAAAAAGAAACTTCTGATGTTCATAGTTTTCTGCCAACAATCAGAATCTTATGAAAAATAAACATGCAGCTGTGACTGGTTTTCCAGAACAAAAGATATTTCCCACTGCTACTTATTCCCAGCTAAGGCTGGGGAAGGAGTCATTGAGAGAGGGCTAAGGGAACTGTCTGTGGTGGGCAGGGGCGGATTAGCACACAGGCTTACAGGGCTCACCACAATGGGGGGTGGGGGGGGTCTGCCCTGCTGGCAGGGGGAGGGGGGAAGGCCATCCCAGAGGTCAGGCTCTGCACTCCCACCTTGTTCCTGGGCTAGCCGGTCTGCCCCCTAGGGCAGGACAGGCCAGCACTACTGGTTGCTCAGCTCTAGGAGCATGGCCAGCTGGCGCACAGTGTGGTCTCTGGTGCAATTTTCGGGCCACACTAGAAGCTGCACCATGTGCACAAGTCAGCCTCACCACCCCCAGGGGCCGACCAGCTGGGCTAGGGCTGGCCCCTGGCCCCTGGCCCCAGGACCTGCCCCCCCATGCTGGCCTGCCTGCAGAGGGCCAGCACCCTAGGCTCGTGGGGGGTGGGGCCTCAGCTGGAGGGTCCACTGATGGGGGAGGTCCAAAGGCCCCTAATGTGCCCCTGGTGGTGGGAGACCACTATTGCAAATCCAAGTATTAAAGAATCCTGAGATTGGCCTCAAAAGAAGAGAGTTCTTGGTCTGGCTGCTAGGTTTTGAGCTCCCTGGCCACACACACCAAGTGGAGACAAGGAGGAAATTCAACTTGAAAACACCCATAATTTATGGTGCATCTGCGCAATGAAAGTCATATAGCCCCCTACATACCTGCCATCCTCTAGCCACTGTCCTCTCCAGTGCAGGACTGCCAGGCCCAAACCTTCACAAATCATGAGACTGGTTTAAAAAACAGGAGCTATTTAGAAAATACAAATAGGTGGGTTTTTCTTGCTTTTCTTTTGTAGCTTTTGGACTTGATGATCTCATGAGGTCCCTATGGTTCTATTCTATTCTATTCTATTAGAGTTGAAGGGCAGACAGGAGTCCTAAATCATCTGCTCTGACTGCCTGTATGTCACAGGCAATTATATTTCACCTTGTGGATGATGAATGCCCAGGTGATCCCAGAAGGTGATTTGTGCCGCATGCTGCCAAGGTCTCTGTCACTCTGATCCAGAAGTGCTAGAGCCAGGGGTGCTACTGCAGACCCCTGCTTGAAGTGGTTTTCTTCATATATAAGGTATAGAGTTTGGGTCAAGGGCTCTTCCACTATAAAATTGTTCTAGCATCTCTCATCTGACCTGGAAGAAAATTTCTTCCTGACTCTGAATGTGATGATCTGTCCTGAGAATCTGAGCAAGGCACAGCAGGAAGGCAGAAGTACTCCCTCAGAGCACTGGCCCACCCTGGCTGGTGTCATGTTTCCATCTGTAGCCAGTCCCTGGTGTTTCAGAGGCAGGCAGAAAGAAAAGAAAATCCAGATTAGAACTGTGCATTGGGGGACACAGGGAGAAGAAAGCCTTTCTGGTTCCTGCAGGTCACCGGGAGAAGCTCTGAAACATGAGATTTGATTAGAGCAGCTGTCGTAATGCAGAACTGCAAGTATTATGAGCATGTTCAGGACCATGAAGGAAATCCTGTTTGTCCCATCGCTTATGAAGGAAAGTCTGTAACTTCAGACTCTCCATAGCCAGAAGAAATCATCACAGCTACCCAGCCAGACCCCTCCACCCTGGCCACACTGACATGCCCGAGCACCTGTGCCAGAAACAAGTTCACTGTATCAGAAGAAAATTAACGTAGCCTGACAGCCTCCATGCATTGGTGAGTCTGTCCTCCCAATTTGAGCCAGCTGGATGTACTAGCCTCACATTGCTCAGATTCTCTGTACAGCCATGAAAATGGGGAGAGTCTCTGCGTGCTTCCAGGAAGTCTGAGGTTTTTCACCTTCCTCTGTAGCATGGGACATGGCTACCTACTGGTGAATTCTCTGGATCTTAAAGTCCTTAAATTTTGATTTAAGGACTTAACTAAGTCAGTGATAGGTTAAAGGCTTATTGCTGAAGGGGGTGGGTGAGGTCTTGAGGCTTGCATTGTATAGGAGATCAGACTAGATGATCATACTGGTCCCTTCTGACCTTAGAGTCTATCAGTTTTTGTGTGGGTGGGCCAAGGCAGCCATGAAACATCTCAGGCCCATAACCAGCCCAGAAGGAGGGACAGCTTCTCCATTGCTGGCTCTTCCAGCCTCTCGGCTTCCTGTCTCTCACCCTCAACCCTTCTGGACTCCTGCAGCAGCTTCTGTGGCCACCCTTGGTCTCCAGCTGGCAGAGAAGAGGGCCTGCCCCCCAATACCACTCCCACGTGGCACCATGAAGTTGAGCAGCCCCTGCTGGGGTGCAGGCTGCCAGTACTAGATCCCTCTCAGTGCCAGTTGCCTCCCACACTGTCCTCGCAAAGTGGCTTTTAAAAAGTCTCTTGATTTGTATTGACAATTTCTCTATTTGGCTTCTGATTTTGACCCTTTTAGGGTGCCTGTGACTCAGGTTTCCCAGCTTCTCCCTGAAGAGATAGGCTTGTCGCACATTGTGACCCAGAGACTCTCCCTAGCATGGAACAGCTTTGTGACTATAGAAAAAAAAGGCCCTACAGCTGATCTAATCTGCCTGTTCCCCTGTTCTCTTACTCACTCATTCAATAGTTTGCTCTTTAGGAATCCTCAATATTGTTACAGTCACTTCCCTGTGGGCTGGAAACTGATAACCTCCCACTGTCATGTGGTCTGGGAGCAGGAGTTTTGAAAAACACACTGGTCACTAAAAATCAAGGCATGTTACATTATTGCCTGTTTTAGTTTGGAAGGGGCAAAAGTAGCTCCAAAAATGCTACAGAAGAGCCAATTAAAAATAAATATTCAGGCATAATCACAAGAGCCCCTGAATGCACACACAGTCTCACCAGGAGTCAGGGGAGTTCACCAAAGCTGTGACTTCATGCTGTGAATCAGGACTGGGCATTAATGGACTTTCTATCCTTGAATTCCAAGAAGTGACCTTTTACTGAGTCTATATTGGGTGTGAGTGGTCTGTGACCATGGAGATGAGGAAAAGCAGGCTGTTATTTGGAAAAGGGAAGGGAAACTCGCAGGAGTATCACTTGGCTGAGGTGAGGAGGGTAGTGAACTCTTTTCAGTTGTGTTATGCTATCCTCAAAGGACATCAACACAGCATGATGGCTAGACCTGGTTTGCTCATGCTCATTAGCCCAGTTATCCACAAATTCATAGATTAAGGCCAGAAAGAATCATTGTGATCCTAACACTGGCCCCAAACAGTTCCTAAAGCAGATCTGTAGGAAAAACAGCCAGGCTTGATTTAAATTGTCAGTGATGGAGAATCCACCATGATCTTTGGTAAATTGCTCCAATAGTTAATTATGCTCACTGTTAAAAAAGTGCACTCTTTCAGTCTGAATTTATCTAGCTTCAGCTTCCAGCCCCTGGGTCATGTCAGCACTCTGTCTGCTAGACTGAGGAGCCCCTCACTATATTGCTAAGCAAGCAGCGGAGCTAGTGAACAGAAGCAAGTGGGGGAGTTGTGAAGGACTTTTAGAGAGGAGACATACATATTCTAAACTTAGACCAATAATGCCCCCTGCCCAAGACCAAAACGAAGAACAAGCCCTGCAAGAAGAAATCCATAAAAGAATAAAAAGAAGGAAGGAGGCAGCTCTGTAGCAGAGTGGGGACTTTTCAGTTCATTGCACTGCCTTGCAGGAAGATAGCATGTGAGTGTATTTGGTGCAAGCAGGGCCATCCTTAGGAGGGATGCAGGGCCCTGGGCCAAACAGCCTTTGTAGGCCTCCCCATCTTCAGCCCCCTGCACTGGGGAGCAGGGCCAGCCAGCCCAGGGGAGGGTCAGGAATGTGGAGCCCAACTCCTGGGCCATCTATTCCTCATTCGGTGGTGGGGGTGGGGACACGCAGTGAGCCAGCCAGAGATGGAGGCCAGGTTCTGCACTTCCGCACCCCTCAGCCCCTCATGCTGTCTTCGGCTCCATGCCGAAGGCAGCGGGGTGGGGGCAGGAGGCAGTACGGGACCCACACTGCTGCCTCCCACCCCCTCCCCACTACCTTTGGCACTGAGCTGAAGCAGTGTGAAGTGGGGGCAGGAAAACAGAAACCCAGTCTCCACTTCTGATTGTCTCACCCGGTCCTCAGGATGGGGAACAGTTGGCCATGGGGGAGGGGGGGAAGCAGTGAGGGCCCCATGCTGTCCTGCTTGCAGCAGGACAGTGCAAGGCCCATGGAACCAGCGGGTCCAGGGCGATCACCCCTCTTGCCTGCCCCCCCATGGCCCTGGGTACAAGCAACACCTGAACCTCAGAAACCAAGTACAAGCCAAGAACGGCTGAGCGAAGGAGGAGCTAAGGGAGAGGCAGGGTACGTAAACAAGACTTTCAGGGACACAGTAAACACCTCCCAGTCTGACAACCTCTGTGTTGTTAAAGAGGATAAAAGTCCCAGGGAAGGAAAACATTACATTTGAGCAGAGGGAAACAATCTGTAATTGGGACCCTCCTTTCAGATGATGTTAGTGTCCACTCTCACTGAGGATACCTCCCCAGGTGGAGAGTGGGAGTGGGGGGGGGGTAGCCCAGTTAAGAGGAAGAGGCAGGTAATAGTAATGGGAGAGGTGTGAAGGTTGTGGACCTCTTGAGACATCTAAACAGACAATTACAGTGCTAGAGATAAGCCAGTGGTCATGGTACATGTAGGTACCAGTGACATATGAAGAACAGGAGAGAAGTCATGGAGGCCAAATTTATGCCTCTAGGTAAAAGATTAAACTCCAGGACCCCCACAGCAGCATTCTCTGAAATGTTTCCAGTTCCAGGCACAAGGCCAGTTGGACAGTGTAGCAAGAAGCTGTGGCCACCCTCTGAGCCTGGGCCAGAGAACTGGCCCCAACGCCTTTCCTGGCTAGATGGGGGAACTGCAAGACCTAGGCCCCAGAAGCAGAGGGGCATGGCCAGGGCAGGAAGAGGAAGAGCTCAGTTGGGGCTGAGCTCCCAGAGGGGAAGGATATGCTGGCCTGGAGAGAGCTGGCCAGAAGAAGCCGGGCCCAGCCCTGCCGGTGGGCCTTTGACTCTCCTGCCATCCAGCCTTACAGCCTGCCTAGCCTCCCCAGGCTGAGCGACTGGGAGGGGAACCCTGAGACAGCAGACTGGGGAGGGTTCTTCGAAGCCTGCCAACCTCAGAAGCAGCCATCTTGCCCAGAGATGGATCCAGAGCCTGGGGACACTGTGGATCCCCTGATCTATAGTCCTTGCAATCTAGAGGAACTTCCCTCAGCAGAAGAAGAAACCCCAGCAGTGTATGGACCCCAGGACCTCAAGGAGTTAACCCTCGCTGTGGAGCCTGAGGTGTACCCGGACTTAACCCCTATGGATGCAGAGGGGTTCAGCAGGATCCCACAGGCCAGCTATGAAGGGGATACTGAGGAGTGCTACCCCCTGTGGAAATAGGTACTCAGACACCAGGGTGGAAGGAAGTGGCCCAGGGAGGGTAGTGTGTTGTGAGTACTCGGCGCCAGCATGTTGCAGTTGGAAACCTGCTGGCCCAGTGACTCAATCTACAGTCACTGGTAGGGCCCTGGGTTGGTACACAGTGGAGCGGGTTGGCCTGCATACCCCTCCCCACCCTCTTTCCTAGCCTTAGCACCCAAGAGGCAGACTGCTGTGCTTGCAACTTCAAAAGACACTTGCAGTGTTTGCCCTGTCCGGGAGCTCTAGACTGTGTACTCACCTGCTCCGCAGAAGGATGGTATAGTGATATGCTTGTAGAAAGCTGTGAATTTAGAGACACTCCCTAGCATGGGCCAGTGTTGTGTAAATTGGGAGACGTGCCCCAGAGAAGATTTAATGGTTGGTTACTCACCGTAAACGTCCTTCTTCGAGATGGGCTGCTCACATACATTCAGTTACAGGTGTCTACATGCCGCAGTGCACGGTAGCTCGGAAAGTCTTTAACATTAGCCTGTCAGGTCAGGGCGCACGGCCAATACCCCCTCCATGCCATGGCTGTGGCTATATACCGTGACCCTGACCCTCCCAGTCCCATGTACCTTTGCCAACTCCATTAGCGGGGATGGTGGGAGGGATCTGAATGTATGTGAGCAGCCCATCTCGAAGAAGGACAGTTACTGGTGAGTAACCAACCGTTGTCCATCGAGGGCTGCTCACATCATTCAGTTACAGGTGACTGCTAGCTGTACCCAAGGATCCTGGGAGGAGTTACAGTCTACCCACACTGAGTACAGCTCTGCCCACAGTGGCATCATTTCTCGCCTGTTGGGCAATGGCGTAGTGCATCGTGAAGGTATCTATCGACGACCACATAGCGGCCCTGCAGATCTCTTGGATCGGGACCTTAGCAAGGAAGGCCATGGAGGACACCTGAGCTCCGGTAGAGTGGGCTCTCAGAGTCTCTGGAAGAGGCGTGTTCGACCTTCCGTAGCAGTCTTTAATGCAGTTCACAATCTATTTGGAAATGCATTGGGAGGATACCAGAGAACCTCTCATGGGTTCCGTGACTGCCACGAACAGTTGGGGGGGGGGTCTTGTGGAAGGAATGGGTGTGCTCAATGTAGGTTAGGAGCACTCTCCTCACATCCAGGGTGTGCCACCGTCTTTGGTTTTCCGTCATCTGTGGGTCTGGATAAAAGACTGGGAGGCAGATTTCCTGATTCATGTGGAAGGGGATGGCGACCTTAGGCAGGAACGAAGGGTGGTGATGCAGGACCACCTTGTCGGGAAAGAAAACCATGTATGGGGGTTCAGAGGACAGGGCTCGTAGCTCTGAGACCCTTCTGGCCAATGTAATGGCCACTAGGAAAGCCACCTTCCAGGACAGCACTAGCAGGGTGGCTGAGTCTAAGGGCTCATATGGTGGTTCTGTCAGAGCCCATAGCACCACGTTCAGGTCCCACTATGGGCTTACGGACGTGGGGAAAAAGTTTTTCCACGCCTTTCAGGAATCTATGGCAGATGGGATGTGAGAAGAGTGGGACACCATCTGTCATTTGGTGAAAGGCCGAGATTGCTGCCAAATACACTTTCAGTGATGACAGAGAAAGGCCTTTCTCCCTTTGGTCAAGAAGGTAATCTAAGGTTACCTGTACTGGTGCGGAGATAGAGTCTATGTTTTTATCATGGTACCAAGTGGAGAAGTGGTTCCATTTTGCGATATAGGTGGACCTCGTGGAACGTTTTCTGCTACCAACCAGGACCTTTTTAACCCTATCTGAGCAGTGTCTCTCTGGCTCGCTGAGCCAGAGAGCATCCAGGCTGTCAGGTGCAGGAGCCCCAGTTTGGGGTGCCGAAGGTGTCCCGAATCCTGTGTCAAAAGGTCCGCCCACCATTAGAGGCGGAGCGGGGTCCTCACTGACATGTCTTGTAGGAGCGGGAACCAGTGTTGCTGGGCCGGTCCGGGGTGATCAGGATGACAAGTGCCTCGTATATGAGGACCTTCGGAAGCACCCTGTGAATTAGAGGAATTGGCAGGAAGGTCTATATTAGGACTCCTGACCAGTTGAGGAGAAAGGCATTGCTGAGAGAACCTTTCTCCCGACCTCAGAGGGAGCAGAACCGAGGGCATTTGTGGTTCTTTGTCATGGCAAAGAGGTCGATTTGAGGGGTTCCCCACCTGATTATCAGTAGGGAGAAAAGCTTGTTGTGGAGGGACCACTTGTGGTTCGCCAGCGGCTTTCTGCTGAGTGAGTCCGCTATGCCATTGTCCACTCTGGGAAGATGGGCGGCAGTTGGCGTGAAGTGATGGTCCATCGTTAGTTGCCACAGCTTGGTCGTTTCCTCGCATAGAACTGAGGAGCGGACTCCCCCTTGGCGGTTCATGTAGAACACGGCTGCTGTGTTATCTGAGAGGATTTGGACAACTCTACCCTGGATCTGGTCCAGGAAGGTCATGCAGGCCAGTCTGATGGCCTTGAGCTCCTTCATGTTTATGTGGAGGAGACTGTCCTCAGGGCTCCAGGTGCCTTGCGCAGATAGGACCCTGGAAAAGTGGGCGCCCCACCCCAGGTTGAAGGCGTCCGTTATCAGGGTTACTGCAGGTTTGGACTCCCTGAACAGGATTCCCCCCATCACCAAATCGGGGTCCCGCCAGATTCGAAGGGACTCCAGGGCATGCTGGGGTACCAAGATTACCTTGCTGAGGTGGTCCCATTCTGGTCGGAAGCTTGTGGTGAACTAGAGCTGGAACAGTCGCATCCGCAGGTGGGCTGTTCGGATTACCAATGTGGCCGCTGCCATGTGCCCCAGGAGCTGCATGCATCTGCGTGCTGTGGTCAGCCCGGGTGCCTGGAGCTCCATGATGATGGTGCAGATGGACCAAAATCTTGACAGGGGCAAGGATGCGATGCCTTGCCGAGCATCCAGGCGTGCCCCAGTGAACTCTATGTCCTGAGTGGAGCAAAGCTTGGACTTTTCCAGGTTTATGCGAAAGCCCAGGAACTCGCACAGGTTCATTACGACATCGACATGGTCTCGTACTTGTCGAATTGACTTGCCCACTATGAGCCAGTCGTCCAGGTAGGGGTAGATTCTTACACCCCTCCTGTGTAGGAACACTGTGACTGGTGTGACACACTTTGTGAACACCCTGAGGGCTAGCGATAACCCAAAGGGTAGCTGGTGCGACTTCGAGGAACGCCTAACAGGTTGCAGGGTGTAGATCCCGAGGGACAGCAGAGTGGCCCTCGAGTCCTTCATACCATGCAGCTTCACATCTGTGGAAGATTCAAAGAGGTCGGGTCCTTCAAAGGGAAGGTTCTAGGCCATTTGTTGCACCTGTGTGGAGAGGCCAGAGTTCTGGAGCCACGCCAAACAGCACATCACCATTGCCGATGCCATTGTGCGTGCTGCTATATCCACTGCATCCTAGGATGCCGCAAGCGCATCCATGGATGCTCTCTCTCCCCCTCATCCAGCATCACTTCGAAGTCTCTCAGGCAATCCTCAGGGATGACTGATTGGAGATTTCGTAGCGCTTCCCATGGGTTGAAGATGTAGCGTGTCATCAAAGCAGAATGGTTTGAGATGCGCAGCTGGAGGGCAGCTGAGGAGTAAACTTTCCTGCCAAGTAAGTCAAGCCTCCTTGCCTCCTTGTTCTTGGGGGTAGTGCTAGGTTGGCCTTGTCTCTCCCTTTGGTTGACTGTGTCAACCACCAAGGACCCCGGGACCAGGTGGTGAAACAGGAAGGGAAGACCTTCCGGGGAGACGGAATATTTCTTGTCCTCTATTTTGGACACTGGTGGGATTGAGGAAGCCATTTGCCAGCGTTCCTGGACAATGCGGAACACCCCGGTGTGCAAGGGAATTCCGACCTTAGCCGGGGAGCTCGATGACATGTGTCAAAGAGGGCACTCAAAGTGCTCCAAGGGCACTCAAATCCAGCTTCGGTGCAGAACACAAGGCAGCAGGCTGCATTGGCACCACCTCCCTTGGCACTGCTGGACATGGCTCCACCCACAAGTCTGGCACCGCTCGCAAGGCTGGCACCACAGGCAAGCCCAGCACCATCACCGATAACACAACTACTGGTACCGTCACTTCCGGTACCGTTGGATTTGGCACTGCTAACACCTACTCCAATGCCGGTACCATCTCGGGCCCCCTCGCCTCTCTCTAACCCGGCACCATTGAACCCGGTACCAGGCCCAAGTTTTACGGCTCCCCACCGCTTTCCTGAAGAATTCTCAGTACCGGACTGCCAACTATTGGCGGGGAGGTCATCCAGGTCATCCTTGGAGGATCCCTTTCTCCCCAACCAGGAGGAGCACCAGAGGAAGTGAGCCCACAAAAGCTCCGTGTCACCAAGCGTGTGGCGCAGGCACACATCAGGGGAAACACCTGGCCCCCTCAGAACACCTATACCACCATCGAGGTGTGTAGCAGAGGTGGGTGGGAGTGGCTGTGTAGCAGAGGGTGTGTAGTTGGGGTTGTGGAGTGGGGCTGGTTGAAGCTGTGTGTAACTGAGGGGGTGGAGGCCTAGATTTGGCCCCTGCAGTGATGGGAGGGCCCATCACAGGCAGCAGGGAGCTGGGTGAGGGGAGGACGGGACCCACTGGGGTGGGTGGGATCAACAGTGGGGTGAGGATTTGCCTGGGTGGCAGGGAGTCACTGTGGAGAACAGGGAAGTGGGTGCTGCACCCTGCTGCCCTGCCTTATGGTCCCACTCCCCAGGTTCTCCCCTGCCCCCCCTACAGCCACTTGTGTTCTCCCGTCTTCTTTCACCACCCTTGTGCTGTTCCCCACATGGCTACCCTTGTCCTCTTCTGCCACCCCTGCCCTTCTGTGCTCCCCACACTCACTCCTGCCACTGCACATGACCCCTGACCTCCCCTGTTTTGCCACCCCTGCTCTGCTACCCCTGCCACCCCACATAGCAGCCTTTCTGAAACACTGTGCCATGGTTCATGAATATTCATAAGTAATTTAAGTTAATTTGAATATTCATGAGTGTTTTAATGGTGGTGTGCCTCAAAAAATTTGAAGGTCTCAAGGTGTGCCACGGCAGATAAAAGGTTGGGAACCACTGCCATAGACCAATATGTTACAGAATTAAGGAAACTCAGTAAAAGCTCTAACTTTGCTGGCTTGGCAGAGTCTCTCATCAAAGATAGACTCATTTGTGGCATTACAGACAATGGATTTAGAGAAAGACTGCTCAGAGAGTGAGAGATCTCTTTGAATGAAACCCTTCAAATATGTAGGGCCACTGAAATGGTAAAAACACAAGTAAAAGAGCTGAATTCACCAGAAGGGACAGTGCATGCACTTAGACAAACAGCATGTAGCCAGAGTGGTTCAAATCACAATGTGGAACCACTCCCTCCTTTCAGGAAGACCGAGTCTAGAGAGTCTTGTGGCAAGTGTGGATCATGGCATGGTCCCAAACAGTGTTTTGCCTATGGGAAACTCTGTCATAACTATGGGAAACTTAATCATTTTGCAAACTGCTGCAGATCCCAAAGGCACAAAACTCAAGTGCATTTAGTTACTGACAGTGACACTGAGGGGTGCTTTGTTGACGTACTGGGATCAAGCAAACCTAGTGAGAGGGACTGGATACTGCCTCTGTCAGTGAATGGAACAATCATTCCACTGAAACTAGACACAGGAGCTCAGGTTAACATTTTGTCTACACAAGATTATGAGAGACTGAGAATAAGACCCAAGCTGGGACTAACAAACATAAAAGTAACTGGGTATTTTGGAACAAATATACCTGTGCAGGGACGCTGCTTCTCTAGTGTTAACCATAAGAACACCAAGTACAGGCTGCCTTTTATCGTAGTGCCACAGGAGGTGACACCAATTTTGGGCCTGGCCGCCTGTGAGAAACTGAATCTGGTAAAAAGGGTGCTCTCACTACAAGACAGGCCTGCATCTGGCTATGAGGCACTCCTTGAAGAATAGCAGGACCTGTTTCAGGGATTGGATTGCCTGCAAGGTGAACATACAATCCGCATAAACAAGCAGATCCCTCCAGTTATTCCTCCATGTAGAAAGGTGCCATTTGCACTCCATGATAAACTCAAGGCTGAGCTTGAAAGGATGGAAGCAATGCAAGTAATACAAAAAATAGAGGAGCCAACAGAATGGGTGAGCTCCCTAGTTATAGTGCAAAAAAGTAATGGCCAGCTATGCATATGCTTAGATTCCAGAGACCTCAACAGAGCTATACAAAGAGAACATTTCAAACTACCAACTAGAGAAGAGATTATGGCTCAGTTTGCAAATGCTCAATATTTCAGTAAATTGGATGCATCCTCTGGATTTTGGCAGTAAAAATTAACAGAGGAAAGCTCGAAATTATGCACATTTAATACTCCTTTCGGAAGATACAGATTTTTACGCTTACCCTTTGGTATAGCTTCAGCACCAGAGGTGTATCACAAAACTGTACATATGATCTATGAACATATTAGCGGTGTGGACACCTCCATGGATGACATCATCGTTTGGAGCTCTTCAAAAGAGGAGCATGACCGTCGGCTTCGGCAGGTGTTGGATGCAACTAGAGCTGCAAACCTCAAACTAAATAAGGACAAATGTGTGTTAGGAGTTAGAGAACTGACTTTTATAGGGGACATTGTTTCTCATGAAGGTGTAAAACAAGATAAGAGGAAGATTTCAGCCATTGAAATGATGCCATGTCCCCAGTCAAAGAAAGCTGTCCAATGGTTCCTGGGAATGGTTAACTATCTTGGAAAATTCATACCCAATCTTTCTGCCAAGTCGACACCATTGAGACAACTCCTACAGGACAAAAATGAATGGTGCTGGGATGCTGCACAGGAGGAATCATGGAGAAGTTTAAAACAAGACTTGATACAGGAACCAGTATTGAAATTTTTTGCTTCAGAGAAGCCCATTAAAATTTCAGCGGATGCATCACAGTCTGGGTTGGGTGCTGTCATTTTACAAAAATATGAAGATTTCTGGCAACCTGTGGCATATGCATCCAAATCACTGACTGATGCAGAGACTAGATATGCACAGATTGAGAAGGAGCTTTTAGGCATCTTGTTTGCCTGTGAGAGATTCAATCAGTATATTTATGGACAGAGAGTGGAAGTTGAAACAGATCACAAGCCCTTGAGTGTATTATTTAACAAACCACTAAATGACTGCACCTTAAGGATTCAAAGAATGATGATCAAACTGCAGAAATACAATTTATTGGTGACCTACACACCAGGCAAATTTATGTTCACAGCAGATACACTTTCCAGAGCAGTAGCACCCACGGTACCCGAGAAGACACTGGAAACAGAAGTGCAACCCTATGTAGATATAGTTGTGAATGCAAATCCGATAACTAACAGAAGACTGCAACACATAGGAGAAGAGACTGAGAAAGAGGAATCATTGGAACTCCTCAAAGACGTTATAATTAAAGGATGGCCTGAAATAATAAGCAGTTGCGCCCTAAGTATAAGAGACTATTGGAACTGCAGACATGAACTGACTGTGGTAGATAGGGTGATTTTCAAAAGTGGTGAGCTTGTAATACCACGGAGCCTCCAAAAAGAAATCTTACAGAAGATTCATGAAGGTCACTTAGGAATTGAGAAATGCAAAGAACGAGCATGAGAGGTCATGTATTGGCCGTGGATCAATCACGACTTTACCAATGTTGTAAAAAACTGCTTTTCATGCTTGAAATACAGACCATGCCAACAGGCAGAGACACTGAGACCCCATCCTGTTCCACAGAGACCTTATGAAAAGGTAGGTGTGGATTTATTTACCTGGCATTCCAAGGATTACTTTATAGTCACTGATTATTATTCTTCGTATCCAGAAATTTGCACACTGAACAGTACTAATAGTAATTCAGTGATCACTGGCATGAAAGGAATTTTCTCCAGACATGGAATTCCTGATGAGGTCTTCAGCGACAATGGGCCACAATTTTCAAGTGCAGAATTCAGGCAGTTTGCCTTAGATTGGGATTTTCATCATGAAACCTCCAGTCCCAATTAGCCCCAATCAAACGGACTGGTGGAAAGGTCTATACAGACAGTAAAGAACTTGATGAAAAAGACTTTTGAAAGTGGAGGTGATCTGTATACAGCATTGCTGGTCTACCGAAGTACACCCCTGGACAATGGCTTTTCTCTAGCTCAGCTGTTAATGGGAAGAATGATCAGATCTAATTTACCTATTACTAATAATTTGCTGCAATCTAACAACAATGCTAACATTCAGAAGATGAAAGAAAACCAGAAGTGGAAGCAGAAATATTATTTTGATAGAAGGGCTCGTGATCTTCCATCCCTTAACCCAGGAGATACAGTGTGCCTGAGGAATCACTCCTCTAATACCTGGGGACAAAGAGGTACTATTAAAAAACAGCTGCATCCACAGTCTTATGTGGTCCACACAGATCAAGGGGACACATTTTGACGTAATTGATGGGATCTATGACTTATTCCAGAAAGTTCCAACATCGTGGAAGTTGAGGTAGATTCTGGCATGCCTCCCCTGACTGATCCGATATCTTCAACACATGGTAATGAAACCATCAGGGAACGAGAATTCAGACCTGAACAAAGGACCAGTACTGAGAAGATCTAGTCGAGTCATCAAACGTCCAGAAAGACTCATAGAGACTTGCTAGGATATTTAAGGGAAGTGGGTGGTAAAGACTCATTTGAGAGTGATGTGCTAGTAACCTGTCCTCTTTAGTTAGTTCATATCCTGGGTTTATGGACTGTTCTTCTGCATTTTTTTTTAGAGAGCTATTATGTGTTGTTAGATGTTAGTGCATGTATTATTAGCAAGCTTTTATATGTATCTAACTGTTTACTTCTTTTCCTTAGGGGGGAAGATGTAGTGATATGCTTGTAGAAGGCTATGGATTTAGAGACACTCCCTAGCATGGGCCAGTGTTGTGTAAATTGGGAGAAGTGCCCTAGAGAAGACCTAACATGGCTGCTGCCAGGTACACACCTGGATACCTGTCTGTATGATTAAAGTTCTATTCCTTACTCATTTAGTAATATCATCTTTAATGAACCCTCAAGATCATTACAGATGGACTCCACCTAACTCACATAAGGTTATATAGCAGTTTTTAAACTCAGGGTTAGAGGGAAGATAGAGTTCCAAAGGGGCAGCCATGTTCAGATAGAGACATCCCTTAAGGGAGGATCTATTAATGGGGATTCTCTATATCCACTTGTAAAGAGGAGGGTAGAAGCTGATCAAGTACAGGTAGGAGCTGAAGAGATACATTCAAATGAAAAGAGTTCCTTTCAGTTACATTACAACAAGGCAGACAACTAAATATTGATAAACTTTATAAGTCCTTATATGAAAATACTAGGGGTGTGTCCACACATCTGTTTTAAATTGAAATTACTGTGGTGATTTTGATTTTAAAAATATTTAGTCCATACGACATTCTTGTGACTCAAAATGAGGAGCTCCGTCATTTTGATTCAGGAGAGGTTGAATCAGAATAGCTTAAACCTAGTATAATTCGAAACAGCTGTTGAAGCAGAATGGTTTCGAAACAGGGCTGTTCGGATGCCTTGTTTCGAAAAAACATTGTTCCGAATCAAGGCTTTGACCTTCCTCTGAGTGTGCATGGCACCCTAGGAGGAAGGCCCCCCACCCAGCACCCTGGCCAGGGAGCCATCAGCACCCTGACCAGAGGGGGGGAGGTGCAGGTGGCCCATAACGACAGTGGGTTGGGGTGCCAGCTGTACCCCCTTGCATGGGGGCCTGGTTGTGGCCCCTGCTGTGGATGGGGGTGCTGGCTGTTCCCCCTTGTTGGGGGTGCTGGTAGCTAGCGGGGTGGTGGCTGCTGGAGCCTGCTTGCCCTGCAGCCCAGGCTCGGCGGCTGCTGGTGGGGCTGCGGGTGCCAGAGCCCACTGGCTCCACTGCCAGGGCTCCGCAGCTGCTGGCAGGTCTGGCACCCGCTGCCCTGCCAGCAGCCATGGAGCAACATAGTTGGCAACATGGCCCCGTCAGGGGGCCATGTTGCCACACTTCCCATGCCGCCTCTCTCCTGATTCGAAATAACAAGTCCTGTGTCAGGACTTGCTATTTCGATTTGGTGTTTTCCTTATTTCAGGTTAAGTTAATTCAAAATAATGATTTTATTTTGAAATAACTTATTTTGAATGAACTTAACTCGAAATATGCCTCTACATGTAGACACAGCCTAGAAGTCTAAGTCCTAAGATGGTGAACTTGAGTGATATTAAATGAGGATATTGATACAGCAGACATCACAGAAACTTGCTTCAACAATGATAAAAAGTAGGACACAGTGATACCAGGATACAGAATATACAGGAATGACAAAATAGAGAGCATTGAGGGGGGTGGAGGTGGGGGAGTGGCACTATATAAGAAAGGAAGCACACAGGAAAACATAGCAAAACTCTTAAATAAATCAAGCTATACCACAGAATCTTTCTGGATAGAAATTCCATGCCTGAGAAATAAGAGTATAACATAGAAATATATTACTGATCATTTGACCACAATTGTGAGATGCTCAGGAAGATTAGAGAGACTATAAAAATCCTTGTTGTTTTTTCACTATAAAAGTCAGAACACCCAGTTATAATGGGGGATTTCAACTATTCCCATATTGACTGGGAACATATAACCTGAGAACAAAACACAGGGTTAAGACTTCTAGACTCAACTAATGATTGCTTCTTGGAACGGCTAGCCCTGGAACCCACGTAGAAAGAGGCAATGCTTGATTAAACTCTAAGTAAACCACAGAATCTGGTCTGAGAGGGGAATATAGTTAAACCACTTGATTATAGCAACCATAATATAATTAATTAAACACCCTAACAGTGGGTGAAATACCAAAGAAGCCCACCACAGTAGCATGTAACTTCAAAAAGGAAAAATGTCTAAAATTGAGAATGCCAGTTAAATGCTACATGGCTAAATGACAGAGAACAAAAGCCAGTTGGAGGGGAAAAAAGCATCCTTTACAAATTGGAATCTGTTTCCTTCTGAGAAAATAGTAAGGAGCACATACTCTGGGAATTCAAAGGTAAAAATGTAATGAGACCAGAATGTGAAGAGAAACTAGTAAAAGACACAAAAATTAACAGGTTCCAAAGAGGCAGCTGTGTTAGTCTAGTAAAGCAAAAAAAAAAACAAAAAACAAAAAAAACAAAAAACCAACTAGTTCTGTCGCACTTGAAGACTAACAGATTTATTTATGGCATGAGCTTTTGTGGGAGAAAATCCCACTCTGTCAAATGCTGTGAAGAGGGGGAATTTACAGAATGGGATAAAAATAAATGCAAGGGAGTGTAAGACATGGGATCAGGTCATACAGTAACAGCAAATCAGAGCATTTGTTAAGATTCAAACCCTGGGAAACAGATTTGGTGACTTTGTGCTCACCCACAACAAGTTTAGATTTGAAGATCATTTATACCTCCAAGTCAATGGCACTGCTATGGGTGCCCACATAGCCCCACAATATGCCAACTTTTTTATGGGCAACTTAGAACAACATTTCCTCAAGTCTCAGCCCAAAGCACGTCTCCTCTACTTATGCTACATTGATCATCTGGACCCATTGCAGGGATGCTCTTGAAGACTTCCACAGAGACTTCAGCAATTTCTACTCCGCAATCAAACTGAGCCTGGAACACGCCACACAGGAGATCCACTTTCTGGACTCTATAGTACAAATTAGGGATGGACACATCAACACACCCTATACTGAAAACCTACTGATCAGTATAGTTATCTACATCCCTTGAGTTTCCCTTCAAAGCACACCACATGATCCACTGGTACAGCCAAGCCGTAACATATAACTGCATTTGCGCTGATCCCTCAGACAGAGACAGACATCTTCAGGATCTCTATCAGGCATTCTTGAAATTACAGTACCCACCCGGGGAACTAAAGAAACAGATTTACAGAGTCAGATGGGTACCCCATGGTCAACTACTACAGGAGAGGCCCAAAAAAGGAAACAATAGAACGCCACAGGTCGCCACATACAACCCCCAAGTCAGACCTCTACAACAGATTGCTAAGAACCTACAGCCATCATGTGCCAGAAGTGACCCCGCACCTTATGCATTGGACAAACAGGTCAGTCGCTGTGCAGAAGAATAAATGGGCATGAAACTAACATCAGAAATCACAACACAAAAACAAAAAGTTGCTGAGCACTTCCATCTTTCTAATCACTCAATTGACGATTTGTTAGCTGTCCTCAAGAAAGTCAGTGGGACATCAAGACTTCAAAGACAAATAGCTGAACTTGAATTAATCTGCAAATTAGATTGTGTGCAAGCCGGATTGAATCATGACTATGGTTTCTTTTCCCATTACAACAGGTAATTTGACTTCACCCTCCTCTGTGTGCTGTTTCCCAGGGTTTGAATCTTAACTAATGCTCTGATTTGCTGTTACTGCATGACCTGATACCATGTCTTACACTCCTTTGCATTTATTTTCATCCCATTCTGTAAATTCCCCCTCTTCAAAGCATCTGACGAGGTGGGATTTTCTCCCATGAAAGCTCATGCGATAAATAAATCTGTTAGTCTTTAAGTGCCACAGGACTCCTTGCTTTTTAAAAAAATTAACAGCTCTACTTAAGTAGATCAGAACTAGGAAGCCTCCCACACAGTCAGTGAGTCTTTGGAACAACTTACGTGCTAAAGGAGCACTTAAGGAAGACAAGACTAGCAGAGAAGTTAAATTCCCTGCATCAGTCTCAACTGCAGAGGATGTAATGGAGATTCTCCATGCCTGAGTCATTCTTTCTAGGTGAGGTATCTGAGGGACTATTCCAGACTGAGGTGACAATAAAGTAGGGTTTGGAACACATGGATAAATTAGATACTAATAAGTCCCTAGGACCAGGTGACATTACCCAATAGTTCTGAAGGAAGTTAAATAGGAAATTGCAGAGCTACTAACTGCGGAATAGTTCCAGCATGTAGCTGTGTTAGTCTGGTTCAGCAAAACAAACAAGGAGTTCTGTGGCACTTTTAAAGACTAACAAATTTATTTATTGCATGAGCTTTTGTGGAGGAGAATTCCACTTCATCAGATGCTTTGAAGATGGGAACTACAGTGCAGATTAGTGATGGACACATAAAAACCACCCAATACAAAAGCCCTACTGATCGCTATAGTTACCTACAGCCATCAAGCTTTCATCCAAGAAATACTGCACAATCCATTGTCCACAGCCAGGCCCTAAGCCCTACTCTACTCTTGAGTGGCTTTTTGGTGGCAGTCAACCGGCAAATACCCAAGGCACGTAAAAGGGTGACTACAAAAAGCATGCCGACAAAGATATACAAGGAACCATGGACAGACCCTCTTAGGCTACGTTCACACACAGGGGGTTATTTTGATACAAGTTGTTTTGAAACAACTTGTATCAAAATAATACCTTATTTCAAAATAAGTTAATTTGAATTAACAGTTTGTTAATTCGAATTAAGGAAAAAAAGCTCAAAGCGAAATAGCAAGGTCAGACAACAGTTGTTTCAAAACGAGTCACCGCTGTTTCGAAACAACGTGTTCTGACGGCATTGTTTTGAAACAATTGTTTCAAAACAACGTTGTTTCGTCCCCACATGGGGTTTAAGTTGTTTCGAAACAACGGTGCATCATGGGAATGTGCCCTTTCTTATTTCGAAACAACTTCTGTTGTTTTGAAATAAGACTACTGTGTGAACACACCCTTAGAAAACTAGACTTTAGTTTCTTGGCCTATTCCAGATCTGGAGACAGATCAACCAGACCACCCTCACGCTCCAGGTCTCTTGTAATCCCATATTAGACATCTTACTTTTAAAGCTCTATGCTGAGAACATGTCCTCATAGGCTGTGTTCACACAGCCCTCTTATTTCGAAACAACAGAGGTTGTTTCGAAATAAGATTTAGGCTGTTCACATGACACACGGTTGTTTCGGAACAATGGGAACCATTGTTTCGAAACAACAGCGTTGTTTCGAAACAAGTTAAACCCCATGCGGGGACGAAACAATGTTGTTTTGAAACAACTTGTTTTGAAACAATGCCATGCGAACACGTTGTTTTGAAACAAAGATGACTTGTTTCGAAATAACTGTTGCCTGAACCTGCTATTTCGCTTTGAGCTTTTTTCCTTAATTCATATTAACAAACTAATTCAAATTAAGTTCTTTCGAAATAAGGCATTATTTTGATACAAGTTGTTTCGAAACAACCGTATCGAAATAACCCTGTGTATGAACACAGCCATAGAGTCCAATGCCTGCCCAAGCAGTTTGAGGACAGGATTAGGGGAATACATTGTACATGAAGTCCTTGACCTGAAGATCAAGCAGAGCAACTTATAGCAGCTTACCGACTGAGCCCAGACAGAATTATAGCCCAGAGGAAAGTAATTGGGAGCCAACTGAAAAATCATTGCACTCACTCCCTGGTTCAGACCTTCCACAGGAGCCAACCTGAGAGACTGGACCCATGTCACCTGTGAGTTGCATAGGAGGGAGAGTGGTGATGCCTTGACCTAGTGGGTTTGAGCCCAAGTACTCAAAGCTTGCTCTGCCCTTCCACATAGCAGCCTCCTGTCATTACCTTACATGGGACCCATGAAGCCTGTCCCCAGTGTAAGGCTCTGCCCCTGAAATGCAATTGGTGAAGTCCCAGACCAGTTAATTGGCCCAGTGGCCCTACTTAAGCCTGTAGCAGGAATAGGAAGTTGTCTGAATAACTGGGCTCTCCTTTGTTCTGGACTGTGTGCCTTCTGCTTCCTGATCCTTGCATGTGGTTTCTGGTTCTGATCTCCAGCTTCTCTCCATCCTGACCCTGTTGTTGCCTGTCTTGTGAATGTGGATTCTGGCTCTGATAATTAGATGCTGCTGTGACCCGGCCTCCTGGGAAAACCTTCTGAATGTGCCAAAATCAGGACAAGCTGCAAAACCAGGGGTCAAAGCCCCCAAACCACTGATGGGTGATACTTAAACCAGTCTCACATTCAGTAACAAAACATGCTTCTGATTCCCCACTCTGGTCATCACCAAGCATAAAATAGAAACAGTCCCCTTTATTGCACATCAGTTCCTATGGTCCCCCCTAGCCACTGGGTCTCTTAAAGAAATAGGTTCTCCTGGCCCCAAAGTGCCAGCCACATCACCCAGAACAATATAGGTTTAGATCTTACCCAAAATACCACGTTGCCAGCCAATCCTTTAGTAACTACAACTAAAGGTTTAATATAAAAAGAAAACAAACAAAATATGAGCAATTTTAAAGGGTCAAAGCGAATCACATATGTACAAATGAATTAGTGTCCATAGAAAGCAAGTTCTTGAAGAATCTGTAGTTTGCAGGTTAATCCAACTCTTCGGTATGCACCCAACATCCAAGTGGGTCGCAGTCCTTTGTTCAGTCCCAGAAGAAGAGTTCCAGAGGAGGGTACTGGTTGCAGACAGACTGAAGATTAAAGACAAATTGGAGATGGGGCTATAGCCTTTTATAACCTTCTGCTCTCCCACGCTCTCAGGTTATGTCCACACAGAGGTTTTAAATCAAAATAACGCTGGTTATTTCGATTTTAAAAAAAAATTAGGTCCACATGATGTTTTCTTATTTCAAAATAAGGAAAATTATTTCAATATAATAAAGCCTAGTATTATATCAAATGAGGGTTGTATTGAAATTGTCATTTCAATGTAACCCTGTTTGGACCTGTCATATCGATATAAAAATATATCAGTATAAGGGGTCTGATCTTCTTCCTCCCAGGGTGCATGGCACCCGAGAAGGAAGCCCCCTGTCAGCACCCTGGCCAAGGAGGGGATCAGGATCCTGGCCAGGGACGGAGGGGCAGCATGGGGGGGCACCCCTCTGCTGGCGCTGGATGGCTGGGTTGTGGGGAAAAGCAGCCCAGCTCAGCTCCCAGTGCCCTCGGGGAGAGTGTGGGGGAGGAAACACCCTGCACCTGGCTCCTGGTGCTAGCCCAGTGGCAGGGGAAAGGAGCCCCATGTGTCTGGCTTTCCCTATGCTAGCCAGGCTGCAGGTGCAGGGGCAGGGAGTGCAGGGGGAAGCTGGGCATGTGGTGCTCCTTGCCCCCGATGCCAGGCTAGCACGGGGGGAGCCAGGCACACAGGGATCCCTGACCCCACTACCCGGCTAGCGTGCCTGCAGCCAGAGTGTAGGGTTCCTTTTCCCCACTGCCCAGCTCCAGCTAGCAGAGTGAAATCCGGGTGCGTGAAGTCCTATCTCTCCTATGGCTGGCAGAGCCACAAATGTTCAGCCAGTCTGGGGGGGTGTCTGTTCCCCAGCTGGACTCAGGGGGCCCAAAGCCAATGGGGGCTTCTTTTTCTCTGCCACTGGGGAGAGCCAGGCAGGGGATTGGGTGGCAACATGGCCCTGCCAGGGGGCCAGGTTGCCACACCTCCCATGGTGCCCCTTCCTGAATCAAACTAGCAATTTCTATCCCCTAACATGCTATTTTGATTTTGGGTTTTTGGTTTGGACCTGTTAAATCCATTTAAGTTAAATCAGTTTAATGATCGTTATATCGATTTAACTTAACATCAGTTTCAGTTAAATCAATTTTATGGCTTGTGTTGTGGACATAGCTTCAGAGTCCTTGCCAAATCAAAATGGAGTTGAGTCACATGGTCAGTCTGGCTATGTTCACATAGGGAGGGCTTGTTTCAAAACAAGACATTTCAAAACAAGCTGTTTCGAAATAACTCTTTACTTTGAAACACCTTATTTCAAAAGACAAAAACAGTGTCCTCGAAATAAGGGAGTGAAATAGCATGTCCACAGTGTGAACATGCTATTTCGCTTGGGGAGGGGAGTGCAGGCACCAGCAGGGTGCAGCGCAGAGGGGCGTTGCACCCGCGAGGTGAGGTGCGGGGCTGCGCTTCACCCCACGGGTGTCTGCAGGGGACAGCAGGTACCCGTGGAGTGAGACGTGGGGCTGCACTGCACGCCACGGGTGCCTGCACAGGGCTGCGGACACCCGTGGGGTGCAGTGCCTGGCTGCGCTGCACCCCGTGTGTGCCTGCAGCCCTCTGCAGGCACCTGCCAGGCAAGGTGCAGCGGGGTGCCTCACCCCGAGGGTTTAAAGCCCGGGCTGCCCCCAAACCTGGCGGCAGGGTCCTGGGCGCCCGGCTGGAGCCCGCTGCTGCAGGGGCTAGAGTGAGCGCCGGCCCTCAAAATCCCCTGCAGCGCAGCCCCACGCCTCACCCCGTGGGTGCCTGCTGTCCCCTGCAGACAACCGCGGGGTGCAGCGCCCCTCTGCGCTGCACCCTGCGGGTGCCTGCAGTCCCCTCCACTGGCCAGTGGTCACCCCTCAGCACCCTGGCCAGGGTGCTGAGGGTTCCGTGGCCAGGGTGCTGAGGGGGCAGCCCTTACTCCCAGGGTGCTTAGCACCCTGGGAGGAAGGTCAAATGTTGTTTCGGAACACTTTGTTCCAAAACTACATGTCCGCACAGGGCTGTTTTGAAAAAAAAAAAAGTGGTTTAGGCCGTTAAACTTGTAACTCGGCCTCCTGAGTTCAGGGACATATAAGTGGTCAGAGAATGGGAATGAGAATGTAGAAGTGGAAATTACCATATCAGAGGTGGAAGCCAAACTTCAGCTGCTTAATGAAACTAAATCCAAGAATATTGAAGGAACTTGCACATGAAATTGCCAGCCCTTTAGCAAGGATTTTTAAAGTATTGGTGAACACAGGGGCTGTACCTTATGACTGGAGAATTTCTAATGTGGTCCTTATTTTCAAGAAAGGGAGTAAAAGTGATCCAGGTAACTACAGGCCTGTTAGTTTGACATCAGCAGTATGCAAGGTCTTGGAGAAAATTTTGAAGGAGAAAGTTCTTAAAGATATTGAGGAAAATGGTAACTGTGATAAAATACAACATGGCTTTACAATAGGTAGATCATGCCAGACCAACCTGATCTTTTTTGAGAAGATAACAGATTTTTTGGATAAAGGGAATGCAGTGCATCTAGTTTACTTAGATTTCAGCAAGGCATTTGATACAATTCCACAGAGGGAATTATTAGTTAAATTGGGGAAGATGGGGATTAATATGAAAATAGAAAGATGGATAAAGAACTGATTACAGGGGAGACTACAGAGGGTCATAGTTGTTGTGAGATTTGTAATGAGACCACAAACTTGTGAGCATAAGTGACTCCATCTTACCACTGTTCCCTTAATATTATTTCAACCTCTAGCCTGACTAACAAAAGTATAGAGCCCCTCTCATCCTTGAAGGGTCTATAAGCAGGAGATAAGGCAAACTGCACACCACTCTCGAGGTCACTGATTAATCAACAACTTCTCCTGTTTATTACATTCCCAGGCTCTGAGGAGCCAGCCTGACCTTCTTTACTAATTCTCATATCTTATATGAATATGTATGAAAACTATCCCTATATGGTACTAATAAATGTATTAATCTTGTTTACCTTGAATATATTAAACATTTTTAGATTTCCTTGAATTAAATTGTTGTACCTGGGTATAAAACCTTTTTAGCACCAGTCCTTCGGGGCCAGCCGCACTCAGTAGCTCTGAGTGTCATAAACCTGTGATTCTTCCTCCTGTTATCCAGCTCCCTCATTGACCAGAGCAGAGAACGAGCTTTTGTCTCAACATAGTGAAAGGTGACCTGTCTAGCTGGAAGGAGATTACTAGTGGAGTTCCCCAAGGATTGGTCCTGGGACCCATCTTGTTCAACCTTTTCCTTACTGACCTTGGCACAAAAAGTGGGAATGTGCTAATTAAGTTTGCAGACGAAACCAAACTGGGAGGTATTACCAATACAGAGGAGGATCGGGATAGCATACAGCATGATTTGGATGACCTTGTAAAGTGGAACATTAGAAATAGAATGAAATTCAACAATGAGAAGTGCAAGGTCATGCACTTAGGGACAAATAACAGGAATTTATCGTATAAGTTGGGAATGTATCAGCTGGAAGTGACGGGGAAGGAGAAGAACCTGGGTGTACTGGTTGATCACAGAATGACAATGAGTAGCCAATGCGATGTGGCATTGAAAGAAGCTAATGAGGTCCTGGGGTGCATCAGAAGGGGTATTTTCAGTGGAGATAGGGAGGTGTTAGTACCGTTATACAAGGCGCTGGTGCGACCTCACTTGGAGTATCGTGTACAGTTCTGGTCACCCATGTTTAAGAAAATTGAAGTCAAACTGGAACAGGTGCAAAGAAGGACTGCAAGGATGATTCATGAAATGGAAAAGCTTCCCTATGAGAGACAACTTAAAGAGCTTGGTTTGTTTAGTCTTCTCAAAAGAAGGCTGAGAGGAGATATGATTGCTCTTTATAAATATATTAGAGGGATCAATACAAGGGAGGGAGAGGAATTATTTGAATACAGCGCCAATGTGGACACGAGAACAAATGGATACAAACTGTCCTTCAGAAAATTTAGGCTTGAAATTAGAAGCAGATTCCTAACCATCAGAGGAATAAAATTCTGGAACAGTCTACTAAGGGAAGTGGTGGGGGCAAAAACCTTAGGTGCCTTCAAAACCAAGCTTCATAAGTTTATGGAGGGAATAATATGATGGACAGTGTAGCTTGCCCATTGTCTCTCTTTTACTACTGGTTATGGGTATGATAGGCTGTGTTCTCACACAGCGGGTTATTTTGATACGGTTGTTTCGAAACAACCGTATATCGAAATAACGCTTATTTCGAAACAACTTATTTCGAATTAACAAAATGTTAATTCGAAATAAGGAAAAAAGCAGGAATTGAAATAGCATGTTCACACAGTGGGCATGCTATTTCGCCCCAGGGACAGGGCACCATGGGAGGTGTGGCAATATGGCCGCCTCACTGGGCCATGTCGGCGGCCATGTTGCTAGCCAATCCCATAAAAGCCGGCCCTGACCTCACTTCCCTGTCCACCCAGGTTAGCAACGTGCTGCAAGCCATGGACAGTGCCCGGCAGCCCAGATGGCGCCATGCCACCCAGGGACCCTCTACCCACCTGCAGGGTGCCCTGCACATGCGGGCCACCCTGTTTGTGGACACAGAGAGTGCCCAGCCTCCACACTAGGCCCTCATCCACCTCATACTCAGGGCTGACCTCGTGCCCCTGCCCTCCCCTGTGCCCTGCCAGCTCTGGGTTAGGGAAACCAGCCCAGACTGGTGGGAGCGGGTCGTCCTGCGCACCTGGGGAGAAGAGGACTGGCGGCGCACCCTCCACATGACCAGGGCCAGCTTCACTGCCCTGGTCACGGACCTCGCCCCGTACCTGCACCGCAGAGACACCCCGATGAGGCGTGCCATCCTGGTGGACAAAAGAGTGGCCATTGCCCTATGGAAGATGGCCACTCCGGAGTCCCACCGGGCAGTGGCACACCGCTTCAGAGTTGGGTGATCCACCATCTGTGCCATCCTCTGCGAGGTCGCCAGGGCCATCAACCGGGTCCTGATGCGGCGCCTGGTGAGAGCAGGGCAGATTCAGGACATCATGCCGGGGATGGCTGCCCTCAGTTTCCCCAACTGTGCTGGGGTCCTTGATGCCACCCACATCCCTGTAAGAGCCCCAGAGCACAGGGCAGTGGAGTACCGCAACCGGTGAGGGTACCACTCCATGCTCCTGCAGGCCCTCGTGGACCACCGGGGCCACTTCCAGAACATCTACGTCAGATGGCCAGGGAGGGCCCACGATGCCCGGGTCCTCCAGAACTCTTCCCTCCACCGGGGCATGGCAGCGGGCACCTTCTTCCCCTGGCATGACATCCATCTCGGGGGCATAGTGGTGCCTGTCCTCGTCGTGGCCATATGCAAGGCCCCTGACCTGACCCGGCAGCTTTTCAACCACCGCCTGACCGGCTGCCGCCAGGTCGTGGAGCGGGCGTTCGGCCGCCTCAAGGCCCGCTGGCGGTGCCTGCTCACTTGTCTCCACCTTGCAGAGAGGACCCTGCCCCATGTCATCGGGGCATGTGTGGTCCTCAACCATTACTGTGACCTGCGGGGAGAGCCCATCTAGCCAGTGTGGGAGGCCGAGGCCCGACTCCTCGTTGCGGACCTCACGGAGCCTGGACCCGTGCCCACAAGGGAACAGCCATCCCGACGGGCCCTCGCCGTGCTCGATGCCCTCCGGGTCGCATTTACAGAGGGGGACCTGTGAGGGCCAGGCCTTCCCTGCCCTACACCACCCTCTCCCTCGTTCACCCACAGCCAGCCCCCACCCATCCAGCCGCACTGTCCATCAACCCCAATAAAAAGACTGAAACACAAAAAGACGGTACAACAGGGGTTTATTAACAATGGGGATTTGGGGCAGGGGGGAAGTAGGTTCCAGGGGTGTCAGGGAGGGGGCAGCAACTTGGGAGGGGAAGGGGGTTCCGGGGGTGTCAGGGAGGGGGCAGCAACTTGGGAGGGGAAGGGGATGTAGAAGTCCAGGGGGAAGGGGGGAGGTCAGACAAGGCCTGGGGGGTGGCACACCCTGGCGCACCCACAGCCGCTGTCCAGCTGGCGTAGCCTCTGGGGAGGTCCGGGCAGTGAGCCCCCCGCAGGCTGTGGTGGTGGCAGCCGTGCGGCGAGCTCTCTGATGGCAGCCGGCAGCTGGTTGGTGAGGTGACCCAGGGCGGTGGCCAGCTCGGTCTCCACCTCGATGACACGTTCCAGCTGTTGGCACTGCTCCTATAACCAGGCCTGGGTGGAGGCCTCCATCCATTCGCCCAGGTCCTCCAGGGCCTCGAGGAGCTCCGAGCAGGTCCGTGGGTCCCTCCTCCGCCACCGGTGTGCCCGGGGGCTCAGGTGTCTGGCTGCTGGTGGTGGTGGCAGCTGGCACGGGGCAGCCCTGCAACCTACCAGAGGGAAGCAGAAGACTCAGTCAGCCCCTGCCACCTGTTGGCCCTGTCTGTTCGCGCCTGTCTGCTGCACACACCCCTGTCCTGACTGCCAGAGGGTCCCGGGATCCCGTGGGAGAGTGCCCTGAGGTGGGGTTCCCAGTCCCCAAGGCCTCAGAAATGAGGCCAGGGCAGTACACAGCGGGGGGACATTGGGGGACCCTGGGCAGCGACTTTGTCTGGCTGGGGTAGTCGTTGGGGTCTAGGGGGCCCTGGACCACCTGCCTGTACAGATCGGTATTCTATGGCAGTGCAGGCTCCTTCCACCCCTCCCGTCAGATGCCTGGCAAACCCCTGTATTTTAGACAGCCTGCCGGACTGGGACTGTGAGGCTAGAAAAAGGCACAGGATGGTACAAAGGGGACCGTGTCCTCCTCCTGCCTGCCATCTGGGAACTGTACCCTGGGGGCACACATGCTGGTTGTGCTGGACTCGGTCACACCTTGACCTAGGGGGGTCCCCCATGGCGACCTGCCAGTGGTGTGGCCCACATGCTAACCACCCCTCCTGGGATGCGATTGCATCTCCACCAGCCAGCCCCTGTCCACCGCCCCCGGGTGCACAAGCCCCTGTGCGCCCAGTGCCACCCGTCCCCGTGGGACCTGTGACCACGGGGGTGCCTTTGCACCCACCAACCCTGTGCCCTACCTGCCCTGGTACCCAGCCCTGACCCCCTCGCTGCCTAGGACCTGCTGGACAGGCCCAGCCCTGTGTGCCTTGGTGTGGGGGGGTACTTACCGACAGAGGATCCGAACGTCCGTCGTGCCATCCCTGGCTCCGTGTCGGACCCTGGGGCGGTGGTTGGCCCCTGGTCCTCCCCGCTGCTCTCCGCCTCGGGCCTGGCAAAGACCTTGGGGCTGCTGGGGGTGGCCTCCGCCACAGATGGTGGTGACGCGGCCGAAGGCCCCCAACCGACACGTCGGAGCCCTGGGTCTCTGGGCCCAACAAGGGGCTTGGATGCCCTCCTGAGTCCAGAGCCTCAGCAGGGTGGCCGCTGGGCTCTGGACCCAGGAAGGCGTGGAGCTCATCATAATAGGGGCAGGTGATGGAGCTCCCTGCCCCCTGGAGCTCTCGGGCCTCTTGGGTTCAAGCATGCTCCTGTTGGAGCTTTTTGATTTTGCTCCGGACCTGCTCCAGGGTCTGGGGGTGGCCTGCTGCAGACATCTCCGCGGCGATGTCCTCATAAATGTCCTGGTTCCGGTGTGATGACTGACACAGGGTGTCCTCCCTGGTCCATACTGGAGCCCTGCGTCACCCCCCAGCGGAGGAGCTTGCCTGGGTGGCCATGTGCCTGTCAGGCAGTGAGCACACTGGCTGACAGGCACGCCCAGACCGGAACTTCCTGTTCCCCAGGGTTCTGGGGACCCTGGGTGGAAGGTCAGATGGTTGTTTTGATACAACCATTGTTTTGAAACAACACGTTCGTACGGCGTTGTTTCGAAACAACTTGTTTCGAAACAACGTTGTTTCGTCCCCTCATGGGGTTTAACTTGTTTCAGAACAACGTGGTTGCTTCGGAACAACAGTTCCCATTGTTCTGAATCAACTGTGCATCATGTGAACAGCTGAAACATTATTTTGAAACAACATCCGTTGTTTCGAAATAAGGGGGCTGTGTGAACACAGCCATAGTGACCTGGGAAGGGGCATTTGATCGAGTGGGTTCTGAGTTATTACAGAGAAGTTCTTCTTGACTGGCTGTTGTGGACTTTCCCTCATGTTCAGGGTTTAACTGATTGCCATATTTGGGTTTGGGAAGGAATTTTCCCCCAGGGCAGATTGGCTTGGGCACTGGGGTTTTTTGCCTTCCTCTGTAGCATTGGGCATGTCTCACTTGCTGGTTGATTCTCTGTACTGAAGTCTTTAAATCATGATTTGAGGACTTTAATAGCTCAGTTATGGGTTTGAGGTTCATTGTAGGAGTGGGTGGGTGAGGTTTCGCAGCCTGTACTATGCAGGAGGTCAGACTAGATGATCATATTGGTCCCTTCTGACCTTAGAGTCTATGAGTCTATGTGAGTCAGCTGAGAGTGCCGATAGACCTGGTCCACTCAGTCACACTTAAAACCCCAGTCTTGGGAAATTTAGGTCCTGCAAGGGTGGCTCCATTGGGAGGGATTTACAGAAGGGAGACGTAAACTCCACACAGAGGCAGAAGTAACACAAGCAGTACACTAAGAGAATTGCAAACCCCTCCCCAGAGGAATTAACCCTAATAAATGAGCAGACCCCGAGTTGATGGGCAAAATTGGTAACAGATTGGTGGAGAATGCGGGCAGCACATCCCCCCCCCACGGAGTAACTGTTGAGTAGTTGCTGCAGAGTGGGGAAACTGAGGCACAGACCTTAGTAAGCTTTCTCTTCCTTTTTTGCCACTCTATCAGACTTAGCTACTTTAACAAGATCTCTCTCTCATAGACTACTTGGTAACCTTTGATAACGTTGAAGCTAAGACTTATGCTTAGAATAACTGTAAGATGTGCCATAAAGAGTTAAGGACTGTGATTTAGAATTAAGATTTTAGGGCAGTACTGTAAAAGATTTGTGTGACTGTGTGAAAGGCATTTGTATTGCTTCTTGGTAGTGATTCTTACTGGGATAAGGGATATTGAAAGAGCTGGAAAAACTCCCTTGGCTGCTCGCTTGAGACAGAAGACCAGTAGGTTAGAAAGATGGGTAATGAAAACGGGGAAATGCCCCTGGGAAAAAGGGTGCTTCAAGGGTGGCAATTCTCTCATGGAAGCAGGTCTAAGCTTTGAAGAATATTGCACAACCATGAAGCCACATAGTAGTGCAAAGGATGCAGCTGCTACATGGGCATTATTGTATGCATGTTTGGATATAGTTGAAATGGTAAAGGGAAGGCAGGAATTGGAGCTCAAGAAGAAGCAGTTACAGCAGCAATTGGACAAGTGTGAGGCAGATGGGTATGATTTTGTTGCAGAAAAGCTTAAAATGGTGAGTTTACTGAGAAATATGCAAGAGGAAAGAGACAAGGAAAACAGAAATGCAGAGCAGTACAAAAAAGAGTTAAGAGAGATAAAGATTTTGTTAGAAGAAACCAGCGCAGCAACTTGCTTCCTGGCAGATGAGAACAGGGCAGCCAAAGCAGCAGCAGGTCATCAGGAGTGTGAGGCAGAAATCAGTGAACTGCATGCCCAACTCAGTGCTCACAAAGGGGTGGCAGCAGCAGTAAGGATAAAGGAGAATTGTGATTTTGGGTCCCCTAAGAAAATTGAAGTTTTCTCTGATGCTGTCCCCCAAACCCCTTTTAATCCCAATTGGTCCCAAATTCATAATGTTGCCCCTGTTTCCACAAGGGAGGTTCAGCACATAGTGGCAGGAACTGATCTCCCCACAACAGGGATAGTCACAGATGTGGTGAGGTGGTCCCCCAATCAAGCCAAAGCCATTGCTGAGAGGTTGGGGCCCCTGAACCATGACACTGCCATTTCATGGCTGGCTCGCATTTGGCAAATGTATCCCAGTGCTGATGTCATGGACTTAACCCAGTTGGCTCAGTTATGTGCCTCCTCTTGTGATGCAGATGCACATGCACTGGACATAGGTATAGGTGCTTGGGAGCAGACTGCTGCTGGACCCCGTCAATGGATGATCAGTGCTCTTAAAATATTATTGCCTGCTTCTTCCCTTAAGAAACTGTACATAATGGAAGAGCAGAAATCAGGAGAGGCCTCAGAAGCTTACCTAATTCAAAAGAAAATGTTGGCAGCTCTCTCTGATTCATTACCCTATACTGAGGAGAATGGGACTGTCACATTCCATTATCAGGAACCTGAATTGGTAAAGAACACCTATGCAGGGTTAAATTCTCAGACCAAAATGACCCTGGGGGCAGTGGATTTGGAACACCTGACCTGGAATGAACTAGTGGCAAAAATCAAACAAGCAGGAGATTTTCTGAGAGAAACTGCAGCTTTAAAAAGGCAAGCAAACAAAAGAGATGTCTCAGAGCCTGTGCAGGCTCTCATCTGTGAAAATAATGGTCCTCACTCTGCCATTCGTACTCCATGTGCTAGCCCCCCAAACTCTCCCTGCCTTGGGCCATGCCAACACAAAGGAACCCTTAGAACTAAAATATGGAAAAAGCTAATAAATTTAGGGGAGGATATGGGAAAATATGATGGCCAGCCCCTTAGTGTCTTGACTTATGCTTTGTCTCAGGCCATGAGGAGAACTGAGTTAATGCAGGGAGCCACTCCAAGGCCTACTGCCCCAGTACGAAGTGCATCCCTCATGCCCACTCTCTGTCAATCCCAGATCCCTGCCTCCTCTCTGAAGTAAGGAACAAGAGCAAAACCCACTGCTTAGGCTTACAGTGGGAAACCCAAAAATGTTAGTCCAATTACTACTGAAGCATCTGTAAATATAAGGATTTAAACTGCAACTTTCTCTATTAAACCCTAAAGAATATTAAAGTCTGTAGTAAAATAACTCATGTTTAGGAAAAGGCATTTAAAACAAAATAGCTACTGAAGTGTGGGTCTCCAGGTGCTCTGGCCCATGGAGCCCCACTTCCAGATTTGTTGTCGCTTTCTCTACTTTTCTTGGCATGAAGGAAAGGCTTTGAGCCATTGGAAAATACGCGTCAGATGGGCTTGTCAGTGCCTATGCTGATGTTGAGGCAGGAAAAGGCCAGAAAACTCCTTGACTTATTATTGCCACCCTCTTGTAGGTCATTGCTCCACTTTAGCTCTAAACTACTACTCCCAAATTCCCCCAGGATATACAGTGGGAGTTTGTTTTTCTCTTGTTTCCCCCCTTACAGGTCCAGAACACCAGCCATAACTTCCTATTTCTGCACCACAGCCTTGCTGGTCATAAGCATCTGGTGTCTGATGCTATCCAGGCTCTACACCAAACCAGTGATCCCTTTGAGGCTGTAGAGGTGTTTGCCAGCTGGAATCCAGGAAGTAAAACTGCCATGCCACATGCATGGATTCTGTGAGAATGGGAGCAATCCCCTGGCTCTGCAACATCGCTACCAGTTCTATGCTGCTTACTCCTCAGGGTGCCCCGGCAAAGCACTGCCAATTGTACACGGAGTGCCACTGGAGAGCCACTCCAGCTGTGTTATGACACTAAAGCCACAACAGACTCCATCCCAGTCTTCTGTAAACCAGTGTGTACTGGAGAGAGACTTAACCTGTCAAGAGCAACCCCTAACCAGCACAGCATGATAGCCCTGATATCCTCCGCTGTTTGGGGAGTGGCCATGCCATTACATGTCATCATTGTTGTTGGAAGCCAAACTCCTCCACTGCCAGGAGACAAACTGTGGCTGTCCCTGATCACACCAGACAGCAAAAATATCACATAATTTCTGGTAAAGTGGGAACCACTGAACTGGACTTTAGCTGGCCATGATCTGCTTCAGGAATGTCCCTCAGGCTGGGTAGTTCCATTAAAGGACACGTACTGTGACAAACTCATGCCAACAATTTGGTTTAAATTCTGTGGGCACATTGCCATCTCAGAGGGAGTCCATGAGCTTGGATTGTACAGGGTGGAATTGAGCCAACAACAAAAAACAGTTTTAAATTTTAACCACCTGATCACAAATCTTGCTCCCCTCTGACGTTTAAGAGCCCCAGTTTTGGGACCTCATGTGTTAAAATTGGAACAAGAGCAATTGATTCTTCAACCTTACACTTCATTAAAGGAGGCTCAAATCCACTTAGAAGGCATTAACATCTCTCACATTGCTCCTGCATGTGCTCGGTTCATTGGAACCAGCCATAAGGGTTGGGAGGAATGGGTAAAAATGTGGCAAGGGGTTAACCATGTAAATAGAGTAAAAAGAGAATTAAGTGACTGGATTGCACCTGTGGGAGCAGGAGTCTCTTTAATTGATGCTGCAAAGATAGAAGTTCTAGCTAACAAACTATCCTATGCCACAGAAAATATAGGGAAAATGGGAACCCCACTATCAGCATCCTTGAAACAGTTAGGTGAGGAACAGCGGTTAATAAGTAAGGTGTTTCCTGGGTGGGAAAGACTCATAGGGTATGTCTACACACCTCTTTTATTTCAAAATAACACTGGTTATTTTGAAATAAAATAGATTGGGTCCACATGACGTTTTCTTATTTCAAAATGACGGATCCTGTCATTTTGAAATAAGAACCATCATTTGAAAACAGCTTAAATCCCAATAGTTTCTAAACGGCGGGTATTTTGAAATGATTGTTTCGAAATAACATCATTTGGACGTGTTATTTCGAAATAACAGTTATTTTGAAATAATGCATTTTGACCTTATTCCCGTGGGTGCTGTGCACCCACGGGAAGAAGGAAGTGCTGTCTCCTGTCATCGTGCTGAGAGTCTTCCAGAGCAATGTCAGCACATAGCTCTGGAGGCTCCGAGGGGAGATGACGTGCCCCTGTCTGGAGCACTAAGGAAGTCCAGCTGCTCCTCACCATTTGGAGCAGACAGGAAATCCTTTCCTGGTTCCATGCTAGTCACCAGAACCGGGACGTATACGCCGACATCATGGCGGAGTTGTCCACCCATGGCAGGGAGCACACCACCGAGCAGGTGCGCTCCAAGATCAAGGCCCTGAGGTGGGACCCTGCTCACACCAGGAAGGCACGCGAGCTCCAGGGGGCAGGTAGCACTGCTACCTGCCCTTTCTATGAGGAGCTGCATGCCCTCCTGGGGGCTGAGCCCACTTGTTACGTGTTAGCTCTGTGTTCTTGAGGAATCAGAGCATAGTATCCAGCCTGTGCCTCCCCTCCCCCCACACATCCCCCAACCTCTGCTTGAACTGAAAGCCAAAAACAGTAGGAAATGGGAGACATCCTTATCTACCCATATCCAAAAGCCATCAGCACAGTAAATGGAGCTTCATTTGCATTGACTATGGAGAGCCAGGCTCCAAAGCAGGAGCCTCACTGAACTCTGGGATTGAAAAAGCAGGAGCTGCACTGAACTCTGGGATTGAAGAAGCAGGGAAGCATTGCCTGATGGGGGATCTCACACCAACTCCAACAAACTCAGCAATTATCAGACCATTCTAGTCACAGACATGATAATTGATACCCAAAATACTGAGTGTGCCTGACTGTATTGTGAGCTTCTCTGAACCATAACACCCAGCCTGGAATGTGTATTGGCCACTGTAAACAAGTCCTTATAAAAAACCTTTACCCACATCCAGTAGTGTAGTGTGTGGCGTGTGTCCTGTGCAAGTCCTGATTGGATCCTGTCTGAATCCTGTGTGAGTCTGGATTGAGTCCTGAGTCCTGATGCTTGGATCTAAAGCTGTATCATTTCCACTGGGATTTGGCTTTTCTTCCTCGCTGATTGCTGTGGGAGCTTTGTTTCCATCCAGCCTCTGACCCTGATCTGCACAACCTGGAAAACTTTCAGCTACACAGAGTGGTGAGACCCCCCCCCCAACTTCTCTCTCCCCCCCCCCCCCAACCTCTCTTCCTCTTTTTTTAATTATGACTCTCTCTCTAGGCCTGATACAGTAGAATCTAGATAATATTGTAGCCGGGTGTTTTTCTTTCCTTGTATGTTTATCAATGCTGTAACTGGGTATTTTGGGGTATTCTTCTCTCCTCTGTAATTATTATTATTAGTGCAAGTTTTAGATACTTAGCAATAAAATGCCTTTTGTTATCAAGCCAGTTTCCAGACTCTTCTTGCACAGGAAGTTGCCATTCCAATTAGGAGAAAGAACAAACATGTGAGGCAGCCAGAATGGCTTAGCAGAGAACTCTGCTCTGAGCTTAAACATTAAAAGGAAGCTTACAGGAAGTGGAAGCTTGGTCAGATGACCAAGGAGGCATATAAAGATATTGCTTGGGACTGCAGGGATAAAATCAGAAAGGCCAAAGGACAAATGGAGTTGCGGCTAGGAAGGGATGTAAAAGATAACAAGAAGGGGTTCTACAAGTATGTTAATAACAAGAAGAGGATCAGGGATGGTGTAGGCCCCTTGCTGAATAGGGCAGGCATCCTTCTAACAGAGGATGAGGAAAAAGCTGAAGTGCTCAATGCATTTTTTGCTTCAGTTTTCACGAGCACAGTCAGCTCCCAGCCCACTACCATGGATGTTGCAGATGGGAGAGAAGAAGACAGGCCCTTGGTGATGGAAGGTCAGGTTAGGGACTGCTTAAAGAAGCTGGATGTGCACAAGCCCATGGGGCCGGACGAACTGCATCCAAGAGTGCTGAGGGAATTGGCTAATGAGATAGCAGCACCGCTGGCCGTTATCTTTCAAAACTCATGGAGAACGGGGGAGGTGCCAGAGTGTAGCGAATGGGACCTGAGGTTCCTTGAGGTGATAAAATCCACAG